>OZ023326.1:54777546-54816075 GCA_964007535.1 Brachyptera risi
TCAGTCAACCGAGTTTGGATTTACGAGGGTTTACTGTAGTAATGTTTCCAACAGATTATATCCAATCTTGATATCCATCTGAAGTCATTCCTATAGCTACTTTCATGTTTCAACTTCATACCTCAACCATAATGTATTCTGGTTGAAACCAAGTCTGATGAATGTTATGAGAAAACCAAGACATTCAAAGGTGGCGCGGTAGTCAGGCGAGTGGTGAGAATTGTTCCCCAGTGCCGTGGGACAGTACCGTATTTACTCGCAAATAAGTCGCAAGTATATTTAGAAATTTGAGAACTCAAAATAGGGGTGCGACCAATACGCGGGTGCGACTTATACGCGCAAAAAATCTCCAAAAATGAAAGTCAAATGCATCAATTCTTGTCACAGTCCAGCTTGCTATTTTTACGTCCCAAAAAGTCACATGCGTCATCAAAAAGTCACATGCGTCTCATAAAGGTAAGTGAGAAAAAACATCACATTTTGCGTTAAAAACAGTTGCTGTGAAGCAAACCTGAGACTTTTAGAGTCTTGTGTTACACTGAATTATGAGACAAACACTTCAACACATCTGTTCATCATCAAAACAGTTGCCATGAAACACTGGTTGTCCAATGTATAATCTTACAGTATAGAGTGAACCCCCAATCAAACCCCCAATTGCTGTCAGAATTGATGCACAGACAGTCATCAATGTTGAAGCAAATAAATACACATAAATATGTTTACATTCATTTTTATCTAGCCTCTTCCTAGTGTTGAATGAGTAGCCCCCTATAGAAAAATCAGCCATATATGATATATAGCATTGTTGATTGATGAATGATGATAAACAGAATGTCTCAAAGTGTTTCTGTTGGTAATCAGTGTAACATGAGACTTTAAAAGTCTCATGTTACACTGATTACCAACAAGAACACTTTTGACAGATCTGTTTAACATCAATCAACAATGCTATGAATGGGTGATAACAGTCTATAGTGGGCTATTCATTGAACACTAGGAAGAGGCTAGATAAAAATGAATATAAATTTGGGAGATATTTACATAATCAGTAATCATTGTGTGCTCTGGCTCCTCTAGTATGTTGGGCAACCTGTTCCCTTCCCACCCTCCAGGTTTAGTTGAGGCCCCTCACAATGGTTTCTCATGCCTCATACCAAGGGTTTCGGAACAGAGAGCTAAACATTTCAATCGCGATGTAATTTTGACGTACTGGAGACTTTTTTTTCTTAATAACATCAAAACTTGATACAAAATCATTATTCCCCAATTAAGGCTATGGATGAAAGATAGGATCGTTTGGATGGGGCACCACAAGGGCAATCTTACCACTCCATTTGGATTATTCAAAACTAATGAACTTCAACACCAGGACTGCTCTGTCTGTGACCATAATTTTCTGCCGTGGATAAAAGTCTTTCAGTATAAGCACATGAATGTTGATATCTTCCACTTCAAACGAAGCCTCTTGGGCAATGATTTTTTCTTACCATTTTCAGTAGATGTAAAGTTTATCATTATACAAAATGGACAAAATAAATTAGTGATAGGTAGGGTCACCGAATTTTCGTTAATGGTTTTTACACGAAAAATGCTAATATTGAACTTCCAGTGTTTTTGTCAACATACAACATCTTTTGGAGGTTAGGCCTACCATTTAACGTTCACGAAATGACGCGAAATCGGATGAAATTCTCGTTATGCACGAAATATTGAATTATCTTTGTTATACACGAAATTTGAAGCCAAATCGACATAATTTAAAGAAAACCCAACGAAAGTGGTGTAAAAACTTTAAATTTACTGATTTCGTATTATTGGGCGACCATGTTTTTTCAAATATTTTTATTTGACGCGCAGTTATAAACATCGGAGCTGTTTGCTGCATGGCGTGTCATCCTACTACTGCCGTACTGCGTGGTTGTGACGTGTGTGGTCTAACCTTGACAAGTACGAGACCAAAGATCTTAGTATCTAACTTCGTTAACGAAGTTAGATACCAAGGTCTTTGACGAGACTTTCGTTCGTCCGACTCGAGACGGCCGAGCGCCAATCGAAGCCGGCCATATATGACGACTCCACCCACTCGTAGGCTAGTGCGCATCGCACTTGCTCACGCAATCTAGAAAGTTGACAATGCAATGTTGCCACGTTTTTGGCGCCAAGATTCAAAATTTTCGAATCCTTCAAAACATAATTTTAATAAAATTATTATAATAATTTGTAATAAAATTGGATTATAGAAAATTTATGTTGTGAAATTTTTGTACCCAACCCTCCCATTTCATCCAAAAACCACTGAAATTGTTCCATTTTTGTAGCGAAATATTCCGTTTTTTAGAGTTTTTACACCACTTTGACTTGAATTTTTATGACGAAATGAAGCACTTTTATTCACCATAACTCAGGGACCCTAGTGATAGGACTATAATGTTATAATTAGGCCTATCACTCTACTAAATAATGGTAATAATACTAATACTAAGGTCTAATACTAATACTGGAGACTGCAGGTGCGACTTATACGACCATACAAAGGGTTTTTCAAAAAATGACTGTCAAAAACAGGGGTGCGACTTATACGCGGGTGCGACTTATATGCGAGTAAATACGGTATTTGATATCAACCCACCTGCAACAATACAGTGACGTGCTCCTCCTCACTACGCTGTCGCATGAGCGCCTGCTCAACATTCCACGACTGCGCTGTGCTCCCGGTACCAAAACCGGTGCCCTTCGCCCAGTACAGGTGAGACTTGTCATCAGACTTGCCAGGATCCTGCGTCGTTGTCGTCGTGGTGGCGGTCGTGGTCTTTGTTGCTGCCTTCACCACCTGTAACAAAACCAGCATTAAGGTCAACCGGTCACAGAGTTTTCCGACACCGCATCGGTACAACAGAATGGTTTTTTGATAGGGTTGTTGTTCGATCATGAAAATGTGAATAATACCAAAATGTGATGTGGTATGTAAAAAATATTGAAACATTAGGAATTCCATTCGATATTGAATCCAAAAGTAGGAAGAGAGAGAGAGAGAGATAGAGAGAGCGAGAGAGAGAGAGCAAGAGAGAGAGAGAGAGAGAGAGAGAGAGAGAGAGAGAGAGAGGTTAAGGACTCTATAACAGCTCGCACGGTCTGTTGGCCACTGCGCATTCAGTTATACATTGCCATTGACACAAAACTACTGACTCCATTTCAATGACTAATATATCTCATTGAAAGAAAAAATGTTTGAGGAAGATAACATTACTTTTCAAAACTTCATGTCTGTAATATTTGAGCTAAGAATATTTACAGTTTTACTAGGCCTACATAGCGTATTTATCGAGAGGATGGGTAGAAAAACTAAAGAAGGATTAGCCTAATATGAATGTTATTATTAGGGTTGCCAATCGATATCGTATTTTTCGATTGATTTTCGATATCAAGGTTTCGATCAATATCGAAATCAATTCATTCTATTTTTGATTATAGTGATATAGAAAGTGAATTCAATATTGAATAAATAAACAGCGGACTGGCAGTCGTGTGTAAGATTGGCCATACTGCCGACTTGAAAGAACAAGCAGCAAGCCAAACAAACCAGCCTGTCAAAATTTTCATCATTGATATATGTCTGTCTCTTTATCTCAACAATATACAACATGAAGACGTCACGGATCTCATGAACCCACATGAATCGACTCCCATTTCTCATTATTATGCCTGCCGACTACCGTATTTATTTCAACAATGGGAACAATCAAATGGAGAAATGAAGAGACACATGGTAGGAACCGTCATCCAGGAGACGGGGGTTCGATTCCCGCCGCGGTCGATGATCCTGACAGGGGTTTTCCGTAGTTGTGAACGTGGGAAGTGATGAGCATAGTATTCTGAATGCAAAAACAGTCCTGTCAATTATTATAAACACTTGATATTACGAATACTTTGGCTGAGGGTGTTTCCCCATGCTCAACACTGACAACTAATAGTCTCCCAATAATTGTGACCATTCTGCCTAGTTCTCGGTTATTCATCAGGTGTTGGTTAATGTTTGAAGAATGCAAGTGTGGAGGCAAAGGCAAATGAACATCACTATGCGTCACAAATTGATGACATATGACAAAAAAAACGTGATTTAGACCTTGAAAAAAAAAAAAGAATTTTTCGATTGATATTCGATATCATTTCGATTCAATATTGAATAGAATTCTTAATATTTTGATAGATTTTTGATATGGCACATTTCGGAATCGTTTACATTTTCTGGATCAATTGTTAACCCTAATTATTATATAGTACGTAGCAGTTTACCTCTTGCTGCACGCTGGGAATACTGATGTCCTGCTGCTGATGGGTGAACACCGACAAGCAGCCGAGCAACAGGTGGATAGCTCCAATATCAACAGTGGTGCGGCGTAAAACGACGCCCTCCTCGGTTGTGAGTGGCATTGAATCAAACAACTCGCGCAGCACTTGGAAAGGGAGCGTGTGCAATGAGCTTGCCGCTGGCTGGCTAAAGATATCACCTGAAAGAAAAAGCATTGATTTGAAAAGTGTGAAGGATATTCAAGCATGAAAAAAATACAACAAGATTAAAGTAATGTTTAATTTTCAACCAATCAGTACAAGTCAAACAAAAAACTTCCATTATTCACAGAGAGTCTCTTCTGTGAATTTAAAAGGCTCAATCTTTCCACTATGTTTCTCTCATGCACACTTCGTGGAATCACGCCCTTACATCAACTTAATAATGATTTTTCTGGGTAATTTCTCTCAAACTAATGGATAAATAAGTAATATCACATGTAGAGCAGTTAACTATTAGTAAATCAGATACTAGTAACGTAAGCCATTTTAAGCATGAGTAGGCCTATCCACTTCGCACCATACTATCTGTACTGTTCACACTGTACATTTATATGTCCATAGTTCAGATCCACATTTTGCTGTGATACCTCGAATTTAAATACAGTGAAACCTCTATCCAACGTTTTCCAAGGGATCAGGAAAATAAAACCATCCATCCAGGAAAACTAACTATTGATTATATGGGAGAGGGGCAAGAAAAAATGAATGGTACAAGCAGGAAAACGATAGATCCGGGAGCAATGCATAGAGAGAGGTTCCACTGTACAGTAAACCCTCATTAATTCAAAACTCAGGGAAGTATTCAAGAAAAATTCGATGAAAAAAAAATTGCAAAAAAAAGGTTAAATGTTATTAGTTATTACTTATTAGGTTAGGTACTACAGGCTCAATTGTCAAAATAACGCTGTTCATAGCGTCCTGACTGTTGTCCGTATCTTGTTGACTGATGTACTAGTGCTGGACGGAACCGAAGAGAGCCGAAGGCGGGGGGTGACAGCTACATATGGGCGTGTACCAACAACTTTATTACTGTTCTGACTTTGGGTATTGGGGAAACGCCGATAAAACCTACCTGGACTGTAAACAAGATGTTGCGATGAGGGGAAAACTGAAATTGAAGTTCACAAAAAGCACATTTTGTTATCTTAGGGAGAAAATATTCTTGGTAAAACATTTTAATTCTTCAACTTTCATTTTCAATGTTAGTTGGGACGGGAAAAAGAAAACGGTGATCAACTAAATTATAGCAAGCAGGGAGGTAGAAAGATGAGTTGGTGACACACCTGTATATCAAACAGTGGCATTGGATGAAGACCACCAACTCACAGTGGCTACAATAAGAGGCGAACAGGAGTGGAACAAAGAGCACGTAAGAAGAAAAACAGGGAGAAAACAAGCCAAATTGAAGATATGGAGATTGCAAGAAGCAAGTGTTGGAAGGGAATTTCAAAAGTTAACTGAGAGGAGAGTACCAGGAGAGGAGGTGAAATAAGGGACATAGAAGAAGAATGGAGGAAGTTCAAAAAAGTAATGGTACAAGGAACAGTTTAAGTGTGTGGAAGGTGAAATGGGAAGAAAAAAGCAAAAGAGACGGCATGCTGGAGCAAGGTGAGGAGTGCAGTAAAATAAAAACAGGAAGCTAGGATTGAGAAGGAGGACGATAGATTGACGAGAAAAATATTGGAGTACTTGGAAAGGAAGATAGAGGTTAGGGGAGCATAATTGAGAAGGAGAAGAGGACAATGGTGGAGCTTGCCGAGAAGCTGGAGAAAGATGGGCGGGCCAATGAGAAAATGTTGTACGGAATTAGGAAAGAGAAGCGGAGAGACAAAGAGAAGTAGAAGGTCATGGATGGTGAGAATAAGAAACTTATTTGAGGTTCAGAGAGATGAAGGAAATGTGGAAGGAACATTACGAAAAACTATTAAATGCAAAAAATGCATGGGCAGTACGCAGTAGTGGAGGAAACAGCGATGGCAGGACAGGACCGTGTGGAGATGGCGTCAAGAGAGGAGGTAGCACAGTAAAAAAAGATGAAGAAAAAAAGAATGGTAAATCAGCAGCAGCAGATGAGATTGTGGTAGAGATAATAAAGAAAGCAGGACAGTTGGGGGCAGAGTGGGAATTCCGTATGATGACCGCAGGATGGCAACAGAAACGAGTGCCGGAGGAATGGATAAAAGGGGTCAAGAAAGTAAGGACTGTAAAGAAGAAAGAATTACAGGGAAGTGACACTGATTAACGAAATGAGCAAATACAGCAAAATTTAGATGATATCAGTGATTGGGAGAATAAAGAGTTTGAATTATGAATTTTGAATCATCAATATATTGAACATTGTATTCTCTATGGCTGGATTTGTGAACCGACTTTGCTTTGAATTAGGTGTACGTCAAATTTCAAACATTTACTGAGATAGAATTAACGAGGGTTCACTGCACCGGTATGTATAATATTATTAGTACCTGTAATTAGCCTTAACTGCACTCACTTTATTTTTATAACAAATATTTCTCAATTTTGTAGCTCTGTTAGTTTTCAATCTTTCAATGGCATGTTGACTATGCACGCTAGAGTTTCACGTTTGTATTACCAGAATTAGGTCTAAAGAGCTGCAAAATAGCAAATTGCAGTGTCTTATCATACTGTTTTTTTTTTGTAAATTAGTAGTTGTGATTGTATTTTACCTCCCTCCCCATCATCCGTGACACCCAACACCAGCCTCAGCAAGCACTGAGCCTTCTTCCTGTCTTGCAGCAGCACGTCTGCATAGCCTGGTAGCCGAAGGAACAAGCCGAACGCGGCGAGCGAATGCGGCGGTATCGAAGGCGGTTGTAAAAGAGCTGACCGACTGCCACCTGGCGAGGAGCTACCAGCCGGCATCGAGTCATCCAGGTCCTCGTAGATGTCGTCGCTTGCCTCGACCTTGACCCACTCCGCGTCCAGGCCGGCATGCTCGCCTGCTGAGGCGAAAACCTGAAAACAAATAATTACATTGAAACCACGATGCATTGTTCCAGATTTTGTTTTCCTACTTCCATCATTTGTTTCGTTTTGCCTTTCTCTCATTTAACCAATGTTGAATTTTCCTGCATGGATGTTTTTTCTTGGTCCCTTGAGGAAAATGACATTTCACTGTACATGTCAAGTATCAATCTTACATACTACAACAATTATACTTAGAGCCATCTAAAGGTATGCCTATACAAGTCGAATACTACACATTTTGAATTAGAGTCAAAAAGATCCTCACTAGTATTTGATTCTGATTTCAAAGACTCAATTCAATGGAACACATTTTTCTTATCAAAGTTGCTGTTAAAATAACTAGGAAAACACAGTATAGGCCTATGCATTGTGAGATGAGCTTAGAAGTATGAAAATCTGGAATAAAATACGCTAGGAAAATGCGTTGTGTTTCCGTGTTGATGGATGAGCTGGAACATATCAATTCATCTTTGGATTGGTTATATCCACCCCGAGATCCAAACAATTACGTCACTGTCCTCCTATTTTCTAATCAATTTCTATAATAATAAGGAAGGCCTTCTTTTAATCGTTTCCAATTAATTGGTGACACCTGTTGCTTGGATTTGATTGGTATCTTGATAGTTTTGAGTGATTTAAAAAATTACATCATATATATTTTGTACATCATTTTTTCATCATATTTTTTTTAGCGGCTGATCCGATTTGGGTGAAAGTTCGAATTAATGTGTATCATTATTAAGGTTGTCATTAGATCAAAGAAATGCAAACAATACCAAAATGTGCCATATCGAAAATCGATCGAAAAATATCAAAATTTGGGAATTCCATTCGATATCGAATCGAAATGATGATATCGAATATTGATTGTAAATATTGATTTTTGCAATATCCTGATCATGTTTTTTATAGTCAACTACAGTGAAACCTCTATGCATCGTTCCCGGATCCATCATTTTCCTGCTTGTACCATTCATTTTTTCCAGCCTCACTCCCATATAATCAATGTTAAATTTTCCTGGATGGATTGTTTTCTTGCATGGATGGTTTTATTTTCCTGGTCCCTTGAAAAACGATGGATAGAGGTTCCACTGTATAATCATTTTGTGACACGTAGTGAGGATCTGCCTTTGCGTCGACACTGACACTTCGAGAGTCCACTGACGACTGAGAACCAGACAGAATAATAACTCTAGTGTGTCAATGTTCAGCACAAGGAAAACACGTGATTGCTGATACAGAATATGGGCTGTGAAACAACACAATTCATTCATTTATTCATTCATTCATTCATTGATTCATTCAATTCAGAGGTGTTCATGATATTTGACAAGGCAGTTCATGTTAACAGTAACAATCCTACACTTGATCAGTTGCTAGTGATTACATCGGTCCTGAGGTTTGAAACCGAATACCTGTTTGTGATATATCACATCCAAGGTTATAGACTTGACACGACTGTCAGTGCAAGTAAGATCCTCTCTCCCTCTCTTTTTCATGAGGGACTAGGATTTTTCTGCTCTTTGTTCTCTCTTTCATTATTATGAAAGACGTTAGAGATAGCATTCATGAGAATGTTGAGTGATAATGAAAAGGACATCATCATTATCGCTTGTATGTTATTATCACAAGTATGTGGATATCTCGAGTCAGACAACTGTGTCTTCTTATAGAACATTTTTTTCAACACCTTCGGTAATGCATTGCATAATGAATATCCATATAGTAAAGTCATGAGTTTATTGATGACTTGTTCTGGGTAGTTTTCAATTTTTTTCATCTAATTTGACTTTTTTAATACAATGTGTACTATTTCCTGATGACATAATAATATAATAATATTGTTACAATCTGAAGTAAGACATTGAGAGCTTTTCAGAGCTCTGACCATGGTCGTTCTGACCATACTAATATCTTCGCTACTGACTGACAGAAACCACATTGCCCAAGGTACTGGAGAGTAGGGCTGTGCGAGACTCGAAGTTTTCGAGCGAGTTCGAGTTTCGCACAGCCCTACTCTCCAGTACCTTGGGCAATGTGGTTTCTGTCAGTCAGTAGCGAAGATATTAGTATGGTCAGAACGACCATGGTCAGAGCTCTGAAAAGCTCTCAATGCGAGAATAAACTTGTCATCTTTTTACCATTCAAGATATTGGTATTAAATAATGAATATACAGTGTCTGAAACTGTAAATAGAAATATTCAGTACAGTATTGAATAAATACCTTCTCTGGTGATGAATAGCGCATAGTCTCTGGGTAGACTAGTGGCAGATGTTGAGCAAGGAGAGCCAGCCCACCTTGCTGTGAGAACACTTGAAGCGGAGTAGGCAGACCTAGAGTTGCCAGCAGCTTACTATCTGTGAAAATCGTTCCAACATTTTTGAATCATTACAAATAATTTGTAATCAATAATTTTTGAAATGAACGATATTCTCATCTTACAAAAACTGTGAATGGTGGTCTGGTACAGTACGTAGATGTAACTGGCAGGAACCAATTGATATAATGAGTCTACTCTAGAAAAAGTGGTGCAAACACGCGCAATTTATTTAGTTATCTGGGTTTGAGAGATATATATTGGATCATGTTTCTGATGCAATTTCTATTCAGAAGTATACTTGTCAATGAATCTCGATTTAAATACGGTAAACCCCCATTATTTCAAATTGAAAAAAAAAATCAAAATTTGAATTATGAAAAAACAGTTTTTCATTTGTAAAATACTGTAGTAGGGGGTCTATACAGTGTGTAGGCCTACATGCAGTTTGGCTGAGCCACGTGCGATGTTCCCTCCCACTTTCCCCTCGCCACTAGGAAGCCAACTTCGACAGCTATGTGTTTGTCTTGAAGTTGAGTGTTTTCTCAGCAGTTTTTACAAACCAACAAAGAGCTCGATGAATACTAACTAGTAACTATATTATCATGTCATTCATTAGGAAATACTCATCACAGTTTAGAGTGTTGAATGAGTCAGATTACCGAACTGAACATAAGGATTAAAAAGTAAAAGGAGAGGCAATAAATATTAGGGCCTAGAATGAAAAGAATGAATTATTCTCTATACACGCACTAGCTGGCTGATTTATTTACAGTTGATAAACTACTTACACCCAATCAAATAAAATTCACTCTGTCAATAAAATTATTTTAATTGAGTATAGGGGTGTGCGAATCCATGTTTTTTATTTTGAACCGAATCCGAACCTTCATAAAAAATACCGAATCCGAACCCGAATCTTTTCAACATGCATTGTGAAGCGTGATAATGGGACAAACGACACTGCTGATCAAGTTACCCTTGATTCAGGAAGTGAAAATCCTATCTCAGCATTCTCATCATGACTAGAAACTGCGAGGTACAGTAGAACGTCAGTTATACGATTCTCATTTATACAATTTTTACATTTATACGACTTTTCCAGGTGGTCCCAACCATTATCCATAAGACTACATGTTAAATTTCTTCTATTATACAACTCATTTATTCACGACTTTTCGTATATACAACTGAATTTCGTGTCTCCTTCCAACATTTTCAATAATTCCAGTCAGGTGTTCATCATAAAGTCGTAAAAACCCCAAAACGTAAACAACACATGCGTAAGCACACCTGTTTTCCCTAGTAAAAATACCACCTTATCATGACTTCTTCACTCCTACCCGTGGTTTCCCACCCCAAAAAATATTTATAGATATTGTCCAGTCCTAAATCACTTATATTCATGAAGAGACGCATCATTTTCCTAAACCAATCATCACTCTTTAGAGCAACAGGACCTCCAACCTCAAGGTTTGGAAGCACACTGCCAAAAATGTTGCAATCACACTGGCACATTTGCCCAGCCAGTGACAGCTGATAATGTGTGGGAGGGGGGTAGGGGGGTAGGGGGTATGCAAGGCGTGTGCAGGAGCCCATTTCTTTCATGTCAACGAAAAGTGATTTCAAAATCGAAGTATTTTAAAAAGGCAATGATGATCGCTTTTCATTGTTTGAAGTCAAATGTCATTTCAATAACATTCCCTTTCTAACAAGGACAGAAAAACAAAAAAATGTAATTCTGTCAATGTCATGTCAAACATTTGAAGTAAATGCCACACTAGGAGTCGTGTGGACAGTGTTAATTGGTTGCTATGAGCATTGGTAAATGTCTGCGTCTTTCTCTCACAAAGCACATGTCATCTGAGAGCTGCCAAGGACATAATGGCATGCTCTAGTGGCTTGAGGGTTGGTGAGGGGGCGGAGGGGAGAGCTGTGACGCGTCTTTACTTACAGACCAGACCAAAAACATCATACACACGAAAATAAAGACCAAAAAAAAAACATTCATTATGCAGTGGGTAAATGTTTGAACCCAGATTAATTAACAAATCATTTATACGTTTATCCATTTATACGATTTTTTTTCTCAGTCCCCTGAAAGTCGTATAAACGACGTTCTACTGTATTCCACTGAAACATGTTTAATGAATGTTTTATCATGAAGAAGCATCATTTTCTCAATTTCCATCATTTTTATTTAACACGCAGTTATAAACATCGTAGCTGTTTGCTGCATGGCGTCTGTCAGTGTCGTCCTACTACTGCGTGGTCGTGACGTGTGTGGTATAACCTTGACAAGGACGAGACCAAAGACCTTCGTATCTAACTTTATTAACGAAGTTAGGTACTAATGTCTTTGACGAGACTTTCGTTCGTCCGACTCGAGACGGCCAAGCGCCAATCGAAGCCGGCCGTATATGACGACCCCACCCACTCGTAGGCTAGTGCGCATCGCACTTGCTGACGCGATCTAGAAAGTTGAAAATGCAATGTTGCCACGTTTTTGGCGTCAAGATTAGAAATTTTCGAATCTTTTATGTTGGACCGAATCCGAATCTGAAAGTGGATTCGAATTCGGATTCGAAAAACATGGATTCGCACACCCCTAGTTATAACGTAAACCATCTTGCAGGTATTGCCTCTATATTAGAATTTCGATCTCTCATTTTGTTCGAAAGTTTTCACAAAAAAACTGATAGGCCAACTCCAATGGACTCTTAAGTCTTTAGTAGGGTTGCTGGATTTAGGTATTTGATTTGAATTTAATTTAATAGGGGTGTGCGAATCCATGTTTTTGATTTCGAACCGAATCCGAACCGAATCTTCATAAAAAATACCGAATCCGAATCTTTTTAACATGCATTGTGAAGCGTGATAATGGGACAAACGACACTGCTGATCAAGTTACACTTGATCCAGGAAGTGAAAATCCCATCTCAGCATTCTTATAATGACTAGAAACTGCGAGGTATTCCACTGAAAACATGTTTAATAAATGTTTTATCATGAAGAAGCATCATTTTCTCAATTACCATCATTTTTATTTAACGCGCAGTTATAAACGTCGTAGCTGTTGCTGCATGTCATCTGTCATCCTACTACTGCGTGGTCGTGACGTGTGTGGTCTAACCTTGACAAGGACGAGACCAAAGATCTTAGTATCTAACTTCGTTAACGAAGTTAGATACTAAGGTCTTTGACGAGACTTTCGTTCGTCCGACTCGAGACGGCCAAGGGCCAATGGAAGCTGGCCATATATGACGATCCCACCCACTCGCAGTCTAGTGTGCATCGCACTTGCTCACGCGATATAGAAAGTTGACAATGCAATGTTGCCACGTTTTTGGCGCCAAGATTCGAAATTTTCGAATCTTTTATGTTGGACCGAATCCGAATCTGAAAGTGGATTCGATTTGAAAAACATGGATTCGCACACCCCTAATTGAGTAATAAAGATGTGGTCTTAAATATATTATCTGGAAACACATTCATCTTCTACAGCAACACAAAACAAAAGAAGGAAATAACAACATTCAAGAACACATCATAACAATGAGATAATATAATGAGATAGGAACAAATGAATAGTTGAGGATTGAGATAATAAGTAACAACAAACTTCTACGCTTTCAAAACGCTTAACAAGGAATGTCATTTCTATTTGAAGAAGTCGAGAATGTTTTTTGCACTAAATTTGTTTTGAAGTGATCACGCACATTAGTAGTCAACTTGTCAAAGGACAAGGGCATATCTTGACTAACGTCATATCGCCCGCGTGTCTCGACCAACCAGATGTTTATAAAGCTTCTATGACCATAGCTGAAGAGACCCTCCTGCCTCACCCCCGTCATCATGCTAGCACGCGCTGCACATGTGGCTGTGACATGTCTCTAGCTTGCCGGGACACCCGACCGCTAATGTTTAGGGTAGGGAATGTAGACGACAAAGGATTTCACGTAACAAAATAATAAATTGTGACAACTTTCATTCATGATTTTTGCTGAAACTCGAATTAAACAAACACGAAACAATAATAAAACAGAAATTTGGACTAATTATCAGTTCAAAATTCGAAATGATAAAAATTCGAATCATCAAAATAAATTAACATCCCTATACCAGCGGTTGGGGTCATCTCTCTAGTTCGAATTAGCGCAAAATTCGAATTAACCGAGTTTGAATTATCGAGGGTTTACTGTAACCTCAATTTAGAATAACTTTCGAAATTATATTTAGACTTTTTGCTGACCAAATAATTGAAAGACTTTCAATTTTATTCTTACTAGCGTATCTATCAACGTGAAAACACGTAACGCGTTTTCCTACCTACTGTGGGACTATGTCAAAAATATTACCCACATTACAAAGTAAAATTCTACATTTCGTGGTTAAAAAACTGTGGTTATATGATCCCCAGTGGAAGATGACGTGATGCAAAAATGATAGATTTGAGGATCAGCTTACAATTCATGCTTTTAAAAACTTTCAATTGATCGCAGTTTTGCGCATCACTATAAAATCAGAGCCCTGATAATAGAGTGGGGAGAAAAAATAATTGAAGCAGGAAAACGATGGATCTGGCAATGATGTGTCGGGATTTCAATGTATTGGACAAAATAATGGGTGCAAGGTGGTATAAGGCATACACCATGTTCACACCAAGTTGGTGAATGTAAACCCCTGACTACACCACTGCCTACTTAGTTTTGATAGAAGCTTTAAATTCCAAGTACGGTATATAAGGTCTCAAAAACCGCTATCTATACTTACTTTCCATGAAAGGTTTAACAGGACCATCCATGGTGTAAGTTGGCTTTGGCTGCTGTGACAAGGTGAGAGAGAGGCACGGTGAACTCAGCGATTCTTGCTGATCATCAACAATGTACAGAAGCTGTGACAAGGTAAGGCTGGCAGGCAACGCTACGTCTGGGCACGCCACATGTTGCAGCACTGGATGCTGAATCGCCAGGCCAGACACGAAGCCTATGATAACAACATACTTGACAGTTAGCGTAGGCTAAATTCCATACAGTTCAGACTCTCGACAAAAACAACTATTTGCTTCAAGTCATCAGATTGAACGGGATCAAGTTGAGACATGAAGAAATTAGGCAAAACCAAAAATCTGAACAGTCAATCTATCATTATCTCATTTGTACTACCGTACTCAACAAGATAAAAATCCTGGTACTTTCTGGGTTCCATGCACTAGTATAAAAGCAACAGCTTACAATTTAGGGTTCAACGTCCAAAATACCTTCGAGACAGTTGTTTTTTCGAGACCTGACGGTTCAATCGAGAACAAATTTGAGTCGTGTTCGAGTCTCGATCCCAACACGATATTGCATTACGATGAGGTAATACATTTTTATTTCCACTGGAATGAAAGTCAAGTAGAAAAATAGGTTGCCATACCAGTAATAACAGGTGAACTAAATTGTTTTACAATCAGAAAATTTGAATTGAAGTTATCCATCCTTCAACTCTGTTCTATTAGACCTAATATGTGATTTTAAAAAAATCTTGATCGAAGGACAGATTCGTATTGGAGCAATACGAATTTCATATGAATTTTCAATACAAATTGAAAACAAGAACGAACAGAAATGATTGCCTCCTTATCTCTTCTCAAAGTATATTTACAGTTTTCTTTCTATACCTGAAGCAGTCGGAGACGTATCTGCGGTGGTATTGGCTCTTGACCTTTTCGCATACGGAGTAGATCTCGAGCCGACCGCAGCTGCATTCTTCACATCCTTGGCTCGTTTATCTTTAGCAGTAGCTCCAGCTGCCAGTGCTAACTGGTCCACCAATCCTAGCCCTAGTTCCCACAGTTCCTTCTTTGCTGGGTCACGGTATACAGTATCCGTCTTCTGTTCGCCCAACAACGGGAGCAAACTTCCCGTCACAGAAATGTGCTTCAAGATGTCGCCACACGTTGTCTGTGTACTTAAGTACATGAGCTGATGCTGGTGGCCAACTCCGTAACTAGGATGGTATGAGCATCCACTAGACATGGCCAGACTGTTACGGTTCAATGGGAAACTTGCCTTGACAAATACAAACAACTTCTCATTTTCTAATAAGAGCTGTAGGACAACTCGGCGAGTGAATCCAGAAATGCCATGGAGGTAAGTTACATTCTGTACAACAGTTTTCTGTTGTTTGATCACATCGCAGAGTACTTTTGACAAAAGCTGCTGGTTATTAGGGTGACACCAGCAACAACGGGAAAGGAATTTAATTGTCGACGATTCTAGTGCTGTGAACGATTCGCTTGTCAATTCACACATGGTGTTCCCTTCAACGGTTTTATTACAAAGAAGGCTAAGGAGAGGGAGCCAAAATATGGATCCATCTGAAGAACCAAGCCAGTCTCTCATTTGGCCCTCGGCACAAACCTCGGCAAAGAAGTTTAATATCATTGCCATAGTTTCCACACGAAGCATTGGCAAGCCGTTGGATTTCTCTTGGTCTTGTTCATGTTGACAAAACTGAACAATAGCTTGTGAAAGTAGTGTTGGTAGCCCAGACTCGAGCAGTTGACGTATAGCTGGAGGGGACTGACATGCCATAGCTACAGTCATCAGCTGACATTCATTAACATTCATCTGTCTTAAATCTTGGATTGTGTAATGTTCCTCATTATTAGAATCTTTTTTGAGCACCAAAACGCCCATTCGCTGTAACAGTGTGGGGAACAGACTTGGTGTTATGTAACACATTGAGCAGAGTAATGTATCAATGGCTTTCTTCAAAGCGGAATGCGACGGTAACGCTAATGTCCAGTTGTAGATTACGGTAAAATGTTCAGGGGTGATCATTGAAGCTAGATCATAGTTGACTCCTTTTTCGTGAGAAGCCCAAAGAATAGCCGAAGAACTATGTACGTACGCTGCCGAAGGCGACGTGAGAGAGACTGTTGCAGTCTCATACAACCAAGTTAGAAGGGCTCGAACTCGGTCTTCGGTTGAATCATCTTGTGTGATACAAAGCTGATACAATAACTCAACAACCGAATCAACTACAGCAGTCTGCCCTGGTGAGCCTTGAAGGAAAGCAGCTGCTCCATGTCGGAGTAAAGTATTTATTTGTTTTAAGCCCAACTCACGGCTGTGTAAGCCAAGCTTGAGTAGCACCCGTTCAAGGCTTGGTGTAAATAGTAACGGAGCAGGAGCAGGGATAAGTAAGAGTCCACAACAGGCTTCCAAGAGTTGGGGCACATTTGCTGCAGAATCAAGTATGGAAATAGCTAGATCAGATTCTTGCGGTAAACAGATACAATGGTGTAACAGTCGTAACCAACCAAGACTTGATTTGGAGAGTTGTTCTTCGTCCGGGACATCAATGTTGGTGGTCCGAAACGCAGTTTCCCCAAAAGTTGTCGAACCCAATAGTCTAATCTGCGAGAGACCAATGTTGGAAGAATCCCTAGGTTTATAGAGCCTTAGTAAAACGCTAGTAACTACTTCTGGTTGAGGTAATGTCAGTCTGATGAACGTAAGTCCGCTGGTTGGTAATGGGGGAGAAACCGGAACCAAGGTTGAAGAATCCCGTGATATCTCAACAGCAACTGCCGATGGGCATGTAGCTAACGAAGTTAAATGTGGTTGTAGTTGAACTTCTTTGAGCAGAACTGCGCAAGGTAGGGAGATTGTTAAATCGACCCATGTTTCGTCTGGGTAGAAATGGTACGACCAGGCTGGTGTTCGAGCACGGCGATGCGGAGGTGCTGATTGGATTAGAATGTCAGCAGGTTGTGCTGTCGGATTACTAGAACTAATTGTACCCAATGGAGCAAAGTTTAGTAGACCTTCGTACGTTTCAATTGGACTTTTCTTCGCATTGACAAGACTGCTAGGCATGTGACTGAAATGCTGCATTACAATCGAAACAAGACTGGGATGTCCATTTATAAGTGCCATATTGCTTTTCACAAGATTCTCACAAATAACTTTAATACCGCCCATTGCATTGAACTCTAGAAGGGCCACTTCGGTATCTAAAACGCGTAATATAAACCACAACAATGGTTCAGAGAGTTGCATTACTCCAACAGAGCCAACTGGCATTCCATTACAGGCCAAGAAATCAAACATTGGTTTCAGAATAAGAGATGGCGAGGTGGCTTTACGCGATAACATGGCTAGCAACTGGAATACGGCATCACCTACTGACAAAGGTTCACCAAATTCTCCAAGGGCAAGTTGTTCTGGAGGAGAAGCTGATCCCAACAGCATTGCCAGTGTGGACCCACTGCATCCAGCAAGAGCACTTAGTAATCGTAACATTGTCGGATGATGTTGTAAGACAGTGTCAGCAACACAGGCAACTTCACGTTCCGCTGTTTCATTGTGTGCTGTCTCCATCGTTTCTTCTAGAGGTGTTTGTACAAGTTTGTTGACAAGTTTCAGTAGACTACAAATCAATGCATCCCAGGTTGCAGGCTTTCCTTGTTTCGTTTCACCGCCCAATACTGATGCGAATAACCCTCCGAAACAAGATGAGGCACTGATACTGATTGACTCTGAAACACTTCGACACTTCACCTTCTCCAAACTGAGGATGTATGTGTAAACAAGAACGCCGACAGACTCTAGAATGCTCATCGCAGTACTGATATCAATATTGGTAAAGTTTAGTAATAGTAACATGTCAACTAGTTTGCACTGAGCATCTAACGGGCCTTGACGATTCGCTAAAGCTCCAGATGGTTGAACCAACTGGAAGACCAGTTTCAAAAGCATTTCTTTCAACGCGTTTCCCGATTGGCTCGTTACTGTAATGACATCACAACGGGTTTGCAGTCGAACTAGTAAATCGTGGAGCGACTGACAAACCGAAGGCCCGGCGCACCCTTTAGCAGAATACATTCCTGCATTCAGTCCAGATCCAGACAGGAATCTCAGCAACATTGGAACAAACTGTGGATCATTGACTATCTCTTTTGCCATACCTTCCATTGTCTCGCTTGGGGTATTAGATAATGTAGTCAGACACTGGAATGCCAATGACCAGGCTCGAAGGGTGATTCCAGGATGCCATGCTAGCGCTGCCATCAAGCCAGAGGCTGCTCGGGAACTCAACGATATTACCGGGACAGTTGCGGGATCAAACGGACCAGGCGCTTCAGATTCAACATTCAACGTAAGCCATAGCTGCAAGACCAGTTCAAGATTTGTCCAGCAGTTTTGCATGTGAAGTTCAGTAAAGACTTTGTCGAAGCAGTTGGTAAGCATGACAAAAGTATCTGGGGGGTTTCGGTCAACGCATGGTGACAAGAGGCATGGATCCCACGTTGAATCAAAAGATTGTTTTGCCTGTTCGGGAGGTGGCTGAATTGTCGCATTCACACTCAATGGTAGATTGTAGGCACCAAGTGCTGTCAGCCGCTTAAGCATAACCTGCAAAAGTACAAGCAAAATATCAGCCGGGAAGCTAAACCCATTGTTCACAGATAGTGTGATGTTTATATGTTTACTAGAATACTAAGTTAAATTAAGTGTCACTTTCAATATACGAGAATGATGCTTTAGGCTGTAGGCCTATATCAGATTTATGTTATCGGTATTTTATATGTCGAATGAAATATTTATTGTTTATTTAAATGGTCAACACCACCATAATGCCCTAAGCTGTAATACATCAGTATGCAATCGTTTGTATTCAATTGCCTATGGAAAGTGATGATTGTAGTGACGTTAGCAATTCACAATAATGAATGATATTGCTAAACAATAATGATGCAATGTTTTATTTAGTTACCTATGAGTTTCTAATAGGTATACAGACCTACTTAAGTAATAACTACCAACTAGGTCATTGGATAAAATCAATTTTTTGAGAAGGTGGGCCTACATTAGGCCTGCCAAATACTCGAAAAAATCATTTTTATAGTTGATATTCTTACGGACTTCGTCCGACACGGGCAGCTGAATTTTCAATTTTATAATATTATTAATTACAGAGGAGTGACGCTGATGAGCCAGGCAGCCAAACTGTATGAACGAATTAATGAAAGAAGGATGCAAGTGCTAGTGGAACCCATGTTAAGGGAAGAGCACTATGGGTTCAGAACACGCCGATCAACAGTAGATTTGATATTTGCTGTCAGGCAACTGTTAGAAACAAGGTGGGAGGAGGGCAGAAGAGTGTACATGGCTTTTCTAGATTTGGAGAAAGCATGCAACCATCTTCCCAGAGAAAGGGTGTGGGAGTCTCAGGGCAAAGGGCATACATGTAGGGGTGATAGACCGTGTGAAGAGTTTATATAGAGAATGCAAGGCTTCAGTGCAAACAAATGGAGGCAGGACGGAGTGGTTTGAGGTAAGGAGTGGAGTTAGGCAGGGCAGTGTCCTATCACCCATGTTGTTTGTAATGATGATGGATGAGATGATCAGAAAAGTGGAACCAGAGAAGGAAGGCCCAGGGTCAAAGACAATGATATATGCTGATGATATCTTGCTATGGGGAGACAGTAGAGACGAGGTGCAAGAGAAAGTAGAAAGATGGGAAGAAATGACAGAGGAATTTGGGATGAGAATTAGCGTGGAAAAGAGCAAAACAATGGTGATGAACAGAGAAGAGAAAGATTGAAGAAAACGTACAGCTGCAAGGTCAAGAACTGGAAGAAGTAGAAGAGTTCTCATACTTGGGAAGTATTGCCAGTAATTCGGCAAAAGTAGAGCTAGAAGTAAATAAGAGAATAGCAAAGGCAGACAGGCTATTTCAAAAAGTAAGGAAGCTGATTTGGAACCAAGATTTTCCAAGGAGTGGGAAGATACTCATTTATAATGGGTACTACTTGCCTATCTTGACATATGGAGCAGTTACATGGTCAATCAACTGGAGAGAAGAAAAGAAAATGGAGGCAGCAGAAATGAAGTTTGTAAGGAGCGTAGCAGGAGTGTCAAAGTTGGAGAAGGAGAGAAGCAGAAATATAAGGAAGGAAATGGGAGTGGAAAGGTTATCATTTAAATTGGAAAGGGAGAGACTTAGGTGGTACGGGCATATGCGGAGAATGGAAAAGGAGAGAATACCGAGAGCAATGTTTGAGATAGCAGAAAACAATGGAGCTAAGAGAAGAGTTGGAAGACCAAGAGAAAGGTGGCAGGAGGGAGTCAAGTTCGGGGTAGTCGACCGAGGAGAAAAATAGGAAGAAGTGGAAGACAAGAGATGGTGGGAGAATAGAGAACGATGGAGAACTCATAGGAAGAGAAGAAGAAATAGAGGATAGGCCTAGCAGTAGTGAAGAAGATGAGGAAGAAGTCGGAACTGGCAGGAACCGATTGATATGAGAAGTCTGCCCTAGAAAAACTGGTGGAAACACCCCCTGGCCCAATTTAATTGGTTATCTGGGTTTGAGATATATATATATAATAATTGACGGATTTTTGAAAATGGCTTCAACTCCTGAAGTCAGTACATTCTACAAAATCTATCCTCGAAACAGTAACCTGGATAATTAAACACATTCCAGTATTTTTTCTCATACACACCAGCTATATCTCTTGAAGTAATAAATTGATACTAACAAGAATTGTATTGATGATTCTTCATGGGCCCAACTATATTTACACAGATAATCTTCTCAAATCAACTTTTAATATGACAGTGCATTTTTTATATACATACAAAACAAAACATACACAAGTAGAGAGAACGATGAAATGAGAGGACAACGTGGAGATGGTGTCAAGAAAGGAGAGACGACAGGGAGACGATAAAAACGATGAAGAACACCGTATTTACACGCATATAAGACGCACTTTTTTCTATTTTCAAGTCATCAAAAAGTCACATGCGTCTTATACGGGTAAGTGAGAAAAAACGTCATATTTTGCGATAAAAACAGTTCCCGTGAGACACTGACGGTCGTCCAATGTGAGAGCATACGGCGAACCTGCAATTGTCGTCAGATTTGATACACGAACAGTCGTCAATGCGCTGCTGCGCGTTCGGTACAACCTTTCCTCTCTCCGTCTCCCTCTCTCCCTGTGTAAGCCACATGGCTGCAAAGTCACTGATAGATGCACGGACAGTCGTCAGTGCGCTGGTGCGCGAACTTGTTGCGCGTTCGGTACCTTTCCTCTCTCTGTCTCTCTCTCTCTCTCCCTCCCTGCGTAAGCTACGTGGGCGGCTGCTGCGGCAAGGTCACTGATTGATGCACGGACGGTCGTCAATGCGCTGTTGCGCGTATTTGTTGCACGTTCGGTACAACCTTTCCTCTCTCCATCTCTCTCTCTCTGTGTAAGCCACATGGCTGCTGTTATTTAAGCAAGGTCACTGATTGCTATTCAGGACTGCCGGCCATCAGTGCTAGTGTGGGATATGATACTGCGTCTTATATTAGTAAACAAAAAGGTTACTAAAAATAGATCCTGAAAAGTAGGGGTACGTCTTATAAGCCGGTGCGGCTTATATGCGTGTAAATACGGTAGTTGATCAGCAGGAGCAAATGAGACTGTAGTGTAGTACCGGTAGAGATGACAATGCAGAAGGGCAAGTGGGAATGGATTGGGTATTTCGTATGATTCATTCGTATGATGAACAGTCCTGAATTTCAATAGTTCGTTGATGACACAGTAAGGCTTGATTAGTGAACATGAAGAACAAAAAAAAAAAAATTTCAACCTACCAACAGGTGATTAATTTGTGAAGAACCATGGAAAAACTATGCGGATGCCTAATGTGAATATATTTTTTTTATCGATGCACAACGACCTTGCCATAAGCATATATCGGGGTAAAAACGGGTAATAATGAAACAATGAAGTGACCATGGGACGATGACAAAAAAAAGTGGCTTAACTGAGCCAAATGGACAGCCTACAAAAGTAACGAATAACAACTAGTCAAACGCGAAATATGCGTTGTAAGATGAGCGAGATATCCTAATAAGGTATAAAAGTCGTTGAAGTAGTTCTACCCTTGCTACTTTATCGACTCTGGTATTCTACACACCTTGATATCTGAATAAGCTATAAAAGTCGTTAAAGTAGTTCTAATCTTGCCACTTTATTGACTCTGGTAATCTACACACCTTGACGCATATAACAAATACTTCATTGTTGGTCAACTCTTGAATCTAGAAAGCAGTGAATCTCAACAACTTAATTCCGTCACAATTTGTATGATATATTTGATGAATATTATCAGTTATTTTAATTTTTTTCTTCATAACGACTGATCAGAATTGCTTCCAAAATTGTAATAATGTGTAAAATCCATGTATACACATTTAGAGAAGATTTCATCCCATTTGAAGAGATTTTATTTTTCAACATTTTCCGCCCAGCCAAATCTTATGGAGTTTTTAGAAACTTTGAGATGATTTTTCTCAAAATTGGTCTGACCGATTCATTCCAAAAACTATACAGTTCTAAGTTGGATGAGTTTGCGTGTGAAAAAAAAGTTTCATGTTGATCAGTCAACCCTTGCGACCTGTGGAGTGCTTACAAAAAAAACAAAAAAAAAAAAAAAACACACAGACAAAGCCCTATAAGAGTGGGATGGAGACTTCGCTACGCTCATCAATAACAATATTGAGAATGATATACACCATAAGCAAACGCACCTCTGCACTGCCTTCCACGCCGTACTCTAGCCTGGCATCCAAAGCGGTAGAAATGCTGGAAGACGCGTTGACTACAACACGATTAGAGTTGCCCCTCTTCAGCAAGTTACGTCCACGTTCCAAGATATCGTCGAGAAAGTCTTCCAGTTCGCTGTCATCTGATTCGAGCAGAGAAGGCAGCTGGAAACCAGGTGTGTTGCTGCTGTTGCTAGTGGTTGTAGCCTTTGAGTTAGACGGGCCTGCATTGATGTCTTCCAATGCTGGGTAATCAGTGTCAGTGTAATACTGATTTGCTGTTACAGCTGAAATACACAGAAAAGCTATAACCATGGGTAGAATGAAAAGAGGTTATACGGCTGTTTTTCATTATAATTATAATTAATCATTATGATGAACTCATTTTCAAATCAATTTTAAACTGGACAAGCAAAAGCGACTTGTAATTTTACCATAATGGAATATATATATTTTTTTGTTCGCCATCAAAAAGTTGAACGAAAGAACAAATTGTAATAAAACTTGTCATGAACATTAAGGCCCATTCACGATTCAACTTAACCGTAAACTTAGGAACTTACAAATTGTTTGTCATACGGTATTTCTCGTTACTGTTCACGACAACATTAAACTTAGTCCTCAACAGTAGCAGTAACGTAGAAGTTTGCAAACTCCAAACTTGGTTTCTTAAGTTTACGTCGAACGTAGAAATTGACCAATCAGCGCTGCTCCATACTTATGAAGCGTTAGACACATTGATTTCAGACCTGCAGCCGTCCGCCATTTTCAGAAGATTCCACGAAAGTCCGTCTTAATTACTAGCAATTCTTTGCCGCCGTCTCAAATACAGACCACCAATTGTCATTGTCATCTGTATAATTTGAAGCAATAACAAATCCACGGTGGCTCGATCCATTTCATTACAGCAATAATTAGCAATCGCATTGAGTAAATAATATGGCAATGGTAATAGGTATAATTATAGGTTAGGTTATGTTGGACTGTCAACAAACAAATCAGCTGTGTATTTCAGCACTATCGATCTTTCATGACGTCATTATCAAAATAAAAAGTCGCAATCCTATTGGCTAAACTTGGAACGTGGAAGTGTGTCGTGAATGAGCATATAAAATTGTAAGCTTACAGCCATAAGTTAAAGGAATAAGTTTAAGGTCAAGTTTAATTGTGAATGGGCCTTTACCCAACTAGATAATTAGGGGAAAATTGGTTCAACAACTTCTACGAAATATTGAGAAACCCCATGAGTTGATAATGAGCATGAACACGGGAAAATATTTGCACAAATTTTATTCAATTTTTTTCAAATTCCACTGAATTCAACCACAAGAATGATAGGTCTCTACTCTCTAGGTTTATATACAGTTTTAATAATGAATTCTGCATCAATCCAATGAGCTGTTTTGAAGATTTGTTTTGAAATGTATTGTTTCTGGATCAAATATCTTTCAAAATGATCAATCTAGGTGATTAAATATAAATTAAAAACATGAATTTAAATGAAGAACACATACAATTAATAATTGATGCTGTATAATGAAAGCAGTAAGTAACATGGCCCAGATATTAATTTCAAAATCACGGTCTGTATCAACGTATAGATATTTTGCTCATCTTATCATGTTGCACTGTCTAGTCAACTGAATTTTACGTAGAGCCAGTTGTACCAATTGATAATTATCAATTAAGTACCAATCAGTTGACTATTAGTCAAGTACTAAAAATGACATACAGAACCAAGGGTGATAACAAGTTAATTCCACTAATTATTGCCTAATTCATTAGTTGGTACTTTGGTACCAGTAACTGAATTTCTCGAATTCTAGCAAGGTTAAATTATTATTCCACCAACTTTTTTGAAATAAATTCTGCAATAATTAGTCTATACATTTCTGAAGTTGAAGGCTGTAGTGGGTATGTATGACTGAATAATTCAACCTTAAATATAGTTTGAATTGTTTTCACCGAGTCTTTCAGATAATCACTTTTGAGACTCGCTATCAGTTGGACCGGTAGGCCTACATACCAATTCCACGATCGTCGTTACCAAACAGATGTTCAAAGGTTGTTTTGATATTGCAACTGATTCCCGATTGTATAGTATGGAATGCTATGACAACGTTCTGGATGGGAAGATGAAGGATTGAGGAACCTTGAAAGAAATATCAAGGAAATACATCATTATAAGCCTACAGGCCTAAATTATTCATGTTTGACTTGCCCACATATGGTTATCGCCGTACAATATTCACTTCGCTGCATGCACTAAACCCTCGAATGGCCCAAACTTGGTTGAAAGTTGAAACGAATTAAAAATATTTTGAACTAAAGGATTTCTATTCCCTACATGAATGTGGTTGATGTAAATTCTGGCTACTTACAATTTCAACCAACCAATTGGCAATTGCTTCAACAATGTTAACGTACTAGATGAACGATGAGAGCACATAATTTCGAGAGACATTTCAAGAGTGACCTGTAATGAAAATTATTCTAAATTGTTATAGACTTATACTGTAGCTTCATAACTCAAAGTGATTTCTTCACTTGATTGTAGGCTACAGTGCTAGTTTGTCCGTCACTCATGTCCTGACCACGTTCAATGCTAGGTTAGTCTAATTTCCAATTTACAGTAAACCCTCGTTAACCCAAACTCGGTTAATCTAAAATTTGACTTATTTCGAACTTGTTAATTAATATGGTTCATCCGAATTCCAGCTAAACCGTAATTCGAACTAATATTAATTTGACCCTTTATTGCTTCAACACAGTTTTCAGATTGGATAATTCGAAATAGTTCGAGTGAATTCCTTGAATTGATCATTATTTTCCCAGTTTCCACCCTTTTATTTGACGAGTAATAATAGGCCGACGCACGTTGAGATTTGTGTGTCATCTGACCGAGAGGTCTGACCTTGACGAATACAACACTATGCTAGGCTCGGAACGTTCGTTCATCACACCATCGACTCGGTATGGCCGAGCGCCAATAGAAGCAGGTCTAGAGAGTGGCGGAGCATACACGATCAGTAAGACCCTAGCAACGGTTTCTATGCATCGGGCGGTCGCATAGCTTCCTCTCGCGCGCAATACGAAATTGACTAAATTCTTAGCGGGAAGAGTGATGATTTTCGTGCAACAAGAGTTTTTGGTTAATGCAAATTTGTATAAAATCAGAATAATTTTTTTGGGATCCCTTCCACTTTGGATCAACGAGGGTTCACTGTATTATGTCTTAGGAGTGAATGAGGAAGTGATTAATAATACAGATCTCTGAAACCCAGATTCATCCAGATTCACCATTTCTTCTGGGGCAGACCTCTTCACATCTCAGTTTATGCTAGTTCCGCGTCTTGCTTCTACTTCTTCCTGCTCTTCTCCAGTACTACCATCATGTCTCTTCTCATTCCTAGCAGTTCCCTCCACCGTTCCATATCATTCCCCAATCTCTCCTTTACCACTTTGACCCATTTTCCTCCGTAGCTAACAATCCAAAACTATACTTTCTTCTGCCACCTTTCTCTTGGTCTTCCCACTCCTCTCTTAACTCCATTGTTTTCTGCTATCTCAATATTGCTCTCAGTATTCTCTTACGTTACAGAGAGTTACAGAGAGTTACAGAGACGGAGCCGCAGTTCGATATGCCCCTCACCACCCGGATCACATGAAGGGAGAGCGTTGTCACTGAGCTATATGTGCCACTCACATATATTCATTGTCAGATTCATCCATCAATGCAACAAATGCATAGCACATGCATATGCTGTAGTACTTACCAGGGATGTCAGCAGATACCCGGCAGGTCTATTTTCAAGAGAAACCCGGGTTCAAAATAATTATACGCTGGGTAATCAATGTTTTTTTCTGATCTTTATTTTGTGTGCACAATATTTTTGTCCATGGTGTATTTTTTTTAGGGTTGCCAACAATAATCGATATATCGATATAGATCAATATTTTTTCAAACGACACGATAATCGATTGAATTTTGGCGATACGATATCAATATGATTATTTTCAATAATCGAAATGAACATTATTCCCTTTTCGAACTAATTTTTTTCCCTTTACGTAATTGGCTAATTACTCCAATCAGTGCATGTGATGCGAAAGATCTTGGTTTCTATTGGGCACTAGAAAGCCAATGAGAAACGCTGTTTGCATTGACGTCAGAGTTGGTATGCGCAATAATAGACGAGAATATAGACTACGGCGCGGTCAATTGGCGCTCGGCCGTCTCGAGTCAGAGACGTTTTTCACGCTACGTAGTAGTTAGTCTACGAGTGCTCCTCAAGACCTCAAGATCAGATGACGTTAGACCACACACAGTAGATGACACACACCATGCAGCTAACAGCTCAACGTGCTTATTATGTTTATTACTGCGCGTCACATGAAAATATTAGAAATTGGGAAAGTCATGCTTCTTCATGATAATACATTTATTAAACGTGTTTTTAGTGGAATATCTCGCGGTTTCAAGTTGATTCCTTTGTTATGAGTGTGCGGGTGTAGTACGCCCAATTTAAACGAGAAAAAACTTATTTTTGACAGATTATAGGCAGAGATTCGCATTTCAGCCGAGGTTGACTTTTTGGCTTGAAATTTCGAGAAAAACCCTCGGCTTATATTCCGAACAATATGGATGAATTCCAGATGTATATTGTAACGTGTACTTTTATTACAGCTCATAAATCTGCCTCTTCCTCTATCCAGTTATTTTTCTACCCCTCTCTGCTAGGACCGAAGTCCCGCACGTAGTCCAAGGTCAACCACTTGTCAATGAATCAATCAACACAGCTGTTTAGACCGCAATTCTCAACACAATTATTCCGATGCGATACGATATTTTGACATTCGATACGATTATCGATTAGGAGAAAAAATATCGATATAATACGATTAATAATCGATGTTGAGTATACGATAATCGATGATTTTTCATATCGAACGGCAACAATTTTTTTTTGTGCGGCGAGCACAAATGAAGACAACCTTCTTATCTCCCCTCCTACCCATAATCAGCTGTTACTGGTCAGAACAATGTGTCAGTGCAACTGCAATATTCTCGTAAGTGTGCCAAACCTTGAGGTTATATAGGTGCTGTCACTCTTTAGAATGATGACTAGAATGAGGAAAATGACGCATCTTTTCATGAGTATAGAATATAGATGGTACAGGGCCTATTCTATTTTTATTTTTTGGGGGGATGGGGCAACCCTGGGTAATGGCGATAGAAAGTGTTGGCAGGCTAGAAAATGCCAACATATCGCTATTTGTCTACCTTGCACCGGCGGGTCGACTGGCTGCTCTGCAATAGATGATGCATGCCCCGCATCCGGTGCGTTTGGTTCCGGAGCCCGCTCATCTCCAGCCATGCACGGGTATGTTCGCACGCCTTCCAGTATGTCCTGAAGTAGGCAACAGATGGCATGGGAAGCCCACGGGCCACCCCAAGACCCCTTATGTTGGTCATTCCACACAGCAAGACGAACCTAGCACAGGAGCACAAAAGTAGACCTACTAGTTAAATTTAGAAGGTAAGATTGCCCGAATTATTTGAAATTAGGTGGGCTGCTACAATAATTATTTGAAATAAAGACAATAGGCCTATAATTAAATTGACCTACATAACTAAACAACGAGGCCTACTAACAAAAATAATGATTAATGACTAATGAGCTGATGACAGGAAATTTATATAGGAACGTAAGAATTTAGCATTATTACTTACTAATTAGTAATTGGCATGAATGAAAAGTTAACCCAGATGTAGAAGTACTACCAATATGATGAACCTACGTTATATGCACCCAACTGTTCGTCATTTATATATGTTGATGTTGATCATTTATTCTAAAATTTGGGCAATAGGTGAGACTTTTAAAATAAGTAATGATTAATGAATAATGGCTAGTAGGTAAATGAACAAGGTAGGAAGTACAATGTGACTCACCAAATGAAGCAGCTGCTCCTCGGTCATGAGTTCACCGAGCGTGATGGCGGGCCGGGTTGCAACTACAATCCTCGCAACCACCTTACACGCCAGCAGGAACATGTCAATGTTGCACGTGAAGTCCATGTGCAAGATGAGCGCAATCAGTCCCTTCGCAACGGGTAGACAGTGCCCAGCAGGCAGGCAGAGCATTGCATCAGCCTCATTGTCCCGGTGGAACGCTTGAGACGAGCGTAGTGGAGGATCCTGCTGCTTGGGAGATAAAACTCCCCCAGGGCCTTCCGTTCGTCGGATCTGTAGGATGTCCTTCAAGTGCTGAGTAAAGAGGTTAAGTACGGAACAGTTAGCAACAATTAGGGAGTGAGGCAATTGATCAAGTGATCTAGCTAATGGCTAATGATGAGTGTTTATATATTTGAATACAAAAATTATGCCAACACGTAGCGTGCTTAAAAACTTGTGTTTCCTTTCTAAATCCAAAAAGCATAAAGAAGTTTATAAACTCACTTTTGCCGAGTGTTGTTTTAGAGTTTTCTTGAACACCTGCTCGTGCTGTTTCAAAGCAGCTTCTAGTTTACTGGACAGGTTAGCAGCCTGGCTAGACAGGGCAGACAGTGCCTGGGAAGCAAATAAACAACCTTACATGCAATTAATGGCAGCACAACTGAGTCACATTAATACTGTTAGGCCTACTCTTACTTTCTCCAGATGAAGAAAAAAGAAATGAACAAGCTTCAATTTTCATACTCGAAGTTATTGGAGTTTTTACACTGATTTTGCATGAAATTGATTCAAAGTTGATTCTCAATTGATAGTAGTTAGTGATCCACACTACTTGATATAGAAACAGGTCTTCCCTGCATAGCTTGAAGTACATGCACATAAATACATGAAATTCTTTGATCTCCAATAATCTTCTTTTTTATTTTCATGAAATTTCATCATTTCATTTCATTCAATTTCAGAGATTTTTGTGATGTTAGTCGAGAAAAGATGATCTTCGACCTGGAATGTCACGAGGCAGGCAAGCAGTCATGCATTACAGATTATTTCAAGAAATCGAGTGTGAATAATGATGATAAATGATATAGACCTTGAAAAAATTACATGACGAGAGGAAAAATACAAGTTTTGGCATTAAAAATATATTGAATCTAGAAATTTTGTCTTCTGTTTCCGACATTTATAATGGTTTTCTGGATGAAACCTTGTCCTGCATGGGTCGTATACATTCATACACTCTTAAGTGTAGTCTTCATCATGCAGAGCTGAAAATTACGTCTGACTCGTTGCCTTCTACTTCAATCAAATTGATACAAATAAAATCAATTGAAATTGAAATTTCAAAATTGAAATTTTTGAATTTTGAATTTGAAATTCAAATGAAATTGTATCAATTGATACAATTGGTCATCCTAACATTTGACTCTAGTTTCCACACAAAGTAGAAAGTTATTCATATTTCAGATGCAACAGAATTTTTTTTCGACTATTGATTCCTTTGGTAATGTTATGCTCTTCAATTTTTATATTAGGTGGACTCCAATTTATATCAATCAATAATTTTGTACAATAATACATGCGCAAGAAATACCAAGTTTTAGGTAACTACAAGTCTTGGAATAGGTAGGCATAAATAAAAGTGGGCCTTGTGACAATTGCACATTGGCAGTGAGCCAAGAACACACAATTATGTTCAAGCATTGAGGCACCGACCAATGGTATCTCAATTAGGTAGGCGAGGCCGCTATAAAAGTAGCCAATGGCAAAAGTTTCTCTCACATATATATTATGTAACAATTCTGGCAGCACGTATTGATTTATTAATTCAAAAGACACTGGTGAGCTCCTACACCTTTTGATATCGAACAATTGAAAATCAGAGTGAAAATTTGAAATTTACTGGAAACATTGGATCGTTAAAAATCGAATGACATATTAAATCTTAATTTTGTGCGACTATGACCTCAGAAGATGAATGCAGTGAAAGTGCTGTGAAACCTCTGTCAATCGTTTTTCAAGGGAGCAGGATTTTAGAACCATCCATGCAGGAGAACGATCCGTCTAGAATAATTTAACATTGGTTAAATGGGAGTGGGGTGAGAAAAACATGAATGATACAAGCAGTAATGTAATTGATGCGAGAACGATGCATAGATGTCTCACTGTATTCATTTCTCAGATGAGAATTACTGAACGGTTATGCCGTATAAAAGAAAGGGAGATGATAACTTGGAATAGTCAATTGTAGCTGGCCTGATGAGCAAAGTGGTGAATAAGGTAAGGAAATAAAATAAATAATAATGTTTTTGTTTTACCTGCTTGTAGCCTACCTGGGTGGACGCGTGGAAAGCCTTCTTGGCAGCCTCTAGGTCTTCGAGCTGTTGCTTGTGATGCATCAGTCGCTTCTGTAGCTTGCGACGGTAACTGCGCGATGCATTACTACGATTGGTTGTTGCCAGACGCTTCTGCATCGCAACCTCGCCTTGGATGAAGTCCCAGCGGGACAGGAAGCCTGTGGTGCAAGGCATCAGCTTCAACAATCTTTTACTTTGAAAACTATAGGAATAGGTGAACCTTGATTTTTCACACAAACCCAACCATGAACCAAATCTCAATCTATTCATTTATTTTATTTATATTGGGTTTAACGACACACTATACTGCTGGCTACGATCTATTGGCATCGATGAATGATATATGAGATGGTGGGGTGACGATATGAAAGGTTTTTTTATAATGTCTTTTTACATAGTGGGAAGTAGGTGGTCGTGACCCGGTCTCCTGAATGACGGTTCAGTGTATTAACCACTCGTCTCGGTACCAAATCTCAAGAAAGTTGGTATTTTTTCATGAGTAAATCATTTTGCATCTTCCAGTTGTTGTGTTGCTCTTATTCGATCAAATATTCATATTTACAATATGAATGTCAAGAGGCTGAATGCATTAATTAGTAAATACCGGTACCTACTTTGGTCAGCCCTGAACAAATCATTTGGAAATTTCAATGATTCAACTCCTCAACCTGATTCTTAAGGTACTACCATACCCTTAAACCATGCAATTAAAAAAAAACATGTTTTTATTCAAATTCAAATTCAAAATTCACTTGATTCTGTTACAGAATTATATTGTACATGCATTGGTATAGGCCTCTTGAAGGGCACAGAAAAACAGTTACAAATCAATACTTGAAGTTCAATACTTAAATACAGAAGTAATTAATTATAAAAGTAATGAACAGTATAGGCCTACAAAGAAGGAAACAGTGATGATGAGCAAAGAAAAATAAAGTAAATGGTAATAGTACCCATGCAATAATTAGCATTTTTAAATGAATATTGTAGATAAACTGCTACATACAGAGCAATAACATTATACAAAACCATAACAAAATAATACAGAACAGAAGCCCGCTAAAGAATTTAATATTCTTGTGTGCGGGCTGACAGTAATTTATATTACAATAATAGACTTTTAGTAGCTGAAAATTTAGGAAACAAAAACATAAATAAATAGGTGTTGAATATATTATCATAGTAAAAGATTGCAAATTTATGAACCAAGGACATTAATAAATAGATGTTGATATACAGTCGAACCCACATATAACGAACTCGGTTTTAACGAAATTTCGGTTTTTACGAATTAATTACCATCCCCCTTCAAATCTCCTATCCTTACAATGTTAAATAAAGACCTATAACGAAGTGATTTATATTTCAAAATTCGGTTATTACGAATTTTTTGTCACTTTTCAGCATATTTTGCTCATTATTTTCAGCTATTTCCAACAAAATGTTCGAAAATCAGAGCCTTTTTTTTTAAATTTATTTTCAGGTTACATTTATTTTGAACGGACTGTACACCGTAGCAGCTGGTGACGCGTACAGCACGTGGTCATAACTCTTGCTGCACCCCCCCCCCCCCCCTACCCGTCCCACACACAGTGGAACGGCCCAAACCCAAACATTCGCTTAACGCGCACTAAATAATAACGTGATGGTGACATCTTCAATGACTTTGTGTATCTATTTTTTGTTTACATTCCTTCATTTCCATTCGTGATGGTTTCCTGTAACCTAGGAAATAAAACACGAGAAGTGGGGAGTGGTGGTGTCATGTGATAGCAGATGATAAGTTCTTTATGAAAGGACATTGTTGTTTTCTATTACTTTCTACGAACATACTAAGTGATGATACGATGCGATGATAATATGTCACCTAATACAGTACTATACTAGGGCCTAAGTCGTAAATGTAGGCCTATCTTTATAAATCTCTAAAATTCAAGCGGTTTTATGAAAAAAAAGCAATAAATCTCTATAACGAAATTCTGTTTTTACAAACAGATTTTCATTCCCCTTGAAATTTGTTATATGCGGGTCCGACTGTATTATCATAGTAAAAGATTGTGAATAGTGTAGGTATCATCTTGAAATAAATTCAGTATTTTGAAATAGTCGTATCTAGTTGAAAAAACAGAAAAACACATTACGTAGAGCTTTTTATCAAGTGATTAATTGATTATTACTATTCATCTGGATATTCTCTGTTATCTTCTCATCATTCACCTGGTTTTTTACTAGCTATAAATCCTATAATCCTTTTACTCATTACAAAAATAATTATTGTATCATTCACTGTGTACCGTTCGATAGTTTATCCAATCAGCTCCACAATCTACTGCTTGACTTTGAATGCTCATACGTACCTCTGAACTATTTTTTCTTATGCTTCACAAGTTTTGAAACATGGAAATAATCACTTTTAATAATTGAGGTATCAACTTGAATTTTGTAGTACAGTATTGGAAAGGCTATGAAATTGTGCACATAATGACCTACAATGGTGCCAGACAGTTGACTGGTGAATTGACAAAGAATATTTTGGTGAGTGTTACCATTTGAAAAAATAAGAATTGAAAAAAAAATTGGGGAGATTCTAGTTTTCTATGAAAATGATTATCCATGTCATTATGTAGGGTGGTTTGATAAGAACCAACTGAATCTTTTTGAAGTTTGCTAGAACACTTATTTGATGAGTTATCAACTTATCGTGTTGGGAATCTATGCAAACCATTAGCATTGTTATAAATTCTCAACATGGAGAAAATAAAAATATTATTTTTTTTTATTAATATTAGATCATCAAGTAGTTTTCTATATACTAGGGATGTCGGCGGGTAGCAATTTTTGGAGTCGGGTATCCGTCATCATTACCTGAAGTAGAACTCTTTAGTACGTTTCTTAGGGGACCAAACAAAAAAAAATACTAGAAAGAAAAGAAAAACTTACTGAAGAAACTATTCAACAGGTGGGAGCATATAGATGGGATCAAAGAGAAAACTTACCACAGTAAACCCTCGTTAATCCGAAATTCAAGTGACCCCAAAAAGTGATTTCGATTTATAAAAATTCGGATTAACCAAAAAACTCCTTTTCCACGAAAATCATCACACTTCCCGGTTAGCAATTTCGTATTGAGTGCGAGAGAAAGCTAGATGCCACATGTGTGAGGAACCGAATCCCTCATCGTGTGTATTCGGCTATCTTCGACAGCAAACGAACGTTGGATGCCGAGCTTCCATTGGCGCTCGGCCGTTCTCCAAGCTTACCACTCGTCAAGGACAGACAGAGCGGCCAGGCCCGGACTTAAGAATCCAGCGCTCCTAGGCTGAACCTAGTTTAGCGCCCCTATACTTACTTTCAAAATGTGTGTAAGACTATAGTGTGAAAAATAAAAAATAAAAAATAAACGAATAAAATTTAATTAAGGAAATATTTCGGTCAATGTGAAAATCACGTGGCACGACAACGTATTTCCGCTCGTTACTCGACATTACCATTGATGACTTTACTAAGTAACGGATTATTCACACGACAGGGTGTGACTTACCCGGGGTGAAGTTCTAGAAAGAAATACCAGGGCATATTTCAGCAATATTTCAGTCAATCCAATAGCCCCGCAGGGAATTTTTTGAAATATCATTTTTTTAGATCATATTCTGTAAGTTATGTAAGTTATGAGTAGATATTAGCCAATGTTGTTGTAATGTTAATGAGAATATGAATGGGAATAATGATGAAAATAAGTTCGTGATACTTTTGGTTTCATTTTTAACTACATGATATAACTTGGTGTTGCATTTTTGATGCGATTTCATTCCATTTGAAAAAAAAAATATGGAAGCCCTGAAGAACCCAAGCGCCCCCTGAGCTCTTGCGCCCCTAGGCTTCAGCCTTGCCAGCCTGTGCGTAAATCCGGGCCTGAGAGCGGCCAACGACCTTAGTATCTAACCCAACGAAGTAAGATACTAAGGTCTTTGGAGCGGCCCGAGCGCACTCGGAGTTGGATGACGTATTCAGTGGCAGCGAACAGCTGAGCTGGCTTCGGCCTATTGTTACGCATCAGATAAAAAGGATGGAATTTACGAAAATAATGATCAATTCAAGGAAATCACTCGATCTATTTCGGATTATTCAATCCGAAAACAGTGCTAAAGCAATTGAGGGGTCGAAATATTAGTTCGGATAACGGATTAGCTGGAATTTGGATTAACCATATTTATTAACATTGAAATGCCTATACCTTCAGCCGGGGACTGACCAAGTTCAAAATATATCAAATTTCGGATTAACCGAGTTTGGAATAACGAAGGTTTACTGTATCAATAGACTATTCATTAAAAATGCAATAAATTACCAACAGTACCGAAAATGTTATGAGATGACAAACACACTCGTCTGTCTCACAATATTGACAAATGCAAAAAAAAGAGAAATGAACAATGATGAGGATTTCCTTATCATTATCACACAGCAGTTTCATTAATGCTATCTTTACTGCCTTTCATAATAGTGGAAGAGAGTAAGCAAAGAACAGAAAACCCACTGTCTCTTTTGAGGAAGAAAGAGAGAGAGAGAGAGAGAGAGAGAGAGAGAGAGAGAGAGAGAGAGAGAGAGAGAGAGAGAGAGAGAGAGAGAGAGAGAGAGGAGAGAGAGAGAGAGAGAGAGAGAGAGAGAGAGAGAGAAAGAGAGAGAGAGAGAGAGAGAGAGAGAAAGAGAGAGAGAGAGAGAGAGAGAGAGAGAACACTCATTTATAGTGACAGTCATGTCACTGTGGATCACTACTATGGACACCCAATTGTCAATGTCAAGAATAAGGAAAACAGCAGGGGGACAATTTCATATAATGAAATATGTAGTTGTGACAACTATTGTATGCAATTGTTTCTGAAATTCGAAAAACGCAAATTAAACAAAAACACAAAATGAATCCGCGATTTTCGTACTTTTTTGAGAGACTGGTTATGCCCGGTCTTCAAAACTTAAGACCGATGTCATCACTAATACCTATCCCTGTGTAACTTGGCAGTTGGTGGGGTTGTAGAGCAAACAATAATTGACAACTGAACTTCAATGTATCGAAACACAAAGAAATATTAGAAAATATGGATTGAATCACATTTAGATTTCATCGCATTTATAGCAAAAAAATTGCTATTGTTACATGTCTCTAGCTATGCTCTTTATGAAATCTTTCATGCAGTTTTCAATATACAGTGAGACCTCTATCCACCGTTTTTCAAGGGACTAGGAGAATAAAACCATCCATGAAGGAAAACGATTCATACAGGAAATTCAACATTGATTATATGGGAGTGGGGTGAGAAAAAATGAATGATACCAGCAGGAAAACAATGGATCAGAGAACGATGCATAGAGGTTTCACTGTACGGTCTTGATTGAAAAAGGGCAAGAAAAAGTGAGATGATACGTTTGTCGCATCTCACCTCATCTCGTACGTTATATATTTCGATAAAAACGACTCCTGCACAGAGATTGCAACTTTAATGAGAAGAAGCAGCGTACCTTGATTATCCTTGTTTTTTTCTGCCTCTTCTGTTGTCACCAAGCTGTTAGTGTTGGTGTCAAGACATACAGACAGGAACAACAGTATCCACCCAATCAACGACAAGTCCATCTCAGCTCGCAGGAATCCGGCTGTGTGATTGGCCAGGGGAGTGAGGAGACGGGCCAGAGTGGCGAGGACGCTGTCAACCACGGCGGCTCGGGGGGCGCCGCTAGCCAAGGACTTGCGGCCAAGGTAAGTCACCAGCAGAAATACTCTGAACAAAACACATATCACAAATACAATATTCAAAAGTGCTTTTCATGAATACAGTAAACCCTCGTTAATATGAAATGCAAGGAACCCCAGAAAATGAATTTGATTTATAATAATTTGGATCAATCAAAATTCCTTTTCCATGAAAATCATCACACTTCCTGATTAGAATTGGAGCAATTTCATATTGCGCGCAAGAGAAACCTATGCCACACATGTGAGCATCTTCAGCTCATCTTTGCTTAAGCTCATCCAATCAACTGCTCTACCTTAATCACTCTTACCTGTCTTGCGGGAATGTGGAGGTGTGCCTGGAAGTGTAGAACGTGGTCAGCGTGTTGGCTAAGAAATCGCCCCACCATGGTTGCAGGCCGCACATGCGCACTAGGAGCGTGCATGTGCCGAGCTGCATGCGGGTATCTTCGCGCACGCACAGCCACTCAAACAGGCGCTCACACACACCCTGATCGTAACTGTGGTACAGTGATACTGGTAACTGGAATACGACAAGAGCTAGGTCACAGTCACAGTCAATCACGAAAAACCACCAACATTCAGAAGATTTCCATATGGACTAAAATAAGCCCCAAAAAGTACATTCACGTTAACGGATTATAGATAGCAGCTCAGTGTGGATCTCAAAAGAGATCGATAAGTTTGCTCTTTCCCTCAGAAACTTGGCATACTCTTTTCTGACTTCAACATTATTTTGTTGTTTTATATTGCAAAAACAATAGGCCTACTCAACGCTTTCTATGTAGGCCTACATTATGAAATTTGATTAATACTGCGTTAATTATTTAGGCTACCCTGCTAGAACTATAGTAACATAGAAGCATAAAAGTGTAAAAAATATGATGGACACATGCTCAGAACTCTGGGAATGCCCATAAATAATTTATATAAACTAAAAATATGCCTGAAATTTTCCAAAAGATCAGTCTTAGAAGTACTTACTCGTGGCACCGGTCCTATTTCATATGCTAGATAGAGCAGCATGTCTAACAGTCCTTCGCCAAGTACCCTCAGCTTGTCTGTGCACGCTTCACGAAGCATCTTTTGAGTATCTCTTGCGTCAGGCAACGTAGGTAGCTTGCCTTGCGCAGCCTCCAGACGGCGCATCACATTCCGCACTAGGTTCAGTTGGTGTTGAAACGACACACATTCCTACAATCAACACCGAATAAAA
>OZ023326.1:54818775-54883775 GCA_964007535.1 Brachyptera risi
CTCTGCGGACTATAATCGCATGTAAAGTACTTTTCTAAAACCTACTTCAAAAAACTAGGGTGCGGACTACAATAGGGTGCGGACTGCAATCGCGTAAATACGGTAGGTCTGCACTACTTTGGGGCCTAAACTGTTCAATTAACTACCGCTTAGCATTACTGGTATCACAAATGAAGCATCTTTCAGAAAAACAATTAAAACACGACTAGTCAATGAAGTAATTTATAAAGTTGATGACTATTTTGATATCATATTCTAACATGCTTAGGCTATGTACAAAGATCTTCTTATTTCTGTTAATTATTTTAATTTATGTATTTTTTCTTGGATTTTCAAATCTTCCCTGACCTGTTTTGCAAGTTACTAGAAGAGGAGTGTATGTAACAAATTATATAGCCCATGTTAATTGATTAGTTTATCTCTGATATCAGTCTAATTAGTAGCAGTATCATCTAATCAGTATAATTATTTTATAATGTAGATTTAGTATTTATCTACATGTATAATATTTTTCAGTTTTCAACAAGTTATTAGTTACTTATTACCAATATTATAATTTTTAATTGATTGATTTTATTTGGTTAGTCGATGAGTATATCTCTGATATCATCATGATGTCTATTAGTATTTATCTGTACATGTATATTTTTTTTGCAATTTCATCAACTTATTAGTTACTTAGTATTTATTAATATCATACTTTTATCTGACTGTCTTTAATGTCCTATGTAGTTGGTTCCTAATTAGCTGTATGTAAAGGAATGTAAAAAAAGACAATAAACAATCTATCTATCTATCTGTCTATCAACTTTAAATGACTCAATTGGTCAAAAATCCACTTTTGTTGTCTTTTTCTGCCATGAATTTAAAAAAAATTCAGACAGTAATCTCTATTACAGTAAGCTCTCGCTAATCTGAAATGGAAGAGACCTCCCAAGAAATGATTTCGATTTCCAAAAATTTGGATTAAAAAAAAAACTCTTTCCACGAAAATCATCACTCTTCCTGCTTGAAATTTAGTCAATTTCGTATTGCGCACGAGAGAAAGCTATGCAACCGGTCGAGGCAACGTAATTGACTGATCGTGTTCACTCGGCTAGCCGACGACGCGTGATCATCATATTACACGCTTCTATTGGTGCTCGGCCGTCTCAAGTCGATGGTGTGACGAACGAGCGTTCCGAACTCAGCATATGGTGTAGTGAAGGTCAGACCACTTGGTCGGATGACACACAAAGCTCAACATGGGTCGGCCTATTCTTAAGCGTCAAATAAAAGGATGGTAATTGGGAAAATAATCATCAACTCAAGGAACTCACTTGAATTATTTAGAATGATCCAATGCAAAAACAGTGTTAAGGAAATTGAAGGGTCGAAATATTAGTTCGATTTACCCATATTAATTACCATTGAAATGCCCATACCATCAGCCGGGGACTGACTTCAAGTTCGAAATACATGTCAAATTTCGGATTACCCAAGTTTGGATTAATGAGGGATTACTGTACTCATTTCTACAACTCAATAGAAAAAACCCATCAAATCTAGGCTTGATATGCACTCTATTAAATGTTCTATCAATAAATATAGCATACTATATAAAAAAAATGATTGTAATAACTCAGCTACGATTAGAGCAGTATTTACCTTCAGATATCTGCATATGGGCGGAGGTTGTAAATCGCTCATAACAAGAGATTTGGTGCCAATGTCGGATGCTACCACCAGACGCTGTCCATCCAGTTCTTCACCCTGGCACCAGATATCAATCGAGAGCGACACGAGATCCGAGCATGACGGTATTATGAGGTCGGTGAGCAGGATCGGACTACCAAAGTCCATGACTACGAAACGTCGGGCACCAGAGTGCATTCGCTCGATCACCAGCATGTGCTGTGGTTGATTGATCAGCAGTTGTTGCCACGGTAAGGTGATTGAACCCGAGAAGTCATCCTGGGCGGAGCAAAGCAATATGGAGAAGTTTACAAGATGCATTGAATTTACTCATACTTTGGCTTCTCGTGAAATAGACATGGAGGAAGTACAAACATTAAAACGGAGTCAGAAGATCCTGTTAGTTCTATACCACCAAAACAAGAAATTGTTACACTAAAACAGTATATGGGTCATTTTTTTTCATTTCATGTCACATTTTATTCTCTGAAGAGATAGTGAACAACTGATCATATTACAAGTAATTACAAGGTCCATGAAGTTGGCACCTAGCCATTTTTTTTCTAAATATCTTGGAAACTTTGGAATCATTACTTGTGAGATTAGTGGCAATCGAGAGCACTATTTGAGCACTAAATATTTCAAGCTTTTCAGAATTAGTGCTCTTATGGGGGTGTTAGCTTTATGGACCTGTGATAGGTCCAAGAATATTGGTAAAGTACCAAATATTGGAACCAAGACGTGTAAATTAACATTAGATGAAAAACCATTCAAATTGATTTAAGGGCTCAATAAACTGCTATATACAGTAGAACCTGTTATAAGTTCCTCGTTTATACATTCATTACATTTATTAGTTTCTTTTTTTGATCCAACCCATATGCTCCACATGTTAAATAGTTTCATTAATAAGTTTTCCATGTTGATACATTTTTTTAGTCTGGTCCCCTGAAAAACGTATAAAAGAGGTTCCACTGTATTGCTCAAGGACTCAAGCCAGCACTGAGCAGGACTGCTCAAGCCAGGGTTGGGTCGGTAGAATGTACACCATAGACAATAAATAATTAATAAACTATGCATATACCATATTTTTCTGTAGAATATGTGATGGAGAATATTATCAATCATACACTCCACACATAGAAAATTGAATCTTGCTTCAATTACAGCTGGATATTATCATAGAGTATAATATAAGATATCATATTAATGAATTGAAAAAACAACAGGACAGACCTTCATCAGATCACAAACTTCATGTTGAAATGACAGTATTCAATTATTCATGATTATTACTAGGGTTGGGCGAACCGGTTCGAATTTGAACTGAACCTTAAAATGATGTTCGAATTTCGAACCGGCTAGGTTCGAAAACAAACTTTTTGCGAACTTCTAAGAAAGATTTTTTTTTTTTGTTCATGCCAATCATCACAATACTAATTTATTCTCTTTATTAATGGTAACTTCATCAAGTCAAGTTGAAATACATAAATATTATACATTGTTGTTTACACCCCAATGAGATAAGATATAATCCAATAGGGCAATCTTTACTAATAAAATCATGGGAGGGAGAACGTGCGTGTGTGTGTCCATCCGTCCGTGTGTGTGTCCATCCGTCCGTCCATTCTATGAAGCCTGGTAGAGTGGGGGTTCCGAGTGCTGAGACGGGCGTTAGTGTCGGATAGGGGTAGTGGGACGGGGAGTTGGGGGAAACCGGTTTTACCAAGGCTGGTCTCCTGTCAGTCACAAGTTTGGTAAATGGTGAGGAGGGGGGGGGGGGGGGGGGGGGGAAGAGAAGGCGAACCATTTACTTTTTCATTTCGTTAGAAGCACACAATGCTGTTTTATACTGGAAAAAAATAGTATTGTGCAACGGTAGCGTCGGTTTAGACCGGTGGTTCCGATTTCTTACGTCAATTCCAGGGGGAGGGTTCATCATAGATACTTTCAGCGTGATTGGTTGTGTAAACTGCTGTCATCATTGAATACGTCATCAATAGGCAGGGCTGCATTGTTTATTATTGTTGACATGTGACAGATTGAAAAGAAGTGAAGATTCTCAAAAAGAAGATTCTCGAACCGCGGTACGAGCACGCAATCTGTGTTAATATGTATGCGCCTCATGTAACATACGCGTTTCTCAAGATGCAATACAGGGGATGATGTGGCTATAGCTGACGACTTATGAAATCTTCAAAGGGAATAAATAGTACTACGCATTCCAAGTATTCAGTTCACCGCATACGTACCTACAGAGAGGACAGAATCAACTTCTTTATTGGGAAAACTTCAGTTTAATTTGAATTGTTCCTTCAGTGATTTATTTCCTCAGTGATTACTCATTTTCTTCTCATAATAATTCAAGTTGGGTATTTAAAAGGCATTCAGATATTCATTCGCAGTAAGCAGCAATACGCGGGTAGCATTGCTTCCCTTGCTCGCATAGAATGAACGTACCGAAACGGCGTTCCGGTTCCTTTTTTTGGACCGGATGCACGTTCCGGTTTCAAAATATTGGAAAATCGATTATGAGGTGCCTTAATTCATAATCGTGGCGCGTCGTATACGACGGGCCCAGTCTGCTAGTAAGATATAAAAATAACCTGCAAATGTTTCAAAAGCTGACAGTGCAGTGCGCAGAACCTATCAGCTGTTTGCTTTTATCGAATTCGATAGGTCAATCGCTGATCATTGAACAGACCAGAACTTTACTTTACGTGGCTGTGTGACTTATGTGACGTAGTTTGGAAATTTGTAATGGAGTCGACCAAACTGTGATTTATTAAATATGAAATCGTTTTCATAATTTTGCATTAATCGACATGATATTGCTCTTGAAAATAGGCCTTCACCTGTTTGTATTGCCTGTTCTAGGTTTCTACACTTGCTTCTGAACTAGAACAAACCCTGAATTCCTTTACTGAAAAACTGAAATTATGTCATAAATGGCACAATTTTGAACTGACCCAGTTTGTCTTACGAATCTACTCCGCAGTTTAACTTTAGGCCTACCACTGAAACTAGGCCTAGTACTTTAGTTGGATGTACTTGGCTTGTATTCTTGGCTGGTCTGTACCCTATTATGACTGAGTTACATTTCTGTTCCATATGAGTCTGACACCAAATCTGTCTGTTATATTTACGGTAGGTTTGAAAAAAAAAGAAAAAAAAGGTTCGGTTCAAGGTTCAAAAAAACAAACCTTTTTGAAAGGTTCGGTTCGAGGTTTGGTTCGTGGCAAAAATCAAGGTTCGCCCAACCCTAATTATTGCAATAAAAAATAATAACTATACTATTTGGCTCAACTTGAATTGCGAAATATTTTACATGTTTTGTTGTACGTTACGTAGCTCAAATCATTCTAAATCATTCAGATCACCATATGCTTAGACTTACTGTTTGGTATTTGAATTGGAGTCCATGTATATTTCTTGAAATTATTGTATTGATGATAAAGGTACAAAATGACGATTAGTTGATAATTAGTTAATTAGGTACCGTAGTTAATAATCTTAATATAGACCTAGTATAGGGTCACAGGCCAACTTTGTGAAAATAGAAGATCCGGAAAGCAAATGGGGAAATTTTAATGACCCCCTCTCCATTGTTGTAAAATACATAGTGTTACCGCCGATCTTAATAGATGGCGATGAAAAACAGTGGACTGTATGTTGTTGAGCTACGGTGAGACCATATGGAACGTAAATAATCGGGTGCCGATTTGGCAATAATAATCAGGCGAGCATAAGCCAAACTCAGATTATGCCTCGCCCCAAAACGATACGTAATGAACTACGTCGACTTGACGTTGTTAATCAAACCAAGCACACGCCAGTCCTGGTCATGCCTTGTTCCAAAACCAAAGGAAACAGGGGGTAAATTACACCAACCTGGGTCAACATAACCAAATCAAAAAACAAGAAGCGAAACAAAAATAGAATCTTCAGACCTGAGTGGTGTCCCCACACACCATTAGAATGAATAAACAAGAAGCGAAGAGGCTTGCCAGAAACGAAACAACCAACGCCGTAAATGCTGATGCACAAGTGTGTAGAGACGAGAAGCGAGCGATGTGGAAGCCTGTCCCACCCACATCAAGCCGAGAGCGTGACTGAATAGAGAAACAGCCGATGAGAGACGTCCAGATAGGTCTTGACTCGACTGAAGAGAGATTACAACTGACACACAAGCCGAGCCTGTGTGGCTCAAACAAATGCGAGAGACTGGCGAAGGGGAGTTCGATACAAGTGACTGGCGAGAAGGTAAACGATGCAATCAACTTGGTCGAAAGCCGGCCAAACTGGTTTTCAAGAATGCTGAATGGATAGCAAGTCATGTCATGTTGCGCGTCTGGGAATAACATTGATGGAATCAAAACAAATAAGGCCAACTAGGGAAATAGATAGCTGGTCTCACAAAGACCGGCGTTAACACATAGCAACTAATTAAAAAAGGCATGTTTTGAAAATTCAATATTTTTCACTACTGGACCCCTATTCCTGAGATAAATGAGATGTGAGAAAAATAAAAATGAGTGAGAAAACGATTATCTCACTTAAAATGGCCGATTGTTAATGGTAAATCGGCCATTTTAAGTGAGATAATCGTTTTCTCACTCACTTTTATTTTTCTCACATCTCATTTATCTCAGGAATAGGGGTCCAGGTACCATTACTGTACTGCTATGCCTGAAAACATGATATTGATATTTCAACATATTTCATGTGAAACAATGACGAGCCGAAAAAAAACGGTAAACAGGTCAAATTAAATAGAGAAAAACATTTCACAAATGCCAAGTTATAATACACTTTAGACGAATCAACCCCCCAGTATAATACTCGACATAATATTTTACATAGTAGGGCCTATACATAGGGTCACCGAATTTTCGTTAATGGTTTTTACACGAAAAATGCTAATATTGAACTTACAGTGTTTTTGTCAGCATACAACATCTTTTGGAGGTTAGGCCTACCATTTAACGTCACGAAATGATGCGAAATCGGATGAAATTCTCGTTATGCACGAAATATTGAATTATCTTTGTTATACACGAAATTTGAAGTCAAATCGACATAATTTAAAGAAAACCCAACAAAAGTGGTGTAGAAACTTTAAATTTACTGATTTCGTATGATTGGGCGACCATGTTTTTTCAAATATTTTTATTTGACGCGCAGTTATAAACATCGGAGCTGTTTGCTGCATGGCGTCTGTCATCCTACTACTGCCGTACTGCGTGGTTGTGACGTGTGTGGTCTAACCTTGACAAGGACGAGACCAAAGATCTTAGTATCTAACTTCGTTAACGAAGTTAGATACCAAGGTCTTTGACTAGACTTTCGTTCGTCCGACTCGAGACGGCCGAGCGCCAATCGAAGCAGGCCATATATGACGACCCCACCCACTCGTAGGCTAGTGCGCATCGCACTTGCTCACGCGATCTAGAAAGTTGACAGTGCAATGTTGCCACGTTTTTGGCGCCAAGATTCGAAATTTTAGAATCTTTTATGTTGGACCGAATCCGAATGTGAAAGTGGATTCAGATTCGATTTAAAATTGGATTATAGAAAATTTGTGTTGAGAAATTTTTGTACCCAACCCTCCCATTTCATCCAAAAACCACTGAAATTGTTCCATTTTTGTAGCGAAATATTCCGTTTTCTAGAGTTTTTACACCTTTTTGACTTGAGTTTTTATGACGAAATGAAGCACTTTTATTCACCATAACTCAGGGACCCTACATATACATTATATTTTATATACTCTACATATTATACAATGTTTTGTAAGTGTATATACACAAATGTCAAGCTTCATTTACTGACTCGGGTATGACGCGTCGAGCGACGTGCGAACCGCGTGTTGCTCCCGCACGTATCGTTTACTGACTCGCGCAGTCGCACCCACTGACTGATTACTGAATGTCAGTTAATGCAAGATGGATGCTATTGATTTGCATAGTTACCAAGTGGAGCAATATTATTATTATATTATATGATTATAAAAAGGAAATAAATTGAATTAAATAACGTATCCTGTCCTGTCCACCACGACAACAAAATCCAAAGACAACGATGAGGTTAGAATACGTCCAATCTTCATGAAAGTCCCGTAAAATTCGCAGCGCTGATGGTTGAAAAGAGTGCATTGTGGGACAGTAACGCGCGCGATCAGACACGACCGAGCGAAAATGTTGGACCTAGCCCAACTTGGAAGCAACACGCGAAGGCCTACGCGCCGTGTTGCCTGTCGCGAGCTACGAGCGCTGTGATTGGTGCCGCTCGTCGCGTGTCGCGCCCAACGCGAGTCAGTAAACGATACTTTAATCTATGCCATGCATAATGACTCAATGTAGGCTGCTGGTTCACTTCTCAAACCCTACCTTTTTTTCCTCTGTCATTTTCTTCATGACCGGATCAATGGCAGCCTCCTTAAGTGGTGCAGCTTCGTGTTCTGTTGATGTGCTCTGAAATAAGGCTGGCCCTGACACCGTCGACTGCTGGGACGAAGAACTTGAGCTTGACTCGAAATGTTTATTCTTGTCCAATTTGTCGAGTTCAATGATCACGGTTGACGACTTGGACTTCACCTTCTTGCCTTTTACCAACTCTTTGAGGGTCTTAAAATCCTGATAACAATTAGACTGTGATGGAGTGGGTATCATATTTATAACATTGTTAACAACACTGAATAACAACACAATTAATAAATTTGTTATGTAAATATGTCATATATATGATGGTAATAAGTGAAAACTGAATAGTAATACAGTAAACCCTTGTTAATCCGAAATTCAAGGGACCCCAAAAAGTGATTTCGATTTATACAAATTTGGATCAACCAAAAAACTCCTATTCCACGAAAATCATCACACTTCCCGGTTAGAATTGAAGCAATTTCGTATTGAGCGCGAGAGAAAGCTAGATGCCACATGTGTGAGGAACCGAATCACTGACCGTGTGTAATCGGCTATCTTCAATAGCAAACGACCGTTAGATGACCAGCTTCCATTGCCGCTCAACTGTTCTCCGAGCTTACCGCTCGTCAAGGACAGACAGAGCGGCCAAAGACCTTAGTATCTAACCTAACGGAGTTAGATACTAAGGTCTTTGGAGCGGCCCGAGCGCACTCGGAGTTGGATGACGTATTCAGTGGCAGCGAACAGCTGAGCTGGCTTCGGTCTATTGTTACGCTTCAGATGAAAAGGATGGAATTTACGAAAATAATGATCAATTCAAGGAATTCACTCGATCTATTTCGGATTATTCAATCCGAAAACAGTGCTAAAGCAATTGAGGGGTCGAAATATTAGTTCGGATTACGGATTAGCTGGAATTCGGATTAACCGTATTCATTAACATTGAAATGCCTATACCTTCAGCCGGTGACTGACTTCAAGTTCGAAATATGTCAAATTTCGGATTAACCGAGTTTGGATTAACGAGGGTTTACTGTATGTAATGTCAGGCCAATATACAGTAAACCCTCGATAATTCGAACTCGGTTAATTCGAATTCCGCGCTAATTCGAACCAGAGAAATGACCCCGGCCACTGGTATAGGGATATCAATGTTAATTCATTTTGATAATTCGAATTTTTATTATTTCGAATTTCGAACTGATGATTAGTCCAAACTACTGTGTTATTATTGTTTCTTGTTTGTTTAATTTGAATTTCAGCAAAAATTACGAATAAAAGTTTTCACAATTGGATATTTTATTATGCGAAATCCTTCGTCATCAACATTCCTGGCGACCCGGCAAGCTAGAGATACGTCATAGCCACATGTGCAGCGCGTGCTAGCATGATGAGGGGTCTTTTCAGGGTCATAGACAGACATCTGGCTGGTCGAGACACCCGAGCGGTAATGTTAAGGATAATGGACGTGATTGTGTCAACTTTTATTCGTAATTTTTGCCAGCCGGCTAGTGCATGTAGGGAGAATAATTCATTCATTTCATTCCAGGCCCTAATTATATTTATTGCCTCGCTTTTACTTTTTAATCCAAACATCCAGTTTGGTAATTTGACTCTTTCAACACTGTGAACTGTGATAAGTGTTACCTAATGAATGACATGATAATATATACTATATAGTATTAATGGGACTCCTTGTTGAGTTGTTAAAATTGCTGAGAAAACACTTGACTTGAAGATAACCACATGGCTGTCAAAGTTGGCTTCCTTAGAGCAAGGGGGGAAGTAGGAGGGACCAAACAACGTGCAAGGCGCACATGGTCAACCAAACTGCACGCACACAGTATACTACTGTACTATACAAAGAAAAACATTTTTTTCATAATTCGAATTTTTTAATTCGAATTTTGATTTTTGGGGTCCCTTGGAATTCGAATTAACGAGGGTTTACTGTAGTTCTATTTGAAATTAGTTCATGATATTTCACCCTAAAATGATTGTGAAATATATTGTAGAATAGAACACATAGCGTAAAATGAGCTTATTTAATATTCCTTTTATCCGAGTAATTTAAAACCTTGTTCATTTATTTTGCCAACTAAAAAAAATATCAACGTTTATAATAATTCTGATCCTATTACAGTAGAACCGAAGTTATAAGTTTCTTGTTTATACATTTATTACATTTATAAGTTTTATTTTTTGATCCAACATAAATGCTCCACATGTTAAATAGTTTCATCAATAAGTTTTTGACGTTGATACACTTTTTTTTGTCTGGTCCCCTGAAAAACATATAATTGAGGTTCCACTGTATTGATCTATAGGGTTTGCACTTGAATGCAAGCAAAGAACACCTACAGCATTTGGCAAAGCCATAAACTTTTATATTGTACTGACAAATGACTTACCACAAAATCATTGTCAGCTATTTTCGTTCCTGTGTTGGTAGTTACAAAGCTGTTTGGATCAAAGTAGTTGCCCATGATTACTCCACTAGAAGGCCCAGCAGATCCTGGCTCCACCTTTTCCATCTTGGTGCCGTCACTGGCGGCATGACAAGTGAAATGCAGCGGCTCCACTTCTAGCAAGCCCTTCATATAGAGGTTTGATGACAGACCACGTAGGCGAGACGGAATGCCTTTCATGTCAGACAAGCCTGCGCCAACTGAGTGCAAAGAATATACCTCTTATCACAGCCTGCTTGATTTAGATCTGATGATGCCCTTTCAATGGGAATGCTCATGTTAGCAGATGTCTATTAATTTTAGTTCTGTCATTACATTCCAAAAACTGTCAACAATGAAACTATTTTTGTCAATTCATATGGGCGAAGCACTATGAACTTTCTTGGAAATTCCCTTGCAAGAATTTTAATGGCCAGTTTGTAGAAAAATCAGAACAATGATACAAATGATTTTCTAGAAGTCCTCTAACACTTTTTAAAACTTTTTTCTCATATGAATGGTGATTAGGATTTTTTCACAGTTAATAAATGATAGCATTGACAGTGAACCCTCATTAATGTGAAATGGAAGGGATCCAGAATAATTGACATCAATTTATAAAAATTTGGACCAACCAAAAAATTGGATCATCACAAAACCAACACCACTCTCCCTGATTAGAATTCAGTCAGTTTGGTATTGCGCACCAGAGAAAGCTATGCCACTGGCCATCAGCAATGGGAAATATTTTCTCTAGCTCTTCTCTCATTAGCAATCCAATGTACTTCTTTGTAACTCTTTATTCTATGGAAAGATGATGGGACAGTCAAACTATTTATTTACAGCAATGAATCCTCTTGACACGGTAAATGTATTTGACTTCTAGAAGCATGCTTGGCTAGCGTTACCACTGGCAACTTTCTACCTTTTTGAGGTGGTTTTAAAAATAATGAAAAGTAACCCTCAGTGCATTTGATGACGTGCATTTCTTCAGTTTGGTCAGTGTGGCTCAGTCAGTCTGTAGCTCAATGTCCAGACTGTTTTAGTACAGTGAAACCTCTATGTATCGTTCCTGGATACATCGTTTTCTTACTTCTATCATTCATTTTGTTCAACCTCAATCCCATATGAGTATGATCAATGTTAAATTTTCCTAGATGGATTGTTCCCCTGCAAAGATGGTTTATTTTTCCTGATCCCTTGAAAAATGATGGATAGAGGTTTTGCTGTATTACGTTAGGATCTGTATAACCTGCCTTCATCTGTGGTTATGTATTCATGATAGAAAATGTTGATATGGGTCGAAACGACCATAGAGGCACCGTTGACGACAATAGAGACACCATGTTCAATACTTATGAAGGAAATGAAATATAGTTCAGCAGGCCCCTTGATAATACAAATTAAAGCTAGACTCACCGGGTAGAGCCAATAGTTCCCTCAGATCTAGTGTTTCAGAAGATAGGTGGTCCATGGGTTGAGTATTGCTCGGAGCACCACCCACTACTGGCCCTGGGGTTTCATTGCTGTTGCTTACAACGGTGGCATATGTGATGGGAACAGACGAGGCCTTTGCTGGTGCCGGCGGCTCCATATCAAAAAGCTCAGGCTCAAATGGCGTGCTGTACAGACCGAACCTCGTTCTAAGTAGCAGATGGTACGGATTGGCACGGTTGCTCATCTCGTGTGCTACCTGCTGCAAGAGCGTTAAACACTTCTGGCCGGCGGTGGCAGACACATCAAGTGCCATCACCCGGCTCAGCAGCAGGAAGTACCAGCGCAGCGAGCCGGCCGAATTGATGGACAGGATCATCGGCAGCCACTCGAGCAGTGCACGCAGCACACATGCGTCAAACTGAACCGTTACGCTGTCAGTCACATTCTTCATTCCCCTGTGATACCAATGCATAGTTAATCACAAATGAACCTTGTTCAAATGTTGTACCAATCACAAGTTGTTTTTAGTGGTTCTTGAAAAAGACAGGACTTGAGATTATTTTTAACTAAATTTTTAATTCATTCAGACTTGAAAACCCTTTCAGATTTGAAAATCCTTTTAAACTCTACCTGAGACTCTACTTCAACATTTGTGTCTTTATGATATATAGGCCTAATTACTTAATTCTCCCATTCCATCCTTGATTGTCATCATCAGAAGATATTTTCGTATGAATGCGATATTACAAGAGTTGCCGTTCGATATGAAAACTCATATCGATTATCGTTTACTTGACATCGATTATTAATCGTATTACGGTATATCGATATTTTTTCTCCCAATCGATAATCGTATCGAATGTCAAAATATCGTATCACATCGGAATAATTGTGTTGAAAATTGCGGCTAAACAGCTGTGTTGATTGATTCATGGCCAAGTGGTTGACCTTGGACTATGTGCGGGACTTCGGTCCTAGCAGGGAGGGGTAGAAAGATAACGGGATGGAGGAAGAGGCAGATTTATGAGCTGTAATAAAAGTACACGTAACAATATACATCTGGAATTCATCCATATTGTCCGGAATATGAGCCGAGGGTTTTTCTCGAAATTTCAAGCCAAAAAGTCAACCTCGGCTTAAATGCGAATATCGGCCTATAATCTGTCAAAAATACGTTTTTTCTCATTTTAATTGGGCGTACTTCACCCGTACACTCATAACAAGGAAATCAACTTGAAACTGCGAGATATTCCACTGAAAACACGTTTAATAAATGTTTTACCATGAAGAAGCATGATTTTCCCAATTTCCATAATTTTTATTTGACGCGCAGTAATAAACATAACAAGCACGTTGAGCTGTTAGCTGCATGGTTTGTGTTATCTACTGTGTGTGGTCTAACGTCGTCTGACCTTGAGGACCACTCGTTGACTACGACGTAGCGTGAAAAACATCTCCGACTCGAGAGACGGCCGAGCGCCTATTGACTGCGCGGTAGTCTACATTCTCGTCTATTGCGCATACCAACTCTGACGTCATAGCAAACAGCGTTTCTCATTGGCTTTCGAGTGCCCTTTAGAAACCAAGAACTTTCGCGCCACATGCACTGATTGGAGCAATTACGTAAAGGGAAAAAAATTAGTTTGAAAGGGAAATAATGTTCATTTCGATAATTGAAAATAATCATATTGATATCGTATCGTCGAAATTCAATCGATTATCGTATCGTTTGAAAAAATATCGATCTATATCGATATATCGATTATTGTTGGCAACCCTAGATATAACTGTTGTGGAGACAATAGTGCAAGTTTCATTGGAAAACAATTATTCTCTATGTACAGTTATCATCATTCACTAATGACAAGTGACATCACTTGATCTTGAAAAGGACAGAAAACACCTTACATCCAATTTTTAAATATACTGGAAGTAGATTACTCAATTCATAAAGTTTGGTCACTTTACTTCATCATATGCTCTACCTTCTTTACCCTCCCTCCCTAGTATTTGCTGAATTGCATTATTAAGAAACTCGGGACACTCGGTTTTTGTAAGTAGCGTCCATGATTGTTCCAACTTACTCGCTGCAAATGACGATGAGCTTGACACACTTGTGTGCCAGGCTGCGCCCACCCACCAGCACACATTGTTTGATGAGTGCCGACAAGTGGCTCTCGATCAGTCGTGCAAACTCTGTCTGTTGCGTCTTGACGTCTGGCTTTGCCGAACGATGGCGGCTGAGCCGGATCGACGCCACCCAGATGAGGATGTCCAAGGCAACGCACTGAGCCACAGCTGTCTTGTCCGGACCATCCAAACAGATGACCTTCAGCAGTTTCTCGATGAACATATTAGACTCGAGCATCACACATCGCTGCACCCTGAAACATTACGCATTTCACACAATAGGTTCAAGTTTCCTCAAGTTTTTACAGAAGAATTTTGAAGGTGGAGGGACATTGAAGGAAAGTTCGTCCTACTATCAAATAAACCATACATCGGCGTATTCAGCTTAGTATAGATCCCTGAATGCTAATGCTAAAGAAAACAGTGTTGATGGATGATTTTATGTGATAAAATACGTAACATATTTGCGACAACTTTTGTATGCATCGTTTTTTTCTGAAGTTTGAATTGAACAGTTCAAACAAAAACATCAGATCCTTTTCAGAATCCAATGCGCAGACACTTACGTACTGCCTGCTATATAGCTTTTAAGCAGCCGAGATAGTTGGTATTGTATTCTGGGAGTTTTAGTACTGTTGGAAGAGTTCCAGTGAGTTTTTGCAGAAAGCCCATGATATATAACTTGCATTATCTCTCATTTTACTCACTCTGACAGTGTGAAAATCTCTTGGTATATACTAGTGAACATATTAATGCCGAAACTACCATCGTATTATGAGTGAATATGTTTTCTGAAACGTACAATAATATAGATCATTCGTGCTAAATAACATTGGCAGCATTCGAAAGTCCTATGACTTTCGAACGCAGGTACTAACATCCCACTCTACTTCAAATGTCGCTGCTAGGTGACTCATTCTTATGAAAAGGGTCTATTGAGTGAAATTCGTAATTTCAGTCGTTTTTTCCTAGTAAAGACTGGTCATTACAAACAAGTACTCGGTCTTCAAAATTCAGGACTGATGTCATCACTAAACAGTAGGGCTGTGTGTCTCAAAATTTTCGAGCGAGTTCGAGTCGAGTTCAAGACTCGAAATCGCTCGAAAAGATTCTTTCCCAGATTGAAATTCTGAGTCTCGAAATACTCTCGGGTCTCGAACCATTTCGAGCAAGTAAGCGAGAGTGGAAGGGTGAACTTGTCATATTTCCATCATTCCACACATTTGTATTGAATATATGTACAGTGTCTGAAACTTGTGAAAAAGTATTGTTTCTTAATTTCTCCCTTTGATTTTGAATATAAAATTGCTTAGTGAATACAACGCGCATCATCTCACACTGTTAGTGTCACTGCACTGACTCCAAGGAGTTCTGCTGAGTCGTAGTTATCACCAGACACGCGTCTCTCTCCCTTTCTCAGTTCCTCCCCCTCTACAGAACACAACCACCCTCTGTCAAGGACAGATCGAAATGTCATAACACCGTGTTGTCAAGCGACTCGGGACGGCTGAGCGCCAATGGAAAGGCGCTCCATATGCACACAATCTCAAAGGTTTCTATTGGCAAAGCTATTCGAGTACACACTCATTGAGACAACGGTTTCTATCAACTCATCAAGTAGTTTCGCCCGGTATCATAGCTTTCTCTTGTATACAATACGAAATTGCCGTAATTCCAACCGGGAAGAGTGATGATTTGAGTGATGAGTGATAATCTGAATTTTTATAAATCAAAGTCATTTTTTGGGGGTCACTTCTATTTCGGATTAACAAGGATCTGAGCTCGTTTACTCGAACCAAGTTGTGCTCGAGCTCGCTTGAACTAAAATAAGTTCAGTGCTCAAACTCGCTCGAGTCCCGCTCGAAAAAAGTCAATCCGCTCGTGACTCGCTCAAACTAAAAAGGCTTTGCTCGCATAGCCCTACTAGCCTACTAGCCTACATAGCCCTACTATTTCGAGTCTCGAAATACTTTCGGGTCTCGAACGTTTTCGAGCGAGCGAGCGAGAGTGGAAGAATAAACTTGTCATCTTTTCATCATTCAACAGATTGGTATTAAATAATAAATATATAGTGTCTGAAACTTATGAAAAAGTTTTGTTTCTGCATTTCTCCTTTCGATTTTGCATATAAAACTTGCTGAATGATTACAACACGTATCGTCTTACACTGTCAGTTGCACCGGACTGACTGACTCCGAGTGAGTTTTGTTGAGTCGTAATAATCACCAGACACGCACACGCGTCTTTCTTCCTTCCTCAGTTCCTCCCCCTCAACCTAAACACATCCACACTCTGGCAAGGACAGATTGAAACGTCATCAAGCCACTCGGGACGGCCGAGCGCCAATGGCTAAAAGTTAGCGCGTTGTGTTTCTATCGGCGAAGTTAGCCGATCAAGTAGCTCATCAGTACCGAACTTGTCAAGTAGTTTCGCCCGGTTTCTCTCGTATGCAATACAAAATTGTCGTAATTCTAACCGGGAGGTGATGATTTTCGAGGCTATCTTTTTTAATATTGATTGTATCCACTTCAAATTTTGCAGATAACCATCATGCTAAAACTGCAAAAAATGAAAATAAAATAAAAACCACCAATGGACATGATATTTGGTTTTAACGAAATTTTCAAAAATGAAATTTATTTTTCGTTCTTCTCAAACAAAACTTTTATGGACTCAATTTTTTCACAAAAATGTTGCTGAAGTATTGTTCAAGGGTTGGTCATATCGTTTTTTGATATTTCTGCTATATTTCAAGATATGATTCTATTTACGATGTTTTTGTTTTTTAAATTAAATTTTCTATAAAATTTGTGCTCGAACTAAAATTTGTGCTCAAACTCGCTCGAACTAAAATAGGGTCTAGTGCTCGAAATTCGCTCGAAAAAGTCAATCTCGCTATCAACTCGCTCAAACTCAAAAAGCTCTGCTCGCACAGCCCTACTAAACGGTATATAATAGGGATGTCGGCAGGTAGGAATTTTCCTACCCAGGTACCCGCCTTCATTAGCCGACTCCTACCCGGGTTTTACCCACAAAAAAAAGACCAAAAAAAATGGTATAGGCCAAAATTGCCTATATTCATAAAAAGTCACATCATTTTCCTTTTATCCAATCATCACTATATAGAGCAACTGGACCTCTAACCTCAAGGCATGGAAGCACACTGACGAGAAAGATGCAATCGCACTGGCACATTTGCCCAGCCAGTGTCAGTAACAGCTGACAATGCGTGGGAGGGGTGGGGAGGGGGAGGGGGGAAGCAAGACGTTTGCATGAGCGCATCTCTTTTATGGCGAAGGTAAGTCGAAAAGTAATTCCTGAATGAAAGTATTTTAAAAAAGGCAATGATGATTGCTTTTCATTGTTTGAAGTCAAATGCCATTCCAATAACATTTCTTTCCTAACAATGACAGGGAAACAATCAAATGTTGAAAGCAAATTCAAAGTAATGCCACACTTCCAGTCCAATGACGTCTCGCTCTAAGACATGTCGTCATCTGGACATAGGGTTGCTAGATGATAGAGCACGCAAACCGCCGCTAGATCGCGCAGAGATCGCCCAAAAGCGCCGACTTTTTAAATTACTGGACGCAGCCAGTTGTTTCTGCGACCAGCCCAATAACGCCCTTTTTCTCAATACAAAATATTCGTTATTTGTAATATATTGCAATTGTTAATACAGTCGGACCCGCATATAACGAATTTCAAGGGGAATGAAAATCTGTTCGTAAAAACAGAATTTCGTTATATAGAGATTTATTGCTTTTTTTCATAACAGCACTTGAATTTTAGAGATTTATAAAGATGGGCCTACATTTACGACTTAGGCCCTAGTATAGTACTGTATTAGGTGACATATTATCATCGCATCGTATCATCGCTTAGTATGTTTGTAGAAAGTAATAGAAAACAACAATGTCCTTTCATAAAGAACTTATCATCTGCTATCACATGACACCACCACTCCCCACTTCTCGTGTTTTATTTCCTAGGTTACAGGACACTATCACGAATGGGGATGAAGGAATGTAAACAAAAAATAGATAAACAAAGTCATTGAAGATGTCACCATCACGTTATTATTTAGTGCGCGTTGAGCGAATGTTTGTTTATGGGCCGTTCCACTGTGCATGGGCCGGGGAGGGAGGGGGGTGCAGCAAGAGTTATGACCACGTGCTGTACGCGTCACCAGCTGCTACGATGTACAGTCCGTTCAAAATAAATGTAACCTGAAAATAAATTCACGCAAAATGCTCCGATTTTCGAACATTTTGTTGGAAATAGCTGAAAATAATGAGCAAAATATGCTGAAAAGTGACAAAAAATTCGTAATAACCGAATTTTGAAATATAAATCACTTCGTTATAGGTCTTTATTTAACATTGTAAGGATAGGAGCTTTGAAGGGGGATGGTAATTAATTCGTAAAAACCGAAATTTCGTTAAAACCGAGTTCGTTATATGTGGGTTCGACTGTAATATATACAGAACGTATCATACCGGTAATATAATTTCAAAAAATCAAATGAATATATATCTTTCATCGGTATTTAAAAATCATTTCATCATTCTTCCTTTGTGATTAAACATAAGTCATCAAGAGAAAACGAAATCACAATCAAGTATAAATATTTCCAAGTGTAACTTGAAACTTTTAGCCCCTTGCATCCTGCATATATATAAGAAGATATTTGTATTTTTACTTATTTCTCATATTCATTATTGAATGTGTAAATGTCACTCTCTTTATTGATGGTGTGTTTTGGGACGTCATAAACACATTGTGAAGACGTTACTATTGGACATAAGAGGTCTAAATACCCCACTCAACCCAACCACTTGATTTTGGCCCAAAGCATTTAGCAGCAGGAGGTGGAGATGGAAGGGCGGAGCGAAGGGTCTTACTGATGCAATACATCCAAGTACAACCATCCTTTATTCTATGGTACAACTATGGGATGGGTAAACAACGTCTTAAATTGTTTTTTTATTGTTTACAGACACTCAGAAGTGAAAACATTCATTTTACAAAATAAGTCGATAAAACTTTTAATTCAATAGGAATTTCTTGGAAGTAGCCCATTATGCTCTTAAAATGAGGTTCAATCAGCCCATTTCCGCGCCACCCGCCGTTTCAAAATATAGAGCGCCAAATACGATTTCAACCAGCCCATCCGGCGTAAAACCGCCTAATCTGGCAACCCTGTCTAGACAATGTCACTTAGCAACTTGCTATGAGTATTATGTGACTGTGTGTGTGTCTTACAACGCACTTTTGTCAACTGTCTGACTGTCAAGGTCTTTTGACATGCTGTAGTGACGGGCGGGTGGGAGGCGGAGGGCACATTCACATATAGACCGGACTAAAAACATCATACACAGGAAAATAAAGACCAGTAAAAAAACGTTGACTACTCGGCAAGTAATTGTTTGAACCTGGGTTTCACTTGAAATTGGACCCGCCGACATCCCTAGTATATAATATTTATGAGTCTATCTTGATCTCACTTTGAAACATTCAGCAGCTAGGTGATCATTCAATGACACATCACCCTCGAGTTGCTTTCGGCTGCCAGTAACATGGGCTGGAATTGATCATAGTTAACGCCATGGTCTACTGTGATTGGCCTGTTTGAGAGTGTTGCTATCTTTTCAATATATTTCACCACATGAACAGCAAAGCACTGCCCTCTAATCAGGCGATTCAATTGGAGATTCAATCTTTTGCAAGCTATAGTGGTTACTGAGTCTATCTTAACCCTAGTATCTACTAAAAGTTGAGAATAATGTAGATGACACCAGTTGGACAAACCTTTCGTGAGGGAGTTTAGTCTGTTTGGTCTTCCTGATGGTTATGGACACCTCATGCAGCCAATCACAGCCCAGGTAATACTCCATCTTCTTGATAGTGGCAGTAGCAGCCAGGCGGTCGTACATAGGCATGCAACCCAAGTTGTCTAGCTTGCTCTTCTTCGACACCGAGCCCATCTCTTCGAGCACACGAATCTTGTTGGCGGCCTGGCAATCATTCACAATGTACAAGCATAAAAATTCAGAACAATAAATATTTATACTGAAAATAAAGAGAGCACTTGATAGAGCAAGAGCCAGAGCAATTTCAAGCAACAAATCATTTCAAGTAGAGTCAATTGCAAGCTGCAAATGACAACCCATAACATGCACGTTATATTTGTGAGGTACAGTAAATCCTCGTTAATTCAAATTCTAAGGGACACCAAAAATCAAAATTAGAAAAAGGTGAATTATAAAAAAATAAGTTTCTCATTTGTATAGTACAGTAGTATAGTGTGTGCGTGTAGTTTGATTGAACCACGTGCGCCTCGCATGTGGTATGTTCCCTCCCACTTCTCCCTCCCCACAGAAAGCCAACTTTGATAGCCAAGTCATGTGTTCATCTCTAAGTAAAGTCACAGATAATCGAAGCTGTGGTCAAGTGTTTTCTCAGCAGTTTTTACAACACAACAAAGAGTCCGATGAATACTATATATTATCCTGTCATTCATTAGGAAATACTTTTCACAGTTCATATTGTTGAAAGAGTCAAATTAAATTACCAAACTGAACGTTAGGACTTAGGACATAGGATTAAGAAGTAAAAAGCCAGGCAATAAATATAAATATTAGGGCCTAGAATGAAATGAGTGAATTATTCTCTCTACATGCACTAGCTGGCTGATTTATTTATCATTGTTTCGTGTTCATTAAATTCGAATTTCAGCAATAATTACAAATAAAAGTTGTCACAATTAAATATTTTATTGCCTGAAATCCTTTGTCGTCCACATATCTAAACATTACCGCTCGGGTGTCTCGAACAGCCAGATGTTTATAAAGCTTCTATGACCCTGAAGAGGCCCCCCCTCACCCCTCATCATGCTAGCACGCGCTGCACATGTGGATGTGACGTGTCTCTAGATTGCCGGGACGCCCGACCGCTAATATTTAGGATACTAAATATTACGGAATGTGGACGACAGAGGATTTCACGTAATAAAATATTCAATTGTGACAACTTTTATTCATAATTTTTGCTGAAATTCGAATTACACAAACACGGAACAATGATAAAACAGTAGTTTGGACTAATCATCATTCATAATCATAATCATTTTTTTATGATTCATAACCATTTGGACATAATTATTAATGATAATAATAGAAATTCAAATTATCAAAATGAATTAACATTGATATCCGTATACCGGCAGCCGGGATCATTTCTCTAGTTTGAATTAGCGCGAAATTCGAATAAACCGAGTTCGAATTATCGAGGGTTCACTGTAGGACTATAATTATTTTGTATCTAAAAATAATGCTACAATTTATTCAAGTGATAGACATTTACCTAGTCTCTAAAGTAGTTAAATTCAAACGCTCTTCAGGGCTAACAGGATTCTATTGTCATTATACTGTAGGCCTATTACTTTTTTAATTCTATACCCCGAAGAAATCATAGCTGTTTTCACCTTGTCTCTCTGTCCCAGCCAATATTAATGTTGGAATATTGAAAGGAGAATCTGTAATACTCATACGATACTACATTTCACCATTTGCGGGAAAAACGGAAGAAGGTGCTATTGGCGGTTTGAGTGTTACAAAAGCATAGATTTTATAGACACAGGCTAACAACCCAGACTGAGCAAAGGGGTACTAAGCCTACAATGAATCACAGGAGTGAATTATTACTTACCGTAAATTCAGCTTTGCCCTCTTTGTCGCTATCATCGCTAATTGCCTTGATGTGCACCAAGAGTGTTCTGCCGCGCACGGTAAACAACTTGGGACTTGTCAGGGTCACACTGCCGCCCTGATCTGATAGGTCCAAGCATGAGGACAGGTTGATGGGGCCACACAGAATCTCTGTGTTGTGATCGCGCAAGTATTCTTCAGTAGTTACCGGGTTCTCGCTCACACAAGCTGAAGGGAGAAAACATGGAATCACTTTTAATCAGTGTATTCATGAACACTGAATGGCGACAATGAGTCTTATCATATTTTAAAAATTTATCAACCTGACATCCCATTTCTTAAACTAGGCAAACGCGAAATATGCGTTGTAAGATAAGCGAGATATCTGAATAAGGTATAATAACAGTCCTACATTTGCTACTATCAACTCTGGTATTCTACACACTTTGTCCCTCATTTAATTGCTACTTTATCTTCTCTAGTATTCTACACACCTTGACGAATATAAAGAATAGTTAATTCTTGGGCAAATATCGAATCTAGGAAGCAGTGAATCTTGGCTCATTTCCATATAGCCTATTTGATGAATAAAAACAAATATTTGAATTTTTTTCTTCAAAACGGCTGGTTCGAATTGCTTACAAAATGGTGGTTATGTGTATCATTTATGTTTGAACACTCTGAGAAAATTTTATTTTTTTCGGAGAGATTTCATTTTTTCAAATTTTCTTACCCAGCCCAATCTTATGGGGTTTTTAAAAACTTTGACATGATATTTCTCAAAATCTATCCAACCGAATCATTCCAAAAACTATACAGTTCTAAGTTGTAAAAGTTTGCCAATACAAAAAAAGTTTCATCTTGATCAGACGAACCATGTGACCTGTGCAGTGCTTACAAACAAACAAAACAAAAAAATAACACAGACAAAGCTGTATAAGAGTGGGATGGAGTCTTCGCTACGCTCATCTAATGACCGAGTTGACAACCAGTTGACAAACCCGGGTAGGAGTCGGGTAATGAAGATGGGTACCCGGGTAGGAAAAGTCCTACCTGCTAACATCCCTACTATAGAACGACCATTTCCAACACGCCGTATGTTTAGCATAGACCGCTTAGTTCCAAAAATAAAATACACGCTTTTGACCGTTGTTAGGCCAAGATTTTCTTAGCAATAGCAACTTTTGAACCCTAAAATTCGAAAAAATAAATCAAGTTTTAAAAAAAATAGACTCGAAATTTTCGAGTTCAGCTGAATTTGAACTTGAACTCGAACCTCGATACTTGAACTTGAAAATTCAAGACCTTACACACCCCTAATAATTATGTAAGTTGAATATTTTCGGGGTCATTAAAGGCCAATCTGAAAGAACTCAATTCAATTCAATTTACTGAGCAATACCGTATTGAGTGATACGTAATATTAAGACTCTTTACGAAACTTTTATACTAGATAAAACATGACGAGCGGAAAGTAATAGTATGTCGACTTCTTTGCCAAAATTTTGCCTAAATTCGCCAATTGGGTGACATTCAAGTTATAAATGGGTAAAAACTGCTTCGAGTGGTACCAATTTAGCACATTTAATGTTTTTTCTTCAAAATGGCCTACCCGATCAAGCTGAGAATTTTTAGAAATGTGCATCAAGATGTAATTCAACTTCATACGAAATTTCATTTTTTTTTTTAAATAAAAATATTTTCATTTTTTTCCCGCCGTGTTATTCTAATGGGTATTTTTGAAATTTCTAAAATTCATAAAAATAAAAGTTACCACCCGCTAATGCCATAAAACTATACAGATCCAAGTTAGATCAGTAACCACATTGAAAAAAAAATTCAAATTGATAGCTGTAGTCGTTTGACCTGTGGAGAACCGACAAAAAAACATAAAAAAAAAAAAAAAACCCTAACAAAAGCTCCTTTGTGGTCTAAACAATGCCCCGAAAAAATAGCTTGTTTACGGCATTCCTACACGTCAAGCCCTGCTTCACTCCTAGTTCCTTAGAAGTTGTATCTTTATTCCAGTATTCGCTCTTCAGCGCCCCCAAAATTTCAATTCAAGAAATTGTGATTTTTGGCTTTTTTGAAGTTTTCATAGGGAATCTTGAAAATATTACCCAAGGTTGTGAAGTAGTAAAATGGAATGTTTAATAAAGTATGTTATGAAAGAATCTACGCTCCCTCCCACATTCCGAAACCCATAAAAAAATACGATACATAGATTTCATACCTTGCGATTGTCCTGCATAATTATTTGTAAGGTTGAACTCGACCGGCTGATCGACAGAGGCACCTGCAAACGGTTCTTTCCGGCCGATCCCATTGGCGTTTTGTTTCAGAAGAGTTATTTGAACGTTGGGAGGCGACGGGCAAGGTGAGTGCAGCGAGAACTTGAGATCAATGTGACCGATACTGCACGATCTCGGCAGAGTCAACTCGAACACGTGCTCGTCCCAGGTTGTTCTAGTAATTATTAGCAACATAAGCTACTTATTTACAGCAATTAAAATTGACTAAATTAGGTTTGAACATAATATGCATTTTTGGATTGTGATAACTTCAGTTTTTTTTATTCAGTATAAATAAACTTCTCAAATCAATATAAATAAGCACAAACTGTATCCCAGACATTTTTTGGGTGAATATGCCCTGGCCTATGCATATGCTATGTGTAATCTGGTATTTTTCTCTACTCTACTCTACTGTAACCAAGGCAATAGCCGAAACGTCAGAATCTTGTGTGTACTTTTCATTTCATATCTGTGTTCTATCTACTGGCTCTCCACTATGAGTAGGCTTTCTCTGTACTCATAAATCTCGGTAAGCTGCTGTTCTTTTTTTCCCTTTCACCCAATTCATATCTAGTATTTTTGAGGTTATATAAGACTGCGGTGGATGATGATTAAGCCTATGGTTAGGAAAAATATGGTTTGAAGCGTAAAATGACTGTATTGTAGTACAAATTGCACACAAATCATACCATGTTGCTAACCCTAACTATCTATAAAAAAACTAAAACCATGAACAATAAAAGGGTGTGTGACATTATCTGCATATTTTTCCATTATTCCTAGTAGCCAAACAACTCATTTTCATTTGCATATTTTTGAATTACGAAGTTCGAAAAAAGTTCGAAGTCGTGAACTTTTGGGTCTTGAGTCCGAGTTTGACTTCAAAAAAACAAGTAAGCACAACCCTACATCCATATGAAAATTAGGAATAATGTGTATCATTATTATGTTGAAATCAACCGAAGAATATTTTATCAAAATTTTCTGTTCTGGGTTATTCTTATTTAAAAACTTCGAAAAGGTTTTTCTCAAAAGTGGTGCAACCAATTATGCCTCGAAGCTATACAGTATTGAGTTAGGTGATGCCACGTGAGTGAATCAAGTTTCAAGTAAATTTGTATTTTCTCTTGCCTGTGGAGCGCAAATAAAAAGAGGAAGGAACATTTGTTTCTTTCGACTACTATAAAATTGAGCCTTCACTTTGCTCGTACAATCAAAAAAACATTTTTTCATTTGGTTTCATTTAAATTTGTTCTTATGTGATATAATATAAAAGTGATGCACTATAGCTTCAAGTATTCTGCTTGGATGTAGTGAGAAACAGTTTTAAAGGTACTGTATATGTTATGTAGCAGTAAAAAGTTGTAAAACAATCAGATATCAAAATTCTATCAAATGAAGTGAAGATATTATTTTGTAATAAACAGAAGATCCATGATGAAAGCTGTATACCATTCACTCACAATTCTTTTAGAAGTATTCAGGTACTTTGCCTCAGAAAACTAATCTACGAAGGGTACAACAAAGGTTACTCACGCATCGTTCTGCAAGCGCCAACTACGCGTATGCTGTACTTCGTCGCCTTGCTGTAGGTGTTGTGGGTGTCGACGCTGCTTCTGTGCTTGCATCATCTCTGTCCAGCAGGGAGGCACGGTGGCACTGAACAGTGGCGCCAGGTTCTCATGGCGTGTAAGCTCGTGCAGCGAGAGAAGCTCGGACAGGCCTAGCGATGTGCGGTTCACGATCAACTGGCAGTCACTGAAAAAAATGAGAAAGGCAAGGCTTTAATTTCTAGGTAGGGCCTATATTGAAATTGTTGAAAGTTGAAAGTCATTTTTTGAGCCTTTAATAATCTCATATTGATGTATTTTACAAGGTTCACAGTTATCCTGCTTCTTAAGCACACTTGTCCTAGTCATAATTAAATGGATTCATTCAAGTTAATCCTTAAGATGAACTAAAATTGAGACAGTTGTGAACTGCAGCAACCATTTTCTATATTGAGAACAGAATCAAGACAACAACTAAGACCAGGACTGAGTCTATAACAGTCACTTGAACTGTTGTGAATCAACCTTTATGTCAATCAGGGACAAGAGCTGTTAGAAATGGATTAAAATTCTTTCAATTGAATGTAAAAGTTTAAATGAGTCCCTATCGTCGCCACAGATGTTCTCCGGAGCGTGACATAGGGTGAGAGAAAGGTGCAAAATAGTTAATGGGCCTACTGTGAGCTCAAATAGATTGCTATTCACAGCTCTACTCTTCATCAAAAACCACATGTTATGTGGTATGAAAAGCGAAGTGAAACCAGAAAGTCACCGGAACATGACGCAATAAGATTACAGCCGGTATTCTGAAGTCTAGATACCGGTAAGAAAGTTATAGAGGGAGAGCCAGTGATAAAAGAAATACCTCTAGAGCTGTGCAAATTGATGCATTTTTCAATAGGAATCCTGAACCATATTTGGATTTGATTCGTCATAGTATTACAGATTTGCATTATTGAACCTACCTACTTTGAATCTGGAGCTATTTTTCACGCCCGTTTGTTCAAACATGATTGGCCGGAGCCAATCTTGAAAGGAAAGGAAAGGATCTTAGTGAGAGGAAATTGAATATGGTTGGTTGGAAGTGTAGTCTACAGAGGCGGTCGGTGCATTTTTCGAAGGGTATGTATAAGTGAAAGTTGTCAAAAGTATGATGTTCAATAAATAAATCTATGGTCCCTGTATTTTTGGTTTACATCACTCGATTGTTATCTCATCAAATTTATTCTACATTACATTTTGTACCATATTATTCATTCAAAGGTTAGGATGAATAATATTAATAAATACATTATTGTTACCTATAGGCCTACGTATCAAAATATTTGCTTTTACTGTAAATGAGTTCCTATGATTGACCGCTATTCAAATTAAGAACTGAAGAATACTAGATTATGAAGCCCTGCCCCCAAATTCGCGCCTATAAATAATTACATACTTCCTGGAACGGTTGCTAGATGGCACTAGTGGAACAGAAAACAGCTGCTTTGGTTTTCACAAGAAGAGTTGTCTTGACCGTAGGTTATATAATAAAGTCCTTGGTTTGGACGTTTTACATTTTTGCAGATTATATTTGTATTTTTCTACCTTTCTTTTTTGAATTCTTGAGACAACTTACCTCACTAACTGACCACATGGCCTTGTGAATGTACTGTCATATGAGACTCAATGTAGGGCTAACCTTCGCAAGTTTCAGAAGCTTCATCTTTATGAATGTCGCCAATTCAAAAAAAAATGTAACACTCTGCGGCCAATCAGAGTATCATTGTATTTGTATTTGTAAACATTCTTGCAGATGTGCTAGATGCACGGTGGCAAGATATTATTATTCTATTGGATCATTTTCTTGAATTCTGATAATTTCTTTGCAGTTCTTCCTTCTTCTTCCAGCTTATTCCAGTCTCTTATCGTCCTCTGGACGAAACCGTTTTTCCCTATGTTTTTTAAACTCTCTCCACCTCCATTCTTTCTCCTCCCCTATTACTTCTTTGGATCCCCTTTCCAACTCTTCTGCCTAGTTCTTCCCATCCGGTACAGTTGTGTCTTGCTTTAAAGAAGTTGCACAGTCTAGTCCTTCGTCTCCTTGCTTCCAGGGTTTCCCATTTCAGTTGTTCAATCATTATGGTTGGTCTTTCTAGTTCTTTCTGTATCACTCCCTTACTATTCCTAATGGTCCTCCATCTCTTGAATCTCCCCAATACCCTCCTCGCAGCAACCCTATGTACGCTCTCTACAGCCTTGATTAATCCTGTGTCCCGAGGGTCCAAGACTGAACTAGCGTACTCCAGTGTAAGTCTAATTAGTGTCTTGTATGCTTTGTTTTTGATTTCAATTCCTGTCCCCTTGAGCTGTCTCATAACAAAATTTAATGATCTAATCCCCTTTTTTGACAACTTTCTAATATGATCCCCCCACTGTTGCCATCTCTACTGGAATATTTGATCGATGACCTACATGAAATTTGACCACAAGTCAGTAGGCTCTACAGACCTAATCAAAGGCCAATGCTTATATCAAATTAAATGGTACTACCGGTAATATAATCAATATTTCTAACAAATAATAAAATATTCAAAATAATATGTTGATAATATTCTAAGTATGTTGACCAGTAGGCCTACACTTTTTTCGAGTAGAATCCAATCTCGAGACTTTTTGTCACTTTAATAGTGGTGGTCAGGCCATTTTTTTCAAGTAGAATGATTGGACTAATTAGTGATCAGTGATCAGTGAGGACAAAAAAGCCAATCTTTAGTGAACTATTTCTTTTCTGATTTGTTCAAGAAGCAGGCAAAGTTTGACTGAGAATTCAATTGTGAAATTTGATTCTACGACAATTGTGATAGTTGAGCGTAGCGAAGATTCCATTCCACATACCAAAAAAAATGGTCTTCGTTTTTTTTTTTGTAATTTTGTGCGCAGCATAGGCCAACAGGTCAGGAAAAAAATACCTATCAACTTGAAACTTTTTCTACATATTTCTGTCATACCAGAACAGGTTGAGATTGTTTTTCAGAAATATCGGTCAGAAGGTTTTTCCGGAAAAAATTCGGAAAGTTTGAGAAATCCTCATAAGAATAACATGGATGGTAAACACTTGAAATGTGGAAAATTTTCAAAAACTTCATAAATTTCACTGAGAATGGAAAACATAATTACGGATATTTTCAGTGACTTTCACAAAATTTGGATGAGAAATAACAAAGAAAACGTAATAAAAGTATCCATTTTATTTAAGATTGGGATCAATGGGTTTTGCAAAACTTGTGTATATGCGACAGGTTGCAGCACTATAAATAATAACAAGTTGCAGCTATGACTATCAATTACGTAATTGATAGTCATATGTTGCAGGTAACAGTTTTGAGCGTTTGAAGTAATCCAAGGCCCGCAAATGTGGATTGATCTGAAGAAATATTTTTCATCCTAGATTTCCATACTTCTAACCTCATCTCACAACACAAATCCCGTGTTTTCCTAGTATAGTGACAATTGGCCTCTCTCCTATCGACGGTGCACTATCAAGATTCTACTGTAGGCCTAATTGGATGAGCAAAGTGAAAACTCAACTTCACAGTACTCGAAAAAAAAAGTTTTTTTTGGCGCTCCGCAGGTCAAACAAAAATACAAGTTCAGTTGAAACTTGGCATACACAGGTATCCTCATCTAATTTGATAATGTACAATTTTGAGGCGCAATCAGTTGCACCACTTCTGAGAAAACTCATTTCAAAGTTTTAAAAACCCTATAAGAATAACCCAGAGGAGAAAATTCATAAAAAATATTTAGTTGGAAAGAATTCAAATTTTTACGGAATTTCAATATAGTAATTAATTAATGATACATATTATTCCAAACTTTCACTCAAATGGGGTCAGCCATTTTGATGTAACAAAATATATAATGTAATGTTTTTACCTCGCTCAAAGATATCAAGATACCAATTGAATAGAAGCAACAAGTGTCACCAATTAAAAAGAACGATTAAAACAAGGCCTTTTTTATTATTAAAGAAATTAATTAGAATGAGTAATAAATCAAACAGGAGACCAGTGACGTTATGGTTTGGATTTCAAGGGGGATATAATATATAACCAACCTATGAAATGTTGATATGTTCTAGCTCATCCATCAACGTGGAAACACATACGGTAACACGGTTTCCTAATATAAAGAATATCATTCATCACAAATGGATATTCTTTAAATCAAGCCTAACTTTCAAAAATCTATTAAATTAATAAACAATTAAAATTACAAATATTTCAAAATGAAATATTTGCCAAAAATGTACCGCATAGATAGATAGATATCTACCGTAGTTAAGTCTAATTTGATATTATTCAAAGCCACCTACCTGACACTGCATGTTGGTGAATGAGCAGCGCTGGCAGAAAGTGTGGGAGACAGATCTGTCGTCTCATTGGTTGACTGAACATGAGAAATGTTAGGCTGGTTCCTCTGATGGTTAACCTGACTCATCGACTCGTCTTCCTCTTGTTCCGGACGCATGTCGCTCATTGGAAAGAAGTGCAATGAACCTTTGTCTGTGCAAGCACAAAGACGCTCCAAGCCTGAAGAACAAAATGAGTCATGTTTAAAAAATATGTTTGATGTACATTGATGACCATTTATATTAACGCACTGCATTCGTATGGTCTAGATCTTTGCATCGGCAAATAACATAAACGATTCTTTTATAAGGCTTTGTCAGTGAGAAAGAAGCGGCCATTTTCTGTTACATCCAACCATTTTAACCATGTAACCATCCAACTATATTCACTTTAAAAAAGACTCATGAATGTACACTACAAAAATCTCAAGATGGTTGACTTTGGGAAACACCAGGCTACTGAATGAGAGTTCATCACACTATGGACTACGTCACCCATCACAGTTTAAAAACTACGCGTATGATGTAGTGAAGTAATTAAGCATTTTAATTTTAAAGACCACTGCAGAGCTGCACTCAACGCTGCTTTTCGACACTAAAACGCATCAATAATTACCCAACAAGAACCATAGGACATGATCGTTTTCGTGTCCTAGCTACGATGTCAATTGAAAAGAAAATGATGTGACTCGATTACATGAAAGACTTCAATAATACAGTTAATGACAAGTTTGTCAATTTGAAAAAAAGGCATATGGATTGCATCTATGAATAACTGACTTACATGGAAGCAAAAATATGTTGACTAATGACTGAACTGGGTGTAATTTGTATTTGTTGGTACTGGTTCCACATTAAAAAACTGGCTAAATCTTATAAATTCTCAATTCCAATAATTATGCATTTGACTCTTTTTTATTTTTATAAACTATGAGCTGCCATTTACTACAGCACTGCAATTCTCTATCTTCATTGAAATTTGATCAATAGTAACCTCGATCAAGACTACGAATGATTGGCAACTCACTCAAGGTTAACAGTCTATTCTGCACAAGATCTCGATCGTTCACACATTTAAATAAATAAAGAATCAACATACCGGTATATGTCATTAGGCCTATATACGTAATTATATTCGGTATAGGGCAGTGTCCTATCATCTATGTCATTTGTAATGGTGATGGATGAGATGATCAGAAAAGTGGAACCAGAGAAGGAAGGCCCAGGGTCAAAGACAATGATATATGCTGATGATATCTTGCTATGGGGAGACAGTAGAGAAAAAGTGCAAGAGAAAGTAGAAAGATGGGAAGAAATGACAGAGGAGTTTGGGATGAGAATTAGCGTGGAAAAGAGCAAAACAATGGTGATGAGCAGAGAAGAGAAAGATTGAAGAAAAAGTACAGCTGCAAGGTCAAGAACTGGAAGAAGTAGAAGAGTTCTCATACTTGGGAAGTATTGTCAGTAATACAGCAAAAGTAGAGCTAGAAGTGAATAAGAGAATAGCAAAGGCAGACGGGCTATTTCAAAAAGTAAGGAAGCTGATTTGGAACCAAAATTTTCTGAGGAGTGGGAAGTTACTCATTTATAATGGGTACTGCTTGCCTATCTTGACATATGGAGCAGTTACATGGTCAATCAACTGGAGAGAAGAAAAGAAAATGGAGGCAGCAGAAATGAAGTTCGTAAGGAGCGTAGCAGGAGTGTCAAAGTTGGAGAAGAAGAAAAGCAGTACCGGTAATATAAGGAAGGAAGTGGGAGTGGAAAGGTTATCATTTAAATTGGAAAGGGAGAGACTTAGGTGGTACGGGCATATGCGGAGAATGGAAAAGGAGAGAATACCGAGAGCAATGTTTGAGATAGAAGAAAACAATGGAGCCAATAGAAGAGTTGGAAGACTAAGAGAAAGGTGGCAGGAGGGAGTAAAGTTCGGGGTAGTCAACCGAGGAGAAAAATGGGAAGAAGTGGAAGACGAGAGATGGTGGGAGAATAGAGAATGATGGAGAGAACTCGTAGGAAGAGAAGAAGAAACAGAGGATAGGCCTAGCAGTAGTTAAGAAGAGGAGGAAGAAGTCGGAACTGGCAGGAACCAATTGATATGAGAAGGCTGCCTTAGAAAAACTGGTGGAAACACCCCCTGGCCCAATTTAATTGGTTATCTGGGTTTGAGATATATATACATCATTTGATGTCTGTTCTTGGCATTTTTACAAGGCATTTAAAACACATAATCGGTATGAAATCATACTATTCTATGGTTAAAACCGGTCGATGGAATAGCGGTTGAAATACTTCAAAACACGAAGACCACCGCCATCTTCATCGTAATGTGACAGTTCTTGACATCGACAACAGTTAACAACAGGGTCTTGTCGAGTAGATTTGTCGATCAAGATCATAAAGTTGAGCTATAGACTCACACTGAGCAGAGAATATGGATAGAAAACCTAGTTCATGACAAAAATTACTCAATCGACAATATTGTACAGTATCCCATTGCAGGACGTTAATATAATGTCATTCAACTTGTTCGAGTCTTTGGATTATGATTATTGTTTGCTTATGCTTGACACTTGACTTTGGCTGATCACTTGACAGCCCGATTTCCAAACCACTACCCTGCCTCCCAGGCCGGGTTATTTTCAGCACATTCACACTACAGAGATACTTGTGTTTATATGAACTTGTCATACATTTATAGGGAAAATAAATGGATTCACTTTATTGATATGATGTTGTACTTGATCAGTATAACGGATGAAACTCGAAACGAAGTTCAAGGTGGCCTGTGTCGCAGATTTTTCGATACCGTGAAGCATTCTATCGGAAAGCACAAAAACAACTGATGTTTCTCAATCTAGGCCCATCTCCTAGATGTCAGTACTCTCATTTCGATATGACATACAAAGGCCGAGATATAAATGCGACATACTGGAAAGTTTGAGGATGCACGGATGCGCCAGCGGCTACTCACAGCATACGTGCTAGGACCCATGTGCGCCAGCGGCCATGAAGTGGTTAACGACAATACCAACAGCTAGGTTATACAGGGTACGAATGAGCAGATGATTATGAAACTATGAATGGAGGTGGTGATAATATAAAGTGGTGATAGTGAGAGGCCGGGTACAAAAACCCATTCCTAATGTGGGACTCAAACCATGCCCAGCAGTGACTCAAGTTTCTGAAGCGGTGCCTCAGCTGACCGTGCTACCGAAGGCGTCTCAAGTCTTGGGAACATTCTGAAAATCTATCTGCTCATTCATGTTCAGATACAGGCTATAAGATTATTTTGATTTATACACCACCATGCAACTGCAAAGAAATATATTTGAAAAGACAAGGCGATCCTCAACGCAATACCGATAATATTGATAAATACATTGAAATATTTTAGTAATTTGCAGCATTATAATTTTTTTGAGATATTCCCCTGAGATGGGTGGACAAGTAGCGAGGCTAGCATGCTGAACAGATATTCAGGAAACTAGGGTTTGATCCCGCCATGGTTTCCTTCGGACGTTTCCAAAGGTTCATACTAGGATGGTTCATTAACAAAAGGCTATGACCGACTCCTTGCCACTTTCCAAATACGGTATAACACCTAATAAAATGGCATTTAAAGTAAGGTTGTTTCATGGATCTTTGTGCATTACAAATTTTGCTTCGTAGGGATTTTTGCAGGAGGGGCTTCAAATTTAGGCATGTGCCTAAAAGTAGAAACTACAGAAATAACATTCAAGATTAGCAAATAAGAATCTTCAATAATTCTTCCAATTGAACAGAAGTTACATTACACATACCAGTAGGTATGATAAGTACTTGTTAGAACGTACTTTCTGAAAAATATCGGTAAGTATACCTAGCTTCATTGGAAATATTTTGTCAACCACTCATTGATCAGTAAAAGAAGAAAATCATAACATTCACCAGGGCCTACTGTTTACTGTCTCAAGGCACAATCTAGAAAATATTGATGCTGTTTTCACTTACTGTTGCAGTAGGCAGCTGATACAAATTTGACATTTGCCTCCGACGGCTTTGCACTAGACAAAGTTCTCAAGGTGGCCAATTCAACAATTCGAACAACCCCATCACGACTCACTAACACAACTTGACCTTGAGCAACCATCTTCATCGGTGATGGTGCTGCTTTGACCTCGTCTTCATCCTCCTTCTCGTTGAGAGGCAGCAGTATCACATCTCTCGGACATTCGTCTAGCTTCATCTCTCGCACTCGAACTGGGGCGTCTACCAGCTTGACAACCTCCCCCGACAAATCCAAAGCGTAGACGAGTATCACACTCATTCCGATATGGTCTTCTCGCCTAAGACTGCCACTAGCACCGTCTTTCTCAAAGTATTTAGAATTCCTAGGAAACGTATTTTCCAAGTCTACGTCCATCGGGTCATCACTCTTATTCGTAGTATCACAGGGTTCGGGTGGGCCAAGAATCACGAGAAGAAAGTTACCGTCTTTCGTCGGATGGATACCGAGTATCGCCAAATCCTTCCGACTTCGGTAACTCTGAGGTAATTTGACGCACTGCACTGCTACGGGATCCAACCTTTTCACTGTGCGACATCCATTATTACTATCTGAACTATTATTACTACCACAGCTGTCTTTCTTGTGAGAACGGCTCACTTTGATGACAAGAGGAGGACTTCCATCAGACGTTGATGGGAAATTGACTCCTCCATTCAAATTTGCAAATGAAACGCTGACTGTGGACGTATCATATGTTCCGCCCCCAGAAGAAGCAGCTATGGCAGTTGGAGGGGGATAGATCCCCGAAGAGGAAGGCATTGGGAAATCCATGGCATCTATACAGTCTACATCCGGGTGAGGTCCTGTCATGACGACATCGGTATCAACATCATCAATAACTGGGACATCATAGAGGAACTTGGACAGAAATATCTCCTGATACATGTTGTTGTTCTCCTGTCGAGAACCATTTGATGAAGCACTCGTTCCCGTGCCGGAATTCAACTTTTTAGGGTTTCCCGGCTGTTTGCCTCCTCCACCTCCATCACCATCTTTCCATTCCCCTTCTGCCGAATTTGAATAATGAAAATCGTAAACAACGAGCTGTAGAGTCTGTTTTGAAAAACCACTTTTAGACGCCTCACTGACTGTCCGTACTTTCATGATGTCTAATGGCGCTGATTCTCGATTTGAGGCTTCATTAACATCATTCATTGCTAGAACCATTGGTGAACTTATTATATCGCAACCACCGCCCCACACGAGTTCTACATTTTTGTTGCTACAGAGGGAGGTAGTTTGTACACCAGCCACAACACAGGGGCGAGCCATTGTAACGCCCACCGGTCGAACAGTCTTCTTCTTGGGATGGCGGTGATAGCGTTGGTGATAGGGCCCACCAACAACGGATACTGCTGTTAGTTCCAAATCTAGCTCCTTGCTTCCTTGTGTTGGCCCTAATAGACTTTCTGTAACATGAGCAAAACAAGTTTGATTAGTATCAGCCAAAGGATCCTGAATATTGGATACCGTATTGTCTCGAATATAAGCCGAGGATTTTCCTTGAAATTTCAAGCCCAATAGTCACCCTCAGCTTATATGCGAATCTCGGTCTTTAATCGGTTAAAAATAGGTTTTGCTCATTTTAATTGGGTGTACTATACCCGCACACTCATAACGGAATCAACTTTGAACTGCGAGATATTCCACTAAAAACACGTTTAATGAATGTTTCATCATGAAGAAGCATGATTTTCCCAATTTCCATCATTTAAACTTGACGCGCAGTAATGAACATAAGTACGTTGAGATGATGGCTATTGGCTGCGTAGTGCGTGTGGTCTAACCTCGACGAGCATGAGACAAACTGTTTAGCCATGAAAAAACACTCGTTCGTCCAACTCGGGGACGGCCGAGCGCCAATAGAAACGGGTCATATGATGGTCACTATATACAATCTTTCTCACTTGTACTCCCGACCGGTCGCTTAGCTTCCTATTGGGCGCAATATGAGATTGATTACATTGTACCCCGGAAGTGATGATTTACGTGGAAAAGGAAAGAAACCCTTTTATTCAATTATTGATCTGAAAGTTTGGGGGGTCGGCTTATAATCGGGACAAAACGGTAACTATCAAAAGGAAAGTGATAGCGGGATATAAATCAGGAATTGAGATAGAGGATATATGCCTCAATGATACAAATATTCAACAAACATTCTACTCTGTTTATAGATCATTGTCAGGCTAGTGAATAGTACTCTTTATTCTATGGAATGATGGGATGGAGAAGATAGTGGCCTCATATTAAGGAACCATTTATTCACATTAACGACAGCTAGGAAAACCACACAAATCTGCCAGGATCGTCAACTATGGCAGAATTCGAACCCCAGCCTCATCTATGACGGTTCAGCGTGACAGTCACTTGTCCATCCATCGGTTTTCAACGGATCACGTAAATGAAACCATCCGTGAAAGAAAACGACCAGTCCAGAAAAATTCAACATTTGATTATCAATCTATTATATGGGATTGGGAGAGAAAATCAAATGATAACAAGCAAGAAAACGATGAATCCTGGAACAATGCATAGAGGTTTCACTGTATAACCTAGGCTATAGGGTTCAGGCAAAATATATGGTTAAAAGGAGCTAATACTAGTCACCAAATAATAAAATGCTAGGAAAACACAACACTCTGGTCTACATAGAATTGCTAGCAGTATTACATTATTAATATATTTAAAAGCAAACATAATAATTAGATGAGCAATAGCAGACATGCTACTCTTATCAAGCTTCCTCTGTCGTTTTTTTTCTTTTTGTTTTTTTGAACGCACTGCACAGGTCATCAACATGGAACTTTTTCTGAACACATACACTAATCCAACTTTAAGAACTGTATAAGTAGTTAGGGAGCAAAATCGTTTCAACCACTTTTGAGAAACACAATCGGGTCATTCCACATGATATCAATCAAAATATTGGAGAGATAAACTTGTACCTCTTCGATTTTGATGAAATTTGCTATAGTTGTTAGGAAGCCAAGAAAATAACATACGTCTTTTTTTGTTCGGCTCTAGCTCTAATAGTTTTAGAGTTGCGGCAAGTTGCGTTTCACCAAAAAACTCAAATTTGGGTACACGTTCCTTTGACCAAATTTTTTCAACTTTTTACCTGTTTGACCTGGAAGGCTAATTTTTTTTTCAACCCCTTGAATATCTTCAACGATTGTCGCCCGCGAGACGCGACTTAGCATTCACGACCGACGACGTGTGAGGCCCGCTAATTACCGCGCGTCATGTTTAAATCCATATCTCCCAAAGTTACCGTCAGAATGTGCCATAGTATGGCTACAAAGATAGCTCTTGTAGTGAACTGTTGAACTAATCACAGACTATGTCGATAAAGGTAGTAACTCTTTGAGTAAATGATGTTTACTGACGCATCAAACTGACCTTCCAGCTGTCATTAGCAACAATGGCTATCAGAAACCAGCAAACAACAGTGAAACAGTATGGTAATTTAGTTATCTTAGTTTAGGCTGGTGGTAAGGCACATGTTGTTACGGGGCTTGCTCTATTCTTACCACCAGCGATACACAACATTTAAAATGCATATGTATTACGGTATAATGTATTGTGTATCAAATAAATAATAATAATGAATGCAGTATTTGACAGCGATTGTGATGATGAAAATGATGATTCTAGTTCACAGTTAGAATATGATAATGATAACAGTCTTTCAAGCGATTCAAGTAGGCCTAGATCCTGTGTCAAATGTCAGGCTTGTTCATGATTTTTAATTACTATTAGAATGGTAAAAGTAGGTTCAGTGAATTCGGTAAGCAAGGGGTTAAGAACTCGTAGGAAGAGAAGAAGAAATAGAGGATAGGCCTAGCAGTAGTGAAGAAGAGGAGGAAGAAGTCGGAACTGGCAGGAACTGATTGATATGAGAAGTCTGCCCTAGAAAAACTGATGGAAACTTTCACCCCCTGGCCCAATCTAATTGGTTATCTGGGTTTGAGATATATATATATATATATATATATATATATATATATATATATATATATATATAATGCTGTGTTTCTAGTATTATAATCATGTGCCAAAAAAAATATTTTTTTTCATAAAGAACATAAGATGTACGTATCTTAATTTTGGCTTCAAAAACCACTACCCAAAATGGGGTATTTTTAAAAAGCCCCCCAAAAAATATTATTTTCCTCAGTTTGTTGGCTGTGCAATAAATTAAAATGTAGACTGTGGTCACCTTTGGTTTGGGAATTATAAAAGTATATGTGGTTTCATGCATAGGAAATGGCTAGAATAAACTCAATCAAGGTACTTTAGGCCTGTACGGTACCTACTATGAGAACAAAAACACAAATTCTAGCCATTTCCTAGGCATGAACCCACATATTATTTTATAATTCCCAAACCAAAGGTGAACAGTCTACATTTTAGTTTATTACACAGCCAACAAACTGAGGAAAATAACAAAAAAATAGTGATTTTTAAAAATACCCCATTTTGGGTAATGGTTTGTTTAAGTCAAAATTGAGATGTATGTTATGTTGTTTGTGAAAAAAAATGATTTTTTTGCACATAATTATACATACTAGAAACACAGCATCATTTTATAAAAAAAATTAGTCTTCTAGGTCAAACAGGTAAAAAGTTGAAAAAATTTGGTCAAAGGAACGCGTACCCAAATTTGAGTTTTTTGGTGAAACGCAACTTGCCACAACTCGAAAACTATTGGAGCTGGGCCGAACAAAAAAAAAATGTACGTTATTTTCTTGGCTTTTTAACTATAGCAAATTTCATCAAAATCCAAGAGGTACATGGAAATAGTTCGGTTGATTTGAAAGATATTATTAGGAATTTTGGATGGTGGGAAGGAGTCGGTCGGGGCCTGTTGTTAAGGAACAATCCCAGTATAAACCTGAACGACAGAGGGAAACCACGAAAAACCTCTGTCAGGAAGGTAGACCATGGCGGGAATCGAACCCTGAACTCCCGAATGACGGTTCAGTGTGTTACTAGTCGGCCACGCGTCTCGGTGAACAGGCTCTTTTCGAAAGTGAAATGCTCGCCACTTCCATATCGGTCACCCGATTTAGCCAGTTTTCCAGCACGTGAATTCGGATACGATAATGTCCGAATTTATCCAAGAAAAATCCGCATACAAATCGATTGACGATTTTTTTTTAAATGTGTCGGCCGTAGTCACAACAAAAAGAATGCCGTGGCGGGCGAACGGCTTAGCGGAATCGATCGGGGTAAAGACCACCGAATAGAAGACGACGTTTTCCCAAACAGTTTTCAGAAAATCCATTTTCCGAGCAAAGGTGTCGGCGGCCGAAGAGTGCTCACCTTCCCAGCGATGATGCTTGCGACCAGACAAACGCACGAACTCGAGGTGAACAGATTCGGAACTTGGTCGTGTCGAGTCCCTTCAAAAAAGTGCCGGTCGAATAAGATCGGACGCCCGGTTCGAACGGGTAATGTCGGCGCGGTCTCGCGGACTTTCAACGCCGACGACGGAAGTGCGAAAGCGGAATTCCCAGATTCTGGCGGGGATCGATCACTTCTATCGCCGGTGAAAATGTTGTTGTCGTCAGACAATATTTGCGAGAGATATTTGTAAAAAACTCGTTTTTCTGGCGATGAAAGACAAGACTGTGGGACGTGAACCGGGAACGCCCGCGACGGTTTTCGGCAAGAGGCGGTGAATCATCATACTTTCTTGACGTACGACATTCGAAGAAGACGAGAAAAACTTTCCCCGGGATGTTCGGGGTTCGATTCCAGCGAACTCGCAATTCGTCGTTGGCAAGTATGTTGTGATTGGGCTTCGGAAATTGGAGAAATAAAAATCCGCCTCTGAGAAAAATCTCAGCCGGAGTAGAACACTTCTGTGGCCGTTAAGTTTCGGTAGAGGCGGACTTTTGTCATGACTTTGAAAATTTCGAAAACTACAAAAAAACATGATTTAGACCCCAAAAAATCGATAATTTCGATCGATATTCAATATCATCATTTCGATTTGTTCGAATGGAATTTTTGATATTCCGATATTCTCGATATAGCACTAGTCGGTATCGCTTGTAACAATTTCTCGATTGAAAGGCAACACTACAAATAATAATTCATTCACAAAATTATATTATAAAATTATATAACAATAATTATTTCATAGACCGACCCTATGGACAGTTTCTTCAGTTCTCTGTTTTACAAATGAAATCAGATAATGTATAAAGTTATTCCATCTCATAAATGAAATATACAACATTGGGTTATTAAAATCGTGATTATGTGTGCGACCCTACGAGCAACGATCTCATCCTCTTCAGGATTCAAGTATTTATATATGAGCCTATAAATTAGTGAAAATCATTAAAAATTAAAATGTTCATAATGAATAAAAAGGTAAAACATTTTTCAGAAGACAAGTAGATTTGGGATTTTGAATTGAGCCTCGACATTTACTCGTCTGCCTAATATTGTACTTTTTCCGATCTGTGTGCAAGATATGTTATTATTATTTAAACTCTTGCAAAATTGAGAAAGCGCTTACTGTATTTTTATATCCACTGCAGATTTGGACCCTAAAGATCAGGCGACCATTGATTGAAGAAATCAACTTTTTTCGAATGAGTAGACTAGAAAACATAGAAATATATTAATACTAGGCAAATGCGTTATGTGTTGCCCCGTTGATGGATGAGCTGGAACATATCGACTTATCCTTGGATTGGTTATTATATATAAATATACACCTTGAGATCCAAACCATTACTTCACTGCCATCTCATTTTACATTATTGATTTCTATGATAATAAAGAAGGCATTGTTTTAATCGTTTACATTTAAGAGGTGACACCTGTGGCTTGGTTTTAATTGGTATCTTAATAGCTTTGAGTGATTTACAAAAATTACATTATATATTGTTTTACATCAAAACGGCTGATCCGATTTTAGTGAAAGTTCGGAATAATGTGTATCATCATTATATTGGAATTCCCTGAGAATTTGAAATGTCTCGGATGAAAATTATTTCACGAATATTTTCCTCTGGGTTATTCTAATGGGATTTTTAAAAACTTTAAAATGAGTTTTCTCCGAAGTGGTTGAACCGATTGCGCCTCAAAACTATACAGTATCGAATTAGATAATGACACTTGTGTATGCCAAGTTTCAACTGATTTTGAATTTTCGTTTGACCTGTGGAGAGCGAACAAAAAAAAACAGTCACTTTTTTTTCGGGTGTGGCGAAATTGAGTCTTCGCTTTGCTCATCAAATAAGATAGATGAAGAGTGAAAATAAATATATACATAAAAATGAAATGAATGAATAAATATAAAAATATTAGAGTGGAAAAACTTGTTGACAAATTTATCAATTTGTGTAAACTACATCATTCAGCAACACAGGATTGCGTCTATATAATAAATATCACCTCAGAGCAGCTGCTATCACTGTGATCTGATCTATTCTTGAGCTCAACCACTTTTAATATCTTCATTCCACTGTATTGAGGGTCTCGATTGACCGTCTATCATGTCAATTATCACTAACGGTTGGAAGCTCCAATCCTGCAAAACGTTCGGCGGCATATTTTCTTTGACAGTAATAAATCAAACTGCCAAGTTGTCAGCTGACGGGTCAAACCCTGAAACATATCTAGATATGTTTCAACTCAAATTTTGTCCCTGTATAAAGGGCTTGCCTATCTTGCCCGAAATAGTTTTGACAGTGACTAGTGTAGCCTTAATACATTCTCATAAAATATCTAGAAATAGTGCTTATTCATTATTCAGTATTTTGCGCACAGTGATTCACGGCTTTGTAGAATTGACAACTTTTCACCAAAGTGTGAAGAGTTCTCGAGTACATTTTATACCAAGGTCAAGGTGTGTAGAGTTTTCAGTTTTAGTAGTAGTAGTTGTTTAGTAGCAAGTTCTGCTATTTTCACATTTCATACATAACTATACAAGAACACACAAATATCTTGCTCGCCTTACAACGCATATGCTGCATTTGCCCAGTTATATAATCTAGTAGTAGGTACATGAAGATTGAAATTGCGAGTAGAACTTTTACATCGAAAAAATAGCATCTATCACAGGATAGCCTATTGGAGAAAAGAAATTTTTCCCAATTTGCTTCTGTAAAATGACAATTGATATTGAATTGGGTAAAAGGGAAAGAAAGAACAGCAGTTTATCAAGATTTATAAGTAGAGATGGTCTACTCCACGTACACATTCGATAGGTTGATTTTCTGCTCTTGGATGTTTTAGCTCAATGTGCGTGTTGGTAGAAAACTAGTCAGCCAATGCATGTTCCTGAGGAATTACTCTTTTCTTCCAGTGGTCAAATATAGGCAACATTGCTCAGAAGCAGAGCCTGTTTCTACTCTGAGCAATTATTGCTTGCAATATCAATATTGCAGTCAATGTGTGCAGAAGACACATGGATTATGTGTATTCTACTTGGCATAAAGAATTGCCTCATTGAATGCTAGCAATTCCTTGAACGTATAAAGGAGCCTCTATAAAAGAGCCTCTATAAAGGAGCCTCTATAAAGGGGCCTCTATAAAGGGGCTTCTATAGGCCATCTATACAAAAGGGCATCTATACAGTAGCGATAACATTGATTAAGAATCGATTCAGATGCCAAACGATTCTGAAAATGAAGAATCTATTCTTTTGTACTTTTTTTGGTCAATAACTGTACTCTACGCCAATCTGTGCAACCAGCCGGACAGCGCAGACACATGTCATTACTACTGATGGTTGCGTTATATATTCCCTCCACTGTATATCTCCCCCTACCTTGCCATGGTCGCCTCTCAAATTCTATTTCACTCTGTATTACCGGTATTTCAATTGTTGTACCTCGATGTTTCGAAAATATGTTCATGGATTGTATAATAGTGTAGCTGGCTCACGTGTTGCCATCCCCCCCCAACCATATACTCCACGCTGCTGGCGTGCATATCTGTCAGAAGTTCTCAGTGACTCAATAGCTTATATCGGAAGAATATCATATCTCGTCAGACAGTACAAATTATTGAAGAAGCCAAATTAGATGAAGAAAAATGATTTGAAAAAAACAGAACCATTCATAAATAGATGATTACCATTCAATTCATTCATTCTGCGATCAGTTGGAAGGCGACAGTATCAAAAATATAACAAAGAATAACTCACTATTTCTTGTTATTAATTTATATACAATCATAAGAATGTTTACTACAAAGCAATTAATATGATATTAATATGCTAGACTTTCTATCTGTGTGGTTTTATCTTTCATTTTCAGCAGTTGCCAGTTTGTCAGTTGGTCGGCAGTTTGAATTGATTCATAAATCTTAATGAATAGAATCACAGCTTTCATAGAGAACTGTGAAACTGAAACCCGTGAGAGAAGAGAAGGTAGGATAAGGAGAAGAGCGATACGTGTGATCTTGCATCCCCGAACACTCACAGAAAAACTCGAGATACAGGGCAAATAGTACAGTAAATTCAAAAGGAGTAGCAACAGCTATGTCACGTAAAACATGGCGGATAGCAGGAAACCCATGTAAAATGCCACACAACTATTTTTGTTTAGTCAAAGTTTCTCAATGAATCGATTCTTAGTTGATTCTGATGGTTTAAGAATCGATTCTCAGTTTTCAGAGTCGGTGGGTGTTATCACTTATCCCTACTATACAGTCTCTCTGACTAACCAGATATGTTAACCAGTACCAGTACACAAAAAGCAAAAACTAAATTTGAGCCCAAATTTTGAGCAATAGTCTTACTGCAGTGAAAGCTCTATGCATCGTTTCTGGATCCATCGTTTTCCTGCTTGTATCATGCATATATTCCCACACCACTCGCATAATCTATGTTGAATTTTCCTGGACGGATTGCTTCCCTGCATATCTCTTGCACATTTTTATGATTCCTTGAAAAACGATGGATAAAGGTTTTACTGTGAGTAGAACCTCTTTAATACGTTTTTTAGGGGACCAAACAAACAAAATTACTAGAAAGAAAAACTTACTGAAGAAACTATTCAACATGTGGGAGCATTTAGATGGGATCAAAGAGAAAACTTACTACAGAAAACCCTTGTTAATTCAAAATTCAAGGGACCCCAAAAAGTGATTTCGATTTATAAAAATTCGGATTAGCCAAAAAACTCCTTTCCACAAAAATCATCACACTTCCCGGTTAGCAATTTCGTATTGAGCGCGAGAGAAAGCTAGATGCCACATGTGTGAGGAACCGAATCACTCATCGTGTGTATTCGGCTATCTTCGACAGCAAACGAACGTTGGATGGCGAGCTTCCATTGGCGCTCGGCCGTTCTCCGAGCTAACCGCTCGTCAAGGACAGACAGAGCGGCCAAAGACCTTAGTATCTAACCTAACGAAGTTAGATACTAGGGTCTGTGGAGCGGCTCGAGCGCACTCAGAGTCGGATGACGTATTCAGTGGCAGCGAACAGCTGAGCTGGCTTCGGCCTATTGTTACGCGTCAGATAAAAAGGATGGAATTTACGAAAAAAATGATCAATTCAAGGAATTCACTCGATCTATTTCGGATTAATCAATCCGAAAACAGTGCTAAAGCAATTGAGGGGTCGAAATATTAGTTCGAATTACGGTTTAGCTGGAATTCGGATTAACCATATTCATTAACATTGAAATGCCTTTGCCTATACCTTCAGCCGGGGACTGACTTCAAATTCGAAATATGTCAAATTTCGGATCAACTGAGTTTGGATTAACGAGGGTTTACTGTACAAGGTGAAACGTGTACCAATGAGAAACTTACTAAAGAGGTTCTACTGTATCAATTCAGTGTTTAAATCATATACGTGACCCAATAATTCGGATATCCCTGCATCTGTAACATCTAATCTTACCAAGAGTTGTGTCTTCCAGAGGTATTTCAACAACATCAGCAGCTGCAGTGGTCTTGTCAGGCCAAGTCCAAACTTCTCTACTCTTCGTCAGCTCCGGTGGCCGGACATCTGATGGAGGAACCACGTAGAACAACACTTCCTTCTGTAACCAACAATCATCAACAATGTTACAATGGCATTAGAATGTAAATTTACATTCAGTATCTCTACTTGCTCAATTAGTCTGTCGCTATTCACGTGCAGTATCTACTCGTGTGGCGTGCGAATGTCTCTTCAGCTAGGCTGGTGGTTGTGCGACAAAAAATAGAATCAACTTTCTGGAGACCATCTGAATGATATTATATTTCTCAATTCACATTATGCTAGGTAGGCCTACACATCTTAAAATCGAAACCGATCAATTCCAAAATATCAAAAACATCAATCTGTATGTAGGCCCTATGGTTAATCATTAAGAATTGCATTCAATAAAAAATGAAGATGATACAAGTTACGTTTCATTTTAATTATTATAGCCTACTTTATTTGTTGTGCACCAGTTGCAGTGAACCCTCATTAATCCGAACTTGGTTAATCCGATATTTGACATATTTCGAACTTGGAGTCGGTACCGGGCTGAAGGTATTTCAATGGTAATTAATATAGTTAATGTGAATTCCAGCTAAACCGTAATTTGTACTATTATAGTCGTGTTCCAGAATTCAGCGCTTAGCTAGCGCTAGATTAGCATTGTCGAAATGGCGTTCCAAATTCTAGCGGCTAATTCCGCTAGAACCTAGCAAATAGTTCCAGAATCTAGCCTGCTAAGTCCGCTGACATAGCTCATCTAGCGGTAAAAAAGGTTGCTAACTTGCTAGTTCAGCCATAATTTTGAGCGCCAATTCAAAGATCAAGACATCGCTTGGTATGGTCGACCTGCAGATTGAGTATGAGAAAGAAATAATGTCAATAACTGTGGACGAAAGTGGTGCAGAACAATTAAATAATGATGAGTTTCAATATTTGAATGTAATGAGTAAATAATAGCAGCAAAAAAATCGGCTTTGAGGTTATTGGAGATTGCCAAAAAGTTTGTAAAGGCCTAGGCTTAGATTGGAGGCTATTCAATTCCATTGGCAATAAGAGTAAAAACTTTGTCATCCTCTTCTGATCCACTGGAGGAGGAATTAGAAGAAATGCCTGCATTTAGTGCAACTGCTGCAGTTCCCAATACGATTTGATCTTCCGCCATAACTTATACAGCTTGTTGCAAAAAATGCTCGTGGTCGTTCCAAAATTGCAAGCTAGCTGAGCTAGCAGTGACGTATGCTGGGCCAACTTAGCGCTAGCAAAGCGCTTGATTCTGGCAGGCCACTTAATTCGACCCTTCAATTGCTTTAGCACTGTTAACGGATTGGATAATTCGAAATTGTTCGAGTGAATTCCTTGAATCGATCATCATTTTCCCAATTTCCATCCTTTTCATTCAACGCATAAATATAAGCTGAAGCCAGCTGAGCTGTTAGCTGCTTCAAGTGTTATCTGAGTGCGCTATAACCTTGACGAGCACGAGAGATTCATGTTTTGCTCGGAACACTTGTTCGTCAGACTCGGGACGGCCGAACGCCGAAGAGGGCTATACAGTGAAACCTTTATCCATCGTTTTTCAAGGGACCAGGAGAATAAAACCATCCAGGAAAATTTAACATTGATTACATGGGAGTGGGGTAAGAAGAAATGAATGATACAAGCAGGAAAACAATGTATCCAGGAACGATGCATAGAGGTTTCACTGTATAACGATTGTGCGTTGTCAAACTTAGCTGCGTACACACTTCGGTGAAGCGGCTTCTCACACGTGTGGTACAGCTTTTTCTTGCACGCAATACGAAATTGCTTCAATGTCAACCGGGAAGTGTGATGATTTTCGAGAAAAAAAGAGTCTTTGACGAATTTTTATAAATCAAAATCCATTTTTCTGGGTCCCTTGCATTTTGGATTGACAAGGGTTTTTCGTCTGTAATTTCTCATGAGAGAAGGTCAATGCATCCACTACACATCCACTAACATAAACGACAATTCTATGTGCGAGTTCTCGGCCAGGAAGTTCAGTTGATTGAGAGAGTGTTGAGAGTGTAGCAACACTTCAAAATAATTATGATGGCATGAAAAAAAAACAGTCAATATAGGCCTAAAAAAATGTGATTGATAATAAATATCACAATTTCGATTCAATATCAAACTGAGCTCCAAATTTTTTGATATTTCAATCGATTTTCGTTACGACCCATTTCCGTGTTGTTTGAAAATTCGTGATCAAATGGCAACCCCATTACAAAGTATCAATGAAATTTAAATCAACCAAATAATACTCCAGTTGTATGAAACAAGCTATATTTTGAGGTATAAGTAATTAATTGATAGAGCTCAGATTTTGTAGTTTTATTCATCATACAATTCTGTTTTTAAAATCTGAAATTTCGTTTCAAGTTGGTTGTATGAATCGAAGATTTCGCTTTACAGCGGCGTTATCAGAAGTTAACCATGCATGTCAAATTACACTGATTTTTTTAGGTAAGGATGTGTTACCTGTAGTTAGGTTATTACAGTAAATTCTCGTTACTTTGGGACTGAAAAAAAGACATTTCAAATTATAGAATTCGAATTTACAGGGAAAAAAATGGAAGAGCAAAAAAATATGGCCAATGTTAGTAAGATGGGCAGTACACGCTCAATTGGTGAAGTACCGGTAATATTGTTCATAGCTTCCCGCATGTAACCCAAGTCAAGTCGGCTGATGGCTCGTGCCCGCAGGGCGCCAGAAACTTTGTCAACACACCACACCATATACAAGTGCGTACCGACAATTTTACTAGCCACTTTGAGTGTCGGGAAATCGCCAATAAAATGCACATGGACTGTATGTACAGGGTAGATAAAGATGTTGGGATGTGTAGGTAACTGAAATCAAAATTAATTACGAACACTGTAAGCTAATAGGGATAAAATAATCCCGGGACTATAGCAGCTCATGTTTTAAATATTTTTTTCAAAGTCATAATGGTGATCTAGTGCCGTGGGGCCATTCTACCAGATGCTCGCAAGTGACAATTTGCACTCGACAACACTCTGTTCTCTGTTCGGAATAGATGAGAAATAAATGTCATCGCGAAAATATAAAAAATACTCAGTAAACACGTAACAGGTCTAATGATGAATGTCATTTTACTGTAATGAGTTTTGAGATGATTACTTAGGCATGTCATGCTTGGGTATAGTAGTTTTTCTCTTCGTGGTTTGGGGAAGGAGTAAAGAACATTGTGTGAAATATTCTATTAGCTGACAAAAAATTATCGTGATATGAATTTTCAATTTTGACCGACTTTCCAGTAATTTCGTGATGATATCATGAAAAAACCCACATTTTGCAGTGATGAACAGAAAAATGTGTATTTTGTTTCAAGACACAATGTGAAAATGACAGATTTGAAGGTCAAATTGTATGATCCATGCTCATTGTATTATGAAAAAACACACGCTTTAAATAAAACGCGATTTCATACATCACTATAAAATCAAAGCCTTAGTACCGTATTGTCCCGAATATAAGCCGAGGGTTTTTCTCGAAATTTCAAGCCCAAAAGTCACCCTCGGCTTATATGCAAATCTTGGCCTATAATCGGTCAAAAATACGTTTTTTGCTCATTTTAATTGGGCGTACTACATCCGCACACTAATATCAACGGAATCAACTAGAAACTGCGATATTCAACTAAAACACGTTTAATAAATGTTTTATCATGAAGAAGCATCATTTTCTCAATTTCCATCATTTTTATTTGACGCGCAGTTATAAACATAAGCACGGAGCTGTTTGCTGCTTGGCGTCTGTCATTCTGCTAGTCTACTGCGCGGCACGCGTTACTTTGTGACGTGTGTGGTCTAACCTTGACGACACGAGACTTTTGTTCGTCCGACTCGAGACGGCTGAGCGCCAATAGAAACCGGCCATATGACAATCACTATAGGCCCCTCTCACCGGTTTCTTACAAGTCGTTTTGGCCAGTGACATAGCTTTCACGCAATACGAAATTGACTAAATTCCACCCAGAAAGACCGATGATTTACGTGGAAAAGGAGAGAAACTCTTTTTCAATTACAGTGAAACCTCTATCAATCGTTTTTCAAGGGACCAGGAAAGTAAAACTATCCATGCAGGAAAACCATTCATCCAGGAAAATTGAACATGGATTATATAAGAGTGGAGGGGAAAAAATGGATGATACAAGCAGGAAAATGATGGATCCAGGAACGATGCACAGAGGTTTCACTGTACTGATCTAAAAGTTTGGGGGGTCGGCTTATATTTGGGGTCGGCTTATATTCGGGACAATACGGTATTCAAATTCCAATGTAAATACTAGTTTCACATCTATCATTTTCCTACGACTATGAGCCTAGTCAACAATAACAATATAGGCCTAATTTATTTTATCACTGATATAATTTCATCAGAGCTATTTTTGAATAAACTGAATACGTCTAAATAGGAAAACAGAAATATAATTCATTCATTAATAGCCAGCTGTCTTATAAAAATGTCTAGGTCTTTTGATTTGAATAGGTGAGGTCTATAAACAGCTTTAGAGAATGAAGTCAACTCGAGCGTGGGTTCAGGTCCCTGAAAAGAGTATGAATTTTCTAAATTCTTTTCACCTTTCATCACTTCATAATTATAATATCACCCGATCATTGGTGCACCCCCCCCCCCCCCCCATAACCTAGCTGTTGAAGGGGTCGTTATGCACTATCAATAGAAAGAATTAGTGTTACCTTCAGCTGTCTAGAGACATTCCAGACAGCGATGAGGCCATGCCGTGTGCCTGTCGCAACGAGATCAGCCACCGAAGACGTTCCCACACAAGTCAGCGCCTCGCCCTGTTCATGGACGAAGACGACTGCCGGAGACGTGGCATATGTCACCGACAGCGGCACATTCTGCGTGTATTCTCCTTTCACAAACGGACATGATGGTGAGTGACGTTCGTGTTCGGACCTGTACACATACAAGAGCAGATCTATTTCCCAGTTCTTATAACGCCATTGTAAAATGTTGCATTACCTGATATGTCATCATACCAGCTTCATCTGCAGTGCTACAACACACCAAGTTACCCGAAGAAAAAAAATACCATAATTACAAGGATTCGGTCATGAACCACCATAGAGTACGGACGTGTCTAGCTGCTCTCTGAAATAGTGGAACTGAACTGGTTTGTTCAATAGGTTAAATTATTATTACCAGTATATAGACTATATAGAGTGGTATTACACAGTGAGTCAATACTAGGGATGACTTCGATTCTGAAAATTCAGAATCGATTATCTAGGGCCCAAAATCGACTAAGAATCGATTCTGAAAATTTTTGGGACAATAAATGTTGCTGGTATCAATTTATACTTGTTCAAAACTTCCTGCGCTGTTTTTACGTCGTTATTAGCAGTTGCAGTTGCTTTGGTATACACTGTACTGATCGGCTATTTTCGACCATACAAGGTCACGTAACCATAGCAACCAAATGCACCCCCCCTCACCATGCCATCACTTACTGTTTGTTTACGTTTGTTACGAAGACGAAGACAACCGAGCGCTCATGTTAGGGAAACACGAGACAGCAAATACGAGTGGTGCAGGAGGCATCTGATTGTTTGGAGATAACATGACAGTTTGTGAAGGGATTAGAATCAGTTATTAGAAAAAGTCGTAAGCTGTGGTGGTATAAATAAAATCTCGGGTTTAAAAAACAAACAATTATGACCCCACTCAACGATAATTATCCGGAACTGACATTGGAATTTGGAAGGGGAAGGCGTATGCGTCACTCAGACCTCTACCGAAAATGAAGACTTTGGTGGAAGGGGTAGAGGGGACTTGAGTGACAACAACCAATAACATGGCCATTGACATGGACACGTGCGCGCGAAGTGGCCATGTGCTTCCCCTTCAAATACGAGTTGCTACGACAGTACGAAGCACGCTCGTCGCTCGCGTAAACTCGGAAATCAGTATAGTTCGCACCAAAAAAAAAAAAGCAAAATAATCGATTCTCGGTTTTGAGAGTCGTTTGGTAGTAGAATCGATTAGTAATCGATTCTCGAATAATCGAAGTCATCCCTAGTCAATACATATGTATAGAATGGAGAAGATTGCTGCATTGGAGGGGGCTATAGTGAGAATAGAAAGTGCATTAAATTCTGTTATTAATAACTTGAAGCCTACTATTAAAGAAGCAGTAAGTGAAATTTTGGATGCCAAATTCAAGACTGTTCAAGACGAAATGATGAGATTACGTGAAGAAGTTTGTTGGTCAAGAGGTAAAGTGAATATGCTGGAGATCGAGCATAAGAAATCCCAGAACAAGGAAAGAAAAGTGAACGTGTTATTTCATGGGGTAGCACGCAGTGATGAGGAAGATTTAAAATGTATTGAAGAAATAATTGGTGGAATTATGAAGGTGGAGGAGTCGGCCACAGATTATCTCATTCGTTTCTCGCTTAGAAGGTAAGACTGCAGACGGTCCTGTTTTTGGTCAAGTTCAAGTTCATATCCAGCAAAGTTCAACTGTTGCGTCGAGGCTACACCCTCCGAGGAAGGAACATATACGTTGGTGAAGATCTTAGTGAAAGTGATCTTCTTATTAAGAGACATGACCTAGAACAAAGAAAGATTCTCTCCGACAAGGGTAAATGGGTGAAAATCAAACGTTACAACTTGCTTGAGGTTGATGGGGTGCTGTTTGTTAGCGATGGAAAAACATTGGTGAGAGATAGTGAGATGATTGCATGATACTGTAAGCCTCAATCCTACATAACGAACAGTGAAACTCATAAGATCCATATTCTTTTTGGAATATTCAAGGTATCAAAACTTATGCGATTTAGACGAAGTATCAATAAATGAGTTATTATTATGCGATATAATTTGCATAAGTGAAACTTGGATGCCATGCGATCTGAAACACGTCCCGTATTTCACGAAAAACTACAAACTACAGTCGAGCCCGCATATAACGAATTTCAAGGGGAATAAAAATCTGTTCGTAAAAACAGAATTTCGTTATAGAGATTTATTGCTCTTTTTCATAACAGCACTTGAATTTAAGAGATTTATAAAGATAGGCCTACATTTACGACTTAGGCCCTAGTATAGTACTATATTAGGTGACATATTATCATCGCATCGTATCATCACTTAGTATGTTTGTAGAAAGTAATAGAAAAAAACAATGTCCTTTCATAAAGAACTCATCATCTGCCATCACATGACACCACCACTCCCCACTTCTCGTGTTTTATTTCCTAGGTTACAGGACACTATCACGAATGGAAATGAAGGAATGTAAACAAAAAATAGATAAACAAAGTCATTGAAGATGTCACCATCACGTTATCATTTAGCGCGCGTTGAGCGAATGTTTGGGTTTGTCCGATCCACTTTTCTTGTGACGGGGAAGGAGGGGGGTGCAGCAAGAGTTATGACCACGTGCTGTACGCGTCACCAGCTGCTACGATGTAGCCTACAGTCCGTTCAAAATAAATGTAACCTGAAAATAAATTCACTCGAAATGCTCCGATTTTCGAATATTTTGTTGGAAATAGCTGAAAATAATGAGCAAAATATGCTGTAAAGTGACAAAAAATTCGTAATAACCGAATTTTGAAATATAAATCACTTCGTTATAGGTCTTTATTTAACATTGTAAGGATAGGAGATTTGAAGGGAATGGTAATCAATTCGTAAAACCCGAAATTTCGTTAAAACCGAGTTCGTTATATGTGGGCTCGACTGTACTCCAGTGTAAGGCAACGAAAGAAAGAAGCAAAGGTAGAGCCAGCGGGGGTCTGATTATGTTGATAAATAAACATTATGAAGCAGAACTTGTGGATGAATGTGATATGTGGCTGTTTGTAAAAATGAAAGCCGTGCGTAAAGATAACGAACAGGGAGTGCCTATCATTGTGGGTGTCGTATACATAAGACCAAGCAGAGACTTCAAACATTGTATGAACTTATTAATTGAAACATTGCAAAAGGTACGTGATTTATATACAAACTGCAAGATTTACGTAGGCGGTGACTTTAACGCGAGAATAGGAGATTTAAACCAGCACGAGAGTATCGTGCTGGAAGGTACTGATCTGTATGCGAGGAGAGATGCTTTGGATGACTTCATCAATCCCAAAGGAAGGTTATTATGTGACACACTAGAGAACAATACATTTATGATTATTAATGGTCGAAGTAGAAGTGATCGCCTGGCCAAGTTAACTTGTTCGAATTATAATGGTAGTAGTGTATTAGATCTGGTTTGGGTCGATGTTACATATGTAAATACTAAATAGTGTATCTGACATTGTAGTTTTAGACAATATTACTGTGTCAGACCATTCCCCTTGTAAACTCACTACGTATACATGAAGAGAAAAATAGTGCAAGAATAACAAAAACAAATATGCATAGATTTTCAGATAGGAGGATGAAATGGTTTCCAACAAATGGCATGTACACAATCAGAATGCAGGAATAGGCTTCTGTCAAGTGACGTCACTCATTCTTGAAAGAGACCGACAACAATGTCCACCAGTTAGAATATACCAATCAGAATCTTTGGTAGTCCACCAGTTTGCTGTATTGCTATGGTAACGATTGTTTGTCATTTGTTACGTGACAGAAGCCTATTATTCGTCAGTGAAGTTGAGTCGTTCGCTAAAAATGCAACATCCGAAGAAATGTATACACAATTATGTACAAATATTAGTCAGGCTGCCAATGACCTCAACATGCTGACAGCTGTCAACAGTAGGTCGTTCAAAAGCAAAAACAAACCATGGTTCGATAGGGAATGTATAGAACTAAATAATAAAACTAGAAGATTATTACGTAAGTGTAAAAGAAATGGTTTTGATAAGATAGACGTAAAATGTTATCTAGATTCTAAGAAAATGTATAAATCTGTTTTGAAAGCTCAGAAATGTGATCATCAGAATAAGTTCAAAGAAGACTGGAACAGTGTTAAAAATTCAAGGGCATTTTGGAGTACAGTTAAGAAGTTTCGGAGTCGACAACACTGTGACAATCCCATATCAATAAATGAATAAACATAAGCACTCGCCGACTAGTTTGAATTTTATATAGAAGTATCAAGTCGAGTGGGTGGAAGTGCTCAAGTGGCTATGAAAAGGTGAATCTGACGGGTAAATTTGTCATACTAGTTTGTAATTTGTCATGGTACCACCCCTAATTTTGCAATTTTTTTTTGGGAAAATGGTGTTTTCTACACATTGAATCTATCATAAAAAGGCACCTGACGCATAAAACTGTTGTCCTAAAATTGAATAAACCTCCTAAATAGTATGAAATTACAAGAACATTGATCAGTGTCATTTTTTGAGGTTAGAACACCAACCTTGACCACTAATCCCGACCATTTGGTACCAAGTAACACAAAATAACCAAGGATTTACGTTGACTCCGTGCAACCGCAGATCATTACAAAAAGAATAACCATGCTAAGAACAAAGTAAAAAAGCTATGAATAATTTCGTGATGAGCAAACTTTGTGACAGAAAACGGCCTAAGCCTACATAGGCCTAGCCCTAATAAGCCATAATGCCATTATGTCAGATGTATCTTTTCATAGCCACATGAGTACTTTCTCCCATTCGATATTATATTTCTGTACAAATTACGACCTAGCCGGCGAGCGCGAACGTTCATACATCGATAAACAAATCAATAAATAAGTCCCCAAAATTCTTATACATCAAAATCGCTTGCAATGACAGCAGGGCGCGTTCAGAAAGAGAAACAGCTGTTTAACTTGTGCCCGATCTGCGCAACTCGCACCGTGACGCGTCATACGCGCCTCCAAGGCCGTATCGTGTATAGCACAACCACTTACTTTAAAATGTTCATGACGTCAGAATGTTCATACACCGTATTGCGTATTCTACCGCTGGCGGTTACCAAATAATTTACCAAACTATACTTTCGGCGCGCTCATTTAAAAATGTTGAATATTTCGCATTTACTGATTTTTACACTGAAATTTCGAAAAATCCGTATAAGGAGATGAAAATCCTGTCATCTGTTTGAGACTTTGAAAATCTGTAAAAACGGATACAATCTGTGAAAACGGCAGCCCTGCATTAGTTGTTTTTGTTTAAATTGATCAATTCGATTTTCAGAAAAAAATACGCACAAAACTTGTGAACCATGTTGAGTATTTTATTAGATAAAATCCTTGATTGGCTTTTCTCCCCTAGCCTTAACATTGGCAGTAAGGGGCCTATACTAGCTATGCATTTTACCAAGGACAGGGTTATATGTACTTAACACAGCTGTCAACTGAGAGTGAGTTTGGTTGGTCTCTCTCTCTCTCCCTTACATACACACACACAAACACTCTCAAAGGTCAAAGGTTCATCTGCTCCTCTCTTTCACAATTTTTTTTTTTTTTTTTTATATTGGGTTTTAACGACGCACTGTAATGATTACTGAGATCTATTGGCGTCAGATGAATGATTAATGAGATGATGGTATGATGAGATGAAGTTTTTTTTTTATATATGGGTAGTGGGAAGGATAGTGGGAAGGAAGCGGTCGTGGCCTATATTGTGGGAACCATCCCGGCATTAGCCTAGACTACAGAGGGAAACCACGAAAAACCCCTGTAAAGATGGACGGTGGCGGGGATCGAACCGGGTCCGATATGTCCCTTCACCTCCCGGATCACACGAAGCAAGTGAGCTAACCACTCAGCTACTGTGCCGGTCTTTCACAATTATCAAGGCATCAAAGACACCATTCAATGTGGGAACTGCTGAGTGGTACTGATAAGGAGATGGTCTTTATTGCGTATATATTATTAGGACTGTGTGAATATTTTTATCGTAACAATTTTCCATATTGCCACCATCCAATTTATTGTACAATAAATATTTACCGGCACAGTAGCTGAGTGCTTAGCTCACTTGCTTCATGTGACCCGGAAGGTGAAGGGACATATCAGACCCGGTTCGATCCCCGCCACCGTCCATCTTTACAGGGTTTTTTCGTGGTTTCCCTCTGTAGTCTAGGCTAATGCCGGGATGGTTCCCACAATATAGTCCACGACCGCTTCCTTCCCACTATCATTCCCACTACCCATAAAAACCTTCATCTCATAATAATAATAATAATAATAATAATAAGTCCTTATTCATTTTTGAGTAGGCCTAGTTGACAAAAGAAACAAAGAAATAACAATTAACATATAAAAATTATAAAATGAGATGATTATTTAACAAAAATGAAATGGCGATCATCTCCATCATCTCATCATCCCATCATCTCATTAATCATTCATTCGACGCCAATAGATCTTAGTAATCATTACAGTGCGTCGTTAAAACCCAATATAAAGAAAACAAATATATATATTTCAATAGTTACTTATGAGTTTATTGATGGCTTGTTTTGTGTGGTGTCCCCTATTATTAAGCTTCATTTGACTTTTCAACATATGTATTCATTGATGACATGATATAATATTGTTCCGATCTGAAGTAAGCTATTGAGAGCTATTCAGACTGATAGAATGCAAATGGCCCAATGCACAGTAGAGTGAGGGGGGGGGGGGGGGGGGGAGGGTAGGAGAAAGAGAAAGAGAAAGAGAAAGAGAAAGAGAGAGAGAATAAAAGATTTATGCTCGCAAACATTGAATTATAATTTGTATTTCAGCATTGGGGTGTGGGCCAACCTCAGCAAATAAGAACCTGACAGTATAAAATAGTTGCATTGTATTTCGACTAGGTCAGAGGCTCAGAGCACATTCAGATGACACACTCAGATTCACACTCTCAGCGAACAGCTGAGCTGGCTTCGGCCATTTATTTATTTATTCAATTATTTCTTTAACCCTCTTCCGAGAAAATCAAAATGGAATCATATTGTTATGTGTCAAATCAAAAGTATGGAAATTAGGATGTAATAATCAGTTCAAGGAATTCACTCGAAGTATTTTGAATCATCCAATTTGGAAACAGTGCTAATATGACAAATTTTGGAATAACTGAGTTTGGATCAAAGAGGGTTTACAGTAATAGTAAAATCAAGCACTGCCGCGTAACCGTATAGAAATCATCTGTATTCTATACTATGCTATAGAATACAGGTACAAACACATCTCTTAACTGCACGGTATGCAGGAACAACCAGCCAGAAAACACGACCTCCTCTGACGAGAGCTCATGTGTGGGTGGTGTGTGGGTGAGTGGGAGAGTGGAGAGTAAGAAAATGATGAAAAGTGAAGAGAGAAAATGAAAATGATCACTTTTTATCCAGATTCTTCAATTCGACACTTCAATGTTGTGAGGTGCAATTAGTCCACATTATTATGCACATGCCCAGTTTTACTTGGCATGATTCGAACATATTATATTTCATTCCAAGATGACTTGACTGAATCAAAGCTGACTAAACGCGAATGACCAACTTTTGTAAAAGTCAGATTGCTTGACTGGCAGTCGATATCAATTTTATAGACTTATTCACACCAAAAAGTGTGTCGGTAATCAACCAACTAAGACTAACCATGGTTCGTCCGTGGGCTCCCAGCACACTAAGCACACGTTGCAAGTGAAACACATTGCACGATCATCTCCCGTAGAGTTAGGCTGGTGATAGAAACCAGCCTGAGCCATCTGATCAGGAAGAGCCCACCTGTAACAAAGCAAGATGAAAACTGAACTTGAGTATTGTCTATATTATACACACTCTATAAGCAGCAACTAAAAGAATCAAGGCCCAGTATCAATATAATAATTATTATTATAATTATTTATTTATTCTATGGAACAATTTAAATTGTTATTGAATGCGTCAAACTAAAACCAGATAGGCTCCTCAAGTAATTTCATAAAAAGTATGAAATCAGATAATAGGACTATACCTAACAACATTCACAGTTCTTTAATACTAGACAAACACTTGTCAAGTAAGCACAGTTTCACATGGTGTTTAAAAATATGATATTTTTAATGCCTCTTAATGCAGTTGGTAATGGTTTACAAAGGTTGGCCCCTGCATATATACAGGGTTTCCCGCAAACATCGCTGATCTGTGGGTCTGTACATGGAGATCTTTTGCTTGTCATGTATTATGATTGTGGATTTGACAGTTTTCAGTTGAATTTAGTGCTTTGACATGTATAACATACAGAGATGCAACTACAATATATTTGTATTTCAATTTACTATACTGACGATAACAACATCACAATGTACTGATCAATCTGTTGAAATAAAATTATCATTTCTTATTAATATTATCATTATCATTCTTTTTTCATTACGGTATTTCAACACAGATATCTTGAAATGCGTCATTCATTACTTTGCACTTCATTATCAAATTAACTGTTCATTTTTCTCTATTATTCATTTATATCCAACATTGTATTTTCTTCATTTAAAACCACAGACGAGCCTGTATCAGACTTCGTGGATTTGTGAACTTGTATGTATTTATATTGGGAATCAATAAGAGAAATTTCAACTTTGTTATTATTATTGTTTATTGATTTTTCGAAAGCTTTTGATACTTTCCCACAGTAAATTAGTAAAAGCACTTGAAAATGTTGGTGTTGGAAGCCCTATGTTGGATTGGTTTAAAAGTTATTCAACGAATAGGACTTTTTTTAGTGAAAGTCAACAATGAATTTAGTGAAATTAAAACTTGTGGAAGTGGCGTGCCTCAAGGTTAAATTTTGGGACCAATTCTTCAATTAATTTATGTCAATGATGTGAATTGTCTTGTGAATTGTAAGGTTTTTTTGTATGCCGATGACACTGTCAAATTTAAAAATTGCAGAGTGCAATATGCAAGCAAATTTCAATAATATTTTGAAATGAACTCACGACCATAATTTAGTAATAAACTCAAGCAAAACTAAAATTATCCATATTTGTTTCCAATTGACGACTAGTGATTGACCCGCCCATAAACGTCACAAAACAGAACATCCAATCAAATGGGCTTTGTTACGTGGGAAATTTCACATTTACCGATCAGAGTATCTCTAAATTCCCACATGAAGTATAGATCAAGGTGGCCCTGGCGATTCAATGAATACAGACTTGAATCTGTTAATATCATTTATCATAATTACTGCTGTCTTCACAATTCAATAGGACTAAGTGAGCTGGGATGTAATTTCTGTACTGATAAAATAAATGTTGTAGACAGTCATGTATATTTAGGTAGTACAATTGATAGATATTTTACTTGGAAGGATCATATACACAGCTTGTGTAAGAAATTAAGAGCTTGTATACTCTTAAATTGTTTAATCTAAAATTTGTTTATTATCTCATGTGAGTCGTTTAATATATACTGCTATGGCCGAGTCTCTGATTTTGTACGACTTACTTGCATGGGGCAATGCATCATCCAACCATTTTAATAAAATAGCTACACTTCAAAATAATATGATCGTTTCTATTGCACCACTGGATTTGAAATTGAGATTGAATGATAAAATTGAATCTTTATATTAATATTCTGAGCTACGGCCTGTACAAAGTCTATTCTTGTCTAAATTTATAACAAAGTTCTATTTTTCAGAAGATTTCAAAATTCTCTATACAAACATCTCAAACACCAGATCAAATAATTTAATTAGCCATGTACTTCCCCGCTATAATAATAAGCATGGTAAAAGACGGTTGATGTATGCCATTCCAACTATTTTTAATTCTGTTCCACAACATCTACTGTATTGAAACTACAGAATATAAGTACCGTCAAAAAAGAAACAGTGAAGCCTCTATCCATCGTTTTTCAAGGGATCAGGAAAATAAAACCATCCATCCAGGAAAATTTAACATTGATTATATGGGAGTGGGGCTAGAAAAAATGAATGATACATCCAGGAAAACGATAGATCCGGGAACAATGCATAGAGGTTTCACTTCAAGTGCTGGCTTTTGAACTCCTTGAGTGGTATTTTGTAATTATTTGCAGTTGGAAATTTTGTTCTTATACTGAGCAGTTACTTCAATTTCTTTTCATTTCTATTTTCGTTTTTTTTTTTTCAATAACATCAAAACTTGATATAAAATCATTGTTCCCCAATTAAGGCTATGAATGAAAAGTAGGATCGTTCGGACAGGGCACAACAGGGGCGATCTCACCACCCCATTCTAAATTTTTTCATTCTTCATTCTACATATTGGTTCAGTAAAAGACTCAACTTTGATAATTAACTTTTGTTAATATTCTGAATAATCATAATATTGAAAAATGACAAGTTTCTAATTTATGCATTATGTTATTTATATACTGTACGCAGTTGGTATTTTCATTCTTACCGTATTGTCCCGAATATAAGCCGAGGTTTTTTTTCGAAATTTCAAGCCCAAAAGTTACCCTCGGCTTATATGCGAATCTCGGCCTATAATCGGTCAAAAATACGTTTTTTGATCATTTTAATTGGGCGAAGTGCTTCCGCACACTAATCGACTAGAAACTGCGAGATATTCCACTAAAAACACGTTTAATAAATATTTTATCATGAAAAAGCATCATTTTCTCAATTTCCATCATTTTAATTTGACCCGCAGTTATAAACATAAGCACGGAGCTGTTTACTGCATGGCGTCTGTCATCCTACCAGTCTATTGCTCGCCACTGCGTCTGCGTGATGTGTGTGGTCTAACCTTGTCGAGCACCAATAGAAACCGGTCGTATGACAATCACTTGAGGCACCTCTCACCGGTCTCTCACAAGTCGTTTCGGCCGGTGACATAGCTTTCTCTTACGAAATTGACTAAATTCTACCCAGGAAGACCGATGATTTACGTGGAAAAAAAGAGAAATTCTTTTTTCAATTACTCATCTAAAAGTTTGGGGGGTCGGCTTATACTCGGGGTCGGCTTATATTCGGGACAATACGGTATTTTTAATTGATTTTTTAATCCACAGATAAGCATTGTTTTAGGCTTTGTGGAAAATGTAAACTTGATTTGTTCTATGTGGATGTGTGAAAAATAAGCAACCATTATTATTATTATTATTATTATTATTATTAAAGATGGAAAGCCTAATTTTTTTTAAAAGGGTGTAGGCCCCCGTACAGTGTTCTTTGCTAGTAGCTCCCATCATGATTCTTATTGCTCTTTTCTGTAAGACAAAGCCTATTGATGTGTGGTGATTGAGGTCAGAGGATGATTCCATTCAGTCTAAATTGAAATTGGCCGTAATAGGCTAGCTTCAACGCATCAACATCTGTCTGTGCTTTGAGATTGCATAGAAGGTAGACCACTGACAAGAGGCCTTTGCTATGTGATTAATGTGGGGTTCCCAGTTCAAGTGTCTTTAGACCCAAAAACTTCATCTCTGGGCTCTTACTTTACAGAGTTTCCTAGTAACTTGATGATCAGGCTGGAGGTTATTTCTTTTTGTGGAACGTGAAAGTACTGGTTAGTCGTCTTCTCAATATTCAAGAAGAGACATGTAGAAGAACACCAAGAAGCCATCTTCTCAGTTGCCCTGTTAGATGCATCTTCGTGCATTTGCATATTGCTATTATGTAACAAATTACTGGTGTCGACTACATCCTGTACCTGGTCTCCAGGCATTTGGAAGTTGGTTTGCGCATATTATGTATAACATTGGCCCCAGTACAGTACCTTGTGGTATTCCAATAGGTACGTTTGTTCTTAGATTCAAGAGTATGTTCTGTTGACGACTGTCTTTAGAGACACAAGACAGTTCAACAGATTGTTTGCACTCATGAAGAAATGGCTGGATCCAGGCACGAGCATTGCTCAACACATCTTTTTTAGCTCTAGGCTGTGTACAGTATGTTGTAGGGGTGGGCACTAGACCGATTTAATCGATTCGATTAATCAATTACGCAAAATATTGGATTGATCGATATTGCTATTAAATAATTAATATCTTCGATCTGTATTCAAAAATATTTCAAAAATGACGCTTTTGAAATTGCCTCACGCGCGCGCGCAGGTTAGTGGGCCTGCTGGTTAACGAGGTATTGATACTGGGCTGAAAAACGGGAAATCGATCCAACTAGTTGCTAAAGATGGCGTCTACGTCTAGGAGTGAGAAGAAAACGCTGTTTACGTCTCTGAATTCAAGGAGTGATGTGTGGTTAAATTTGGGGGTTTCTGCTGAGAATCAAGATTCAACTTCACCTCAAATCTTAAATAAAGATTTTGTGTACTCCGCCACTGTGAACGAGAGATAACATACTGTTCTAATACATCTAACCTCAAACAATATGTTACGCGATGCATAACGAGAACGTTCAAACCGGCACAGTAGCTGAGTGGTTAGCTCACTTGCTTCGTGTGATCCGGGAGGTGAAGGGACATATCGGACCCAGTTCGATCCCTGCCACCGTCTATCTTTACAGGGGTTTTTCGTGGTTTCCATCTGTAGTCTAGGCTGATGCCAGGATGGTTCCCACAATTAGGCCACGACCGCTTCCTTCCCACTATCCTTCCCACTACCTTTAAAAACTTCACCTCATCATCCCATCATCTCATTAATCATTCATCCGACGCCAATAGATCTTAGTAATCATTACAGTGCGTCGTTAAAACCCAATATATATAAAAAAAAGAGAACGTTCAACAACCAATGAAAAGATGGAATTCAAATTTAAAATCGTGAAATAAGCGTGAAACTACAGAAATACGAAAAACTAACTTTGTCGAAACTTAATGGTTTTAATCGATTTGACCATATAAAAAAAAATTTAATCGATTTTTTAATCGATGCCCATCCCTAGTATGTTGTGATCAATGCTATCGAATGCTTTCAACATGTCGTAGAATAGTCCTACAGTGGGAATGCCTTCATCTAGTGAATGATATGTGGAGCTTAAGAAGTCATTAACTGCAATGACAGTAGATCTTTCTTATTGATAACCATGCTGTTCTGGTGCTAAGAGTTTATGTTCAGAAAATAAGTTTTGCAGTCTATTGTTTATTGCAATTTTAAATACATTTGAGAAAGCCAGTGTTAACGCTGTGGGCCTGTAGTTCCCGAGATCTGTTTTGACTCTCTTCTTGTGGATTGGAACTACTTTCAACTTTCCAGGTCTGAGGTAATTTTTCCCTGGACAAGGAAGAATTAATAATGTCTCCAAGTGGTGCACTAATATGTTTGGCGCATGTTTATAACAACTTACTTGGGATCTATCATCTAAGCCTGCAGACAATTTTGTATATCCAGTAGAGATTATGATTCAATTTTATTTTGTGAAACTGGGAAGAGATAGAAGTTATACAGGCAGCGGATTCCATAGGTAGGCAAGTTGCGAGGTGCTCCAGTTGACACGTGATGTATATTTTTTACAACATTGCTGAAGTAGGCCTAATCACTTCTTATTAGGGGTGCGCGAGTTTGAGAATTCAAGTTTGAGTCGAGTTCAAGATAAAATCGCGAGTTTCGAGTTTTGAGTTCAAGTTCAAAAAAAAAAGAGGAGGGCCCCATTAAATAGTGAGTTTTCAATTGGTTTTGAGTAAAGTAAATAGAATGAATCCTCAGTTATTCAAATTCCAAGGGACTGCAGAGAAAATCGAATTAAAAAATTAGGTTCATTATTTGTATGGGCTAGTATAGTGGATCCTCGTTGATTCGAATTCCAAGGGACCCTAAAAATCGGAGTATGAGTTCAAAAGATTTGAATTATAAAAAAAAGTTTTCTGTGTGATTCTAGTTCCCTTCACTTTTCCTTCACCCATATTAAACATTCTCTGACACCCATGTGTTTATCTTCAAGTGAAGTATTTGGGCAACTTACATTTGGCAGCTTACATTACCACTTACATTTGGGACAATATGGTATGATCATGGCAATCAGGAAATACTTGTTACAGTGCTAAAAGAGTCAAATTACTGAATGTAAGAATCAAGAAATAAAAAGCAATATAGAGACCTGACAAAGCAATAAATATAAATATTGGTGCCTAGAATGAATTGAACGAATTATCATCACTGCAAGCACTAGCTGGCTGATTTATTTACAGTTGATTAACTACTCATGCTCAATCAGAATATTCACTCTTATCAATAAAATAATTTTAATTTGTTTGGCGCATGTTTATAACAACTTACTTGGGATCTATCATCTAAGCCTGCAGACAATTTTGTATATCCAGTAGAGATTATGATTCAATTTTATTTTGTGAAACTGGGAAGAGATAGAAGTTATACAGGCAGCGGATTCCATAGGTAGGCAAGTTGCGAGGTGCTCCAGTTGACACGTGATGTATATTTTTTACAACATTGCTGAAGTAGGCCTAATCACTTCTTATTAGGGGTGCGCGAGTTTGAGAATTCAAGTTTGAGTCGAGTTCAAGATAAAATCGCGAGTTTCGAGTTTTGAGTTCAAGTTCAAAAAAAAAAGAGGAGGGCCCCATTAAATAGTGAGTTTTCAATTGGTTTTGAGTAAAGTAAATAGAATGAATCCTCAGTTATTCAAATTCCAAGGGACTGCAGAGAAAATCGAATTAAAAAATTAGGTTCATTATTTGTATGGGCTAGTATAGTGGATCCTCGTTGATTCGAATTCCAAGGGACCCTAAAAATCGGAGTATGAGTTCAAAAGATTTGAATTATAAAAAAAAGTTTTCTGTGTGATTCTAGTTCCCTTCACTTTTCCTTCACCCATATTAAACATTCTCTGACACCCATGTGTTTATCTTCAAGTGAAGTATTTGGGCAACTTACATTTGGCAGCTTACATTACCACTTACATTTGGGACAATATGGTATGATCATGGCAATCAGGAAATACTTGTTACAGTGCTAAAAGAGTCAAATTACTGAATGTAAGAATCAAGAAATAAAAAGCAATATAGAGACCTGACAAAGCAATAAATATAAATATTGGTGCCTAGAATGAATTGAACGAATTATCATCACTGCAAGCACTAGCTGGCTGATTTATTTACAGTTGAT
>OZ023326.1:54888200-55028200 GCA_964007535.1 Brachyptera risi
TATATATATATATATATATATATATATATATATATATATATATATATATATATATATATATATATATATATATATATATATATATATATTATATATATATATATTATATATATATATATATATATATATATATATATATATATATATATATATATATATATATAATATATATATATATATATATATATATATATATATATATATATAATATATATATATATATATATATATATATATATATATATATATACTATATATATATATATATATATATATATATATATATATATATATATATATATATATATATATATATATATATATATATAATATATATATATATATATATATATATATATATATATATATATATATATATATATATATATATATATATATATATATATATATATATATATATATATATATATATATATATATATATATATATATATATATATATATATATATATAAATATATTATATATATATATATATATATATATATATATATATATATATATATATATATATATATATATATATATATATATATAATATATATATATATATATATATATATATGTATATATATATATATATATATATATATATATATATATATATATATATATATATATATATATATTATATATATAAAGAGGCAGATCCAGGTCATATTCATGGGGAGGGGGGAGATTTCACTTTGGAAAAGAAAATGTCACATGAGAACAGTAGGCCTAAGTTGTGTGCAACGGCCCTTTACCGCGAGTAAAGCCAGTGACCCGCGGGGGGCAAGGAAGAAGGCCCCCTTCTGGCCCCGCAGAGAATTTTTTCAGATTACACTTATTTTCAATACGGTTTAGCGTGTTTCAGATGAGGTTCAGATGCGGAAATTATTCTACTTATGAAATAAAAAATGACACTAAAACCAATATTTGTAGCCGCAAGGTCGTTTCATGTCATTTTAACGCGTATGGCAAGCACCAACTGAGTGTCCATATCATAAGTGAATTTGCAAGGAGGAGTCATGCCCCGCAGGGAAATTTTTTTAAATGTAGGCCTACTTCATTTAGTATGATTCTACGGGTTTCAGGAACTACACAGAATTCCAGAAAAACATGGATTTCAACAAGACTAATTTTGCCAAATGACTGTCCAAGCAAATAAAATGCAGAATCAATCTCTCATTCAATAACAGTGATATTTGAATATCAAAACATTTATTCCATCTATAGTGATGTGAATGGAACAAAATTTGATGAATAAAATAAAGGCCTATTAGGCCTACTGATGGAAAGTCACTGATGGGCACCGATAGTGGCCCTAAAATTTGGCCACCGGGCAGCCGCCCTCCCCGCCCACCCCTGGAAACGACCCTCGTTGTTATCATCATTGTTTACGAAAATTGTAATACTTAATACGTGAGTAAATACAATAATACATCGATTTTTACAATCCGAGTAAGTCTCCTTCACTGTCGTGAATTGTCACACCAAGTTAAGACATGGAAGATGCATTCACAACCATGAGCTTATTGAACTTTTCTTCAAGATTCAATGGACAACTAGAATGTATTTCTTTATATAATTAATAAAGTGCCGGCCCTATTGTATCTCCGCCTGTGGCGGAGATACATTAGGTGCGGCCTGGGCCTACTCGGACGCCCCCGTGCGCACGCCTATGGGGAACTCGTAGGAAGAGAAGAAGAAATAGAGGATAGGCCTAGCAGTAGTGAAGAAGAGGAGGAAGAAGTCGGAACTGGCAGGAACCGATTGATATGAGAATTCTGCCCTAGAAAAACTGGTGGAAACACCCCCTGGCCCAATTTAATTGGTTATCTGGGTTTGAGATATATATATATATATATATATATATATATATATATATATATATATATATATATATATATTGCTCTTAGGCCTACAGTGAGTACAGAAATAGTACCATGCAAAATATTAAAATATACCTCTATTTCAATCACTCTCACATCGAAATACTACACATTCCCACATTTTCGTCAAAGAAATTGGGAAAAAGGCGAGTTCTCTATCATCAATATTTACCAAAAACATTAGTTCATAAGCCTAAGCTAGGGTACCCTAAGAAATGCTGGTACTTTGGAAAAGCACTAGTGAAAGCACCTCGTCAGAATATCTCATAGGCCTAGGCCTAGGCCTTTATGCCTTAATAGAGCCTAGGCCTAGGCCTAGATACATAGAGTTCTATAGGAATGCTTAACAAAGAAATAAGTTCATCACAAGAACTACATCAAGTCAAAACATGGATCCAAGTATAAACCTAGGTCCTAGGCCTATAATGAGGTCCTTGGCCTAGGTGTAGGCCTAGGTCTATCTTGCAAAAAAGTTGTAGGCCTAGGCCTATAATCAACAAGAATACCCAAGAATATTGCAATCCTACATAGGCCTATGCAAATGGTAAAACTTCTGCAGTACGCATTTAGAGTGCAGCATTTATATGTATATAGAAGAACTAATTGTTTAAATGAAGGGATAGGCCCTAGGCCCTAAGCCTAGGTCTGCCAGCAGCACCCATTGAGGTGGGGGTAATGGTCAACGTGTGACATACCCGACAGTGAGCTCTTCTGCAAGATGACGCCTGAATTAACATCGATGACATGCACCTCTGATGACTTTGTAGACACAAGTATAATATTTAAATTGGGATGGTAAATAATACTGTTAGAATCAGTGTCCACATTTAAATAACCGTCTTCACTTAATATCCTAAACCCATCCGACTCCATTTTGGACCATGAATGTGAATGCGCAAAGCCAGTTGCGCAGAAGATTTTGGTACCCATACGTCTTGCACGAAAATGTTCACCACTCACAGCTCACAGCTCCTCGTAGGCCTCTCTAGCTTCACGTAGAGATGCTGTATTTGGGAGTTTCACGAAGCTATCAAGGGGGCTTGTGTTCCAATAATATATTGGAACAATGTCCATATGACAAGTCCAATATGACCAATATTGTCCAATAAGTCCAATATGACAGTTGATAGCTTGAGGTTCACATTTGACAAGGTGATCTTCCACCCAAACCCTTCTATAAAACTAGTGTAAATAATGATAATAGGATAAAATAATAATAATATGGAGATCAAATAAAGGTAACAATGGTTGTTATTGGAAATAATGTAAAATTGAAACAAGGTTGGTAATAATACAGATACTTAATAAAGTAAACAGCACAGCCTTCTTCATACAGATCATTCTTCTCTGATTTGAATAAAAAAGGCTGTGGTAAACAGTATAGGGGGAGAGGAATTCTTGGAGGCTGTAAAAGGCATTCAAGAGGAGGAAGGATTTAAGGGATGATCTGAATAAAAGGAATGTAGGAGACCTCGACTTGATGTGACTTGGAAGGTTGTTGTTGATGATGGAGCAGAGATGTTCTGGGACTTTTGGTAGTGAGAGCAAGGTTATGGGGAGGGATGAAGATGTTGAGGTTGGGTGGAGTGGGAGTGAACTGATGAGCTAAGGGGGAATTGCTCGGGGTGGAGACGTACATATGTGGCTGCTTCTTGGATAGGAGTGGACGGTAGGGTCAAGATGCGAAGGGATGTGAAGTAGGGTTTACAGGATTATATTGTATTCAGTCTTTATTGTTGAGGAAGTATGAAAGCAACTTTTAAAAAGTTCAGTTCACGTCAAATAAATCAATCTTTTAGAAAGTTCATAGTTCGTTTTTGTGGCTTTGCTGTAAATGTTCAAGTTCGAATTCAATAAAACATAAGTTTGTTCAAAAATTCACCTCAAAAATTATATGAAAAGAAAGGTTTCAAAAATAATACATGGCTCGCCTGGTGACGATCACTTAAGTGATCACATGATGAAATTCCGAACAGGGAATATCATACATTCGAGATAGACCGTAAAATAGTCGATCAGATTCAGAATTTGGACGGGGAAGTACGGATAGTGCAATCGTGTCAAATAGGATTATGAGTGATATAGAATTATGAACTTTCAAATGAACGTTTCATACGGTTAAAGATCACTGAAAAATCGAACGTGAAGAAAGTTCAAGATCGTCGACTGTGAATGAAACGCGTTCATTGAAAATTTCAGAAAACATGAACGCGTTAATTTCAAAAGATCTTTACCTAACACTGTGTATAATATAGTAGTATATGACAGGTTATAACTTAATAATAAATATACAATTAATATTACAATTGATGACTAGTGTTGACCCGCCCACAAACGTCACAAAACAAAACATCCAATCAAATGGGCTGTTTGTGTGTGGGAAAATTGACATACAGCCTATAAGAGTATCTCTAAATGCCCACATGAAGTATAGATCAAGGTGGCCTGCCGATAAGCCACGCCTATCACTAGTGGTCAATCAAAAGAAATTAAACATGCAATAATTGTAGAAAAAAATGATACAAATAGACAATACACACACCACAATACATCAATAAATAGGCCTATAGGAAAGAGAGATGATATATAAAGTACAGAATGATTAAAAATGATTGATCGAGAGGAAGTGACTTCTGAGGTTGGATGGGACAGATACAGGGGTAGATGTAGGGAGCAGGGTGAAAGACACTATGTTGGCACTGGCCTTTACAAATCTTAAAATAACATTGATGAACTGTAGAAGCATTTGCAACAAATTAGACCAATTTAGGTCCACAATAGAAATTATAAATCCAGATATTTTTGTTGCAGTCGAGACGTGGCTAGATGGAGGGTTTACAGATAGTGAAATAAGGGTGGGGGGGTACATTTTATTTAGATGAGATCGGAATAAAAACGGGGTAGGTATAATGGTGGGATGTACCCTTACTGAAAATGAAGGCTTGAAATTGATATAGTTTCTTTATTGAGTCAAGTTAAAATACATAAATGTTGTACATTGCTGTTTATACCCCATTAAGATTAGGGGGTAAATCCTATCTTGTGCTGGGGTAATTGACATAAAGTAAATTTAGACATGAATTGATTATGAAAGAATGGAAAGTATATAAATGTTTAGTTGTAAAACTATGACACGGTTGATGCCTGATTAAATTTACAGTATAGTATAACGATGTAATTTTTTTTTAAAACCGAAGTCACTAAACCTAAATATCAAACTAAAACTAAAACTAGAACTGAAATGTGATGATGATTAACAGTATGAAGTTAACAGATAAATAATAACATTAACAGATCTAGTAGATTAACACATTGGCAGATTAACAGTAACAGATTAACATATGAATCTATGCAAGTAAGATACTTCGTTGATTTATGGCTGATATGTGTACGATTTAATGATGTTGGGGATTTAATCATTACTTATTTATTTACTATTATTATTATTATCGTTAGTCGGTATTGTAGTACAAGAGAGAGTTGTGACATCACGGAGGGTTTATGATGTGATCCATGAAATTTAGTGGTGTGGAATTCAGCCATTTTCTGGTCTGAAGAGAAAATAGATTTGAAGATTTGATATTTTTAATTTCGGCTGGAAGTAAGTTATAAAGTTTTGGACCAAGGTAAGAGCTGTGACGTTGAGACAAACCCTTCCTGACCCTCAACTCATTTATTGAGTTGTTGAGTGAGAGTCTGGTAGGCCTATTGTTGATATTTTTTGTAGTTTTAATGAATATGCTGTTTGATTTACTCGAGTGAATGTATTTGATTAAAAAATACCCGTAAAGTTTACGAATGGGAAGCACATTGGTTTCTTTGTATACCAATTCAGTTGGGTAGCAAGAGTCCTTTTTTAGCATCACTTTCAGGATTGAATTTTGTATTGTTTTAAGGCCTGAAGTGTGTGCATTATATGCCCCGCCCCAGCCAATAATTCCATACTGGATGATCGATTGAGCAATAGCGTAATACACGGTTTTCAGAACATTGAAGGTCAAGATATTTCTTAAAGAGTAGAACTTTTGAAGAGCAAAGCGTAGTTTCTTAACAATCGTATTTATGTGATAATTCCAGCGTAGATGTTGATCAATAGTTATCCCTAAATATTTAGTTTCAGCTGATTTAATTAAATGGTGACATTTGCAATTACTGGTTCCAATTGTGCAGTTAATGTTGTGAATTTTGAGGACTGATTCTATTGGTTGAGAGTTGAGTTTTGGTGAAAATGTAATATACATCGTCTTTTCTTTGTTCAATGTTAAGAGATTGTTTATTAACCATGTATAAATGTTGTTTAATTCATTCTCAGCCGTTTTGTGAACTTTGTTCCATGATTGTTCGCTGAATAATAATACTGTGTCGTCTGCAAATGTATATATATATCCTCTCAATTCAGTACAGCATAGTTCGTTCATGTATATCAAGAAAAGTAGTGGTCCAAGTACTGTACCTTGTGGTACACCAAATTCAATCACTCTCTCTTTGCTTATAACATCATGCACCTTGACATATTGTTTACGATTGGTTAAATAGTTTATTATTAGGTCTAAGGCTATACCCCTGATGCCACAATTGTAAAGCTTTTTGAATAATATATCATGGGCTACCGTATCAAAGGCTTTGGCGAGATCCAAAAATATTGCAAGTGGTTTATTTCCTTTGTCAATTTCCGAGTGTATTTTAGTTGTTAGATTAATTATTGCGTCTTGTGTGCCCATACCATTTCGGAATCCAAATTGGTTCGGAGATAGTATATTGTGTTTTTCAAGGAAGTCAGTGATACGGGTTTTAATACAACGTTCATGAATCTTGGAGATATTATTTAATAGTGATATTGGTCTGTAGTTTGTTAAAAGTGATTGTTTGCCTTTCTTGAATACTGGTTTTATTATTGCTGTTTTTGAAGTGTTGGGGAAAATGCCGGTTGAAAAGCTTAGGTTAATTATGTGGATTAGTGGTTCCGCTATAGAAGGTTTGATGGCTTTCAGTATCCTTGTGGATATATTGTCAATTCCTGGTGCTACGTTCACATCCAGATCATCAATGATGTAAATTATTTCTTTTTCTGTCACAGGTGTCAAATAAAGTGATTTTGAATTATTTGGGTTTGAATGTGGCAAATTGTGATGAGGGCGGACGTGATCCTTAACAAGTTTATTCGCCATTTCTTTCCCTATGTCACTGAAGAAGTCTACAAAGGTATCAGCCACTAATTTGGGATCATCTTTAGTTAAAACAATGCCATTATTTATTTCTATTGATTTAATTTCATGTTTTGGACTGGATCTGTTTGTTATTTCATCAATTAATTTCCAAACTTTCCTGGTATCGCCTTTTGCGTTGTGAATTTTGGATTTATAATAGTCGTTTTTGGTCTTCTTTATGAGAAAATTCAAGTGATTACGATAAGCTTTATAGCAAGACTTCAATACAGTGTTGTTGGGATTTTTCAACATTTTGTTACGAATCTTATCTCTCTTTCGAATGGATATTAACAACCCTTGCGTGATCCAAGGTTTGATTTTAAATTTTTTAGCTGGAACTCTTGTTTTAGTATATGTGGATTGAGTGACGATTTCATCGATCTTGGCTAACAGATTATCGCTGGCCATATTAGGATCCTCATTTTGCAGCACGGAGTTCCAGTTCATCTGCTCAGCTAATGATTTAAGTAATTGATAATCTATTTGTTGAAAATTGTGATTGGCCGTTGAGCTCTCCCGACTGTCTTTATTGTGGTTGGGTTTGTATTTTGTGTTTTCATCCTGATGTTGGCAGCCAAAGCAGACTGCATAATGGTCTGTCATGGCTGTTTTTAGAATTGAAGCTTTAGTTCTTAGAGATGTGTTCGATCGGAGAAATATATGATCAATGCAAGATTTAGTGGTATTTGTGACTCGCGTGTAAGTGTTAATGCAAGAAATAAACCCGCACGCTGCTAAAGAGTTCAAATATTCGCTTGAAAGCTTGGGGTTTGAGCTTGTATCTGAAATATCTATGTTAATATCACCAATTATAATATCATGTTTATTATTCATTTTAGACGTAAAATGTATTAATTCATGTATAAATTTGATACTGTCACTAGAGGGGGAACGATATATTGCTAGTATTGAGTAGGAAGTATCACATTTTTCTATAGTGATTAGGGTGCAATTTGCCTGAGTAATTGAATCAGAGTTTGTTATTGTATAATCATCAAATATCTCATCTCTTATGAGAATGGAAAGACCATCGTGAGTAGTAAGTTGTGGTATATTTGATGGTGATTTGAGGGTGCAAAATATCTAAGGGTTATTTCTAGGTGATTTAGAGTTAACGGGTGATCTCTTGTTCAATTTAAAGCGTAAAATACACGCTACTAAGGCGTGAACAAGGGGTTGTTAACAGGTTTCCAAATGGTATTGGAATACGTCTTATTTAGGGGTCACCAAGTGGTTATTTTGGGTTTATGTAGTGGTGTGAAACCTGTAAAATACTCTTCCGCCTTGGAGATAAATAAGACGTTATTTAAGGGTTATGAAAACGTGACGTAGAGGTAAGATACTCCTTAAATACCTCGAAAATCGGAGTAATTTTCAAGAGTTTATTTAGAGCTTTTTTAGAGTTGATATACTGGTATACAACAAGTATGCAACCTCTAGAATGCGCTTTCATCTGAGGGTAAATAACGAGTTATTTGGGTGCTATGAAGAGGTTTTCTAGTGGCCATAAACTTCTAAAATACTTTGTGAACACCTCGAAAGTTGGATGGTGGAATACGTATTAATAAGGGCTGTATTAGAGCTGATTTAGAGCTGATTTACTGGTGTGCAACCTTTAAATTGTTTTCTTCTTTAGGTAAATAACAAGTTATTTAGGTGCTATGAAGAGATTTTTTCAAGGACTTTCTACAGACTTTGTTTTCTGTTTCTTAGAATCGATTGGAATGTCGACCGTTATTGTGTTAGAAGTACACATCGCCTCGGGCACAAAGAATGTAGCCTATACCATGTAACAAGAAGCAAGGGGTTGGATTGGGGTAAATGGGCCTAGCCAGTTTTTACCTGTCACACCACATTAATGCTGCATTCAGTCTCCAGTCTATCACTTGTACTTGTTGAGTTAACATTGATATGAGGAGTGCAATGAAGACTCCACAACAAATTTGCGAAAACTGTTTGACAATTTATTAGGGGGTGGATTAAGTGATTCTACAATCAATGGCATAGTCCTCACTGTCGGAAGACTCAAGAAAATTCTTTGCTAATTGCTGCCAAAAAGACGAGCTATGACATAACAGATACGGGTTCAAAAAACTACTTTGCCGTGTATAAAAAGTATCTTGTTTCTTCGAACGTTATTTGTCCCTACTTGGGCTGTGTATTGCCCCTACTGTACGAGTTGATTGACCTTTCATAACTTTAATTATATGTAGCCCAATTCATCATTGAATTAACTGTTGAATTAAGCCACGTTCATGAGACGTATGCAAGAGAATATTTTTTTGAGGTTTAGATGAGCGGCTAGATTTATTATTTTTTTCATACGTCTCATGAACACGACGTGATTCAATAGTTAATTCAATGATGAATTGGGCTAACAATCTAGAAGGCACTGACTTGGCGTCCGGGTGGTGTCCGGGATACAAACATATGATTAATAACAATCAGTTTAAAAAATGAACACTATTTTATTCGGCACATTCCAATGAGAATGTAGGTGAGAAGCAAGCATCAGAAATAACACTATGTAAATGAAGTGTTGAGAATAACATTTTAATTATAAACAAGGAAATATGTATACACTGGTCAAGATTTTACAGAAATACATACAAAATTCCGACATATTGTGTTGAAAAGTGATTTGAGAGAACCACCAGTTCAAATTAATTTTGTGAATGTGTAGAAAAGATTTGCGTGTCAGTCATTTATTCACCATTAATGAATCATTAAGAATTTTTATGAATCTATTATCTTCTTTATTCTTATATCTTTCAATTATAAGGTGCAGTTGGGCAACGGCAAATTTCATCATCATCATCTTCTGATTTCGCCGCCGATCGGCTTGCAGTTCGGAGGTTAGCAGAACGGCTGTTAGAACCAGACTGACGTTGCATCAAAAAGTTGGAATTTTGGCGTGATGCAGAATTTTGGCGTGAGCTGGACGTTCGGCGTGAGCCAGATGGGGTAGATTGTTGAAACGATGGATCACGTTCATCAGAGGTGATAGATGTAACCGAAGAAGTAGGTTGTTGGTTGTATTTTCCTCCTGTTTTACTCACAGAACGGTGGCTAGGATTGCCACTACCATAGTCTGTGAGAACTGAAAAAGAAATAAAATCCCATACATGTACACATAATTATCCATAAATATTCTGTATAAACATTATCTATAAATAATGCCAACATGCCTCGGGACTAGATACGTAAAAAATAGCAATTGCTACTATCTACTCTATTGTGACCAAAGCAATACCCGAAACGTCAGAATCTCGTGTGTACCTTTCATCTTTGTTCTATCTACATGCTCTCCACTGGGTAGGCCTTTCTCTACTCATAAATCTTGGTAAGCTGCTGTTCTTTCTTTCCCTTTCACTCAATTCATATATATTCAGCCTCAGGCTATTTTCCCATACACACCAAGGCAATTGCTATAAAAGTATCTAAGAATCTGAAAAGAGCTTTAATACACATTTGTAATATTTTTATTTTTTAACATTTATTCATATTTCAATATATTTGATGTTGTTTGATCTTGTTTTTGGAAAAGCAACAAAAACGACAACCGGCTGATTTTGCTATATTTCAATGTATTGGCAATATCGATGCTATATTTGGAATGAAAGCGTTTTAGATTCTTTTTTTATATTGGGTTTTAGCGACGCACTATACTGATGGCTATGATCTATTGGCGTCAGTGTATGATGAATGGGATGATGAGATGAAATGTTATTTTATTAGGTGTTTTGGATGGGGGGATGGAGTCGGTCATGGCCTGTTGTTAAGGAACCATCCCAGTATCAACCTGAACGACAGAGTGAAACCACGAAAAACCCCTGTCAGGATGGTAGACCATGGCGGGAATCGAACCCCGGTCTCCCGAATGACGGTTCAGTGTGTTTCCATTCGGCCACTCGTCTCGGTGTTTTAGGTTCTATTTTTCCAAAATTGGATCAATTGGGATGTAACGAAGTTGGGTAAGAAATTTTGAAAACGCAAGTAAAGGTGAAAATGCAGGTGGCAGATGAAGGATGAGTTCAACTCAGTGGTGGATTGTGGGTGTTTCTCCTGTATGCCTATTGTATGTTATATAATGGTTTTACCGATACCATACTGCTATTAAGCTACAGAATGCTGTTACACTACAAAACACAATGTTCCAAATTAATAGATGCACTAAAGTACTACTGTACTCCAATTCTAAATGCAATTATATATATATATATATATATATATATATATATATATATATATATATATATATATATATATATATATATATATATATATATATATCAAACCCAGATAACCAATTAAATTGGGCCAGGGGGTGTTTCCACCAGTTTTTCTAGGGCAGACTTCTCATATCAATCGGTTCCTGCCAGTTCCGACTTCTTCCTCCTCTTCTTCACTACTGTTAGGCCTATCCTCTATTTCTTCTTCTCTTCCTACGAGTTCCCTCCATCGTTCTCTATTCTCCCACCATCTCTCGTCTTCCACTTCCCATTTTTCTCCTCGGTTGACTACCCCGAACTTGACTCCCTCTTGCCACCTTTCTCTTGGTCTTCCAACTCTTCTCTTAGCTCCATTGTTTTCTGCTATCTCAAACATTGCTCTCGGTATTCTCTCCATTTCCATTCTACGCTTATGCCCGTACCACCTAAGTCTCTCCCTTTCCAATTCAAATGATAACCTTTCCACTCCCACTTCCTTCCTTATATTACTGCTTCTCTTCTTCTCCAACTTTGACACTCCTGCTACGCTCCGTACAAACTTCATTTCTGCTGCCTCCATTTTCTTTTCTTCTCTCCAGTTGATTGACCATGTAACTGCTCCATATGTCAAGATAGGCAAGTAGTACCCATTATGATTGAGTATCTTCCCACTCCTTGGAAAATCTTGGTTTCAAATCAGCTTCCTTACTTTTTGAAATAGCCCGTCCGCCTTAGCTATTCTCTTATTCACTTCTAGCTCTACTTTTGCCGTATTACTGACAATACTTCCCAAGTATGAGAACTCTTCTACTTCTTCCATTTCTTGACCTTGCAGCTGTACTTTTTCTTCAATCTTTCTCTTCTCTCTGTTCATCACCATTGTTTTGCTCTTTTCGCCGCTAATTCTCATCCCAAACTCCTCTGTCATTTCTTTCCATCTTTCTACTTTTTCATCTTTCTAAATGCAATTAAAAGAAAAATAGGAGCTCTACTTATAAGACTATCTCTTGCAATGTTAATTAACTACTGAAGCAGATTAGGTAATCTATGTTAATTACCCTTTGAGCGCCACTCATTGTTTGGATGTTGCCCCTCACGACTGAAACCAGATGAATAATAAAGTTGTTGATATTAAATTTATAGTCCAAGTCAGAGCATGAAAGTCAAGAACAGTGAATTGAACAGAACATTTGAACAACATTGAACGATATAAAACCGATGGATGGAAGTTTCGCTGTATTGCCGAACTACGCCTTTTCATCATCATCCGTATTTTAGCATGGAAGTTTGGTGTTTCTTCATGGTGAATAAAGTCTATTATATATGTATATATAAAATGGAAATATCACCAAACGCTTCATAGTATCACCCCAAGTACAGTGGCAATTGCCCGATTGTGATGATTCATTTTGAAAATCCATGTGCAATTACAGTATAGTATTGCCACATAGTGACAATCTATAAGTAATATTTGCTTTGATTTCCTCATGTTCACGTGAGCATTACTGATTCAGCAAAAGCTGAAGTGAAATAATTTATTCACAAAGTATTTCATATGATTTCTCTAATACTTACATAAACTTGTGATAATGTAACTACACTATTACTACCATTTTGACTTCTCAACAGCTGTACAATTAGACACAGCAAAAACTATTTTTTACAATGCTAATTTGAGAACCACATGTTACTCAGTTACTTACTCTGGTCGTAATGACTTTTGTTTTCTCTTTATAATGTTGTCGTGTTCTGCCAACCTCATTCGGAGTATCTCAGCTCGGTTTCTACTGGCTCCAGTATTATTCCCACGGGAAGAACCCGGTTCATTACTGAGAATAAAGTAGTATTGTTACACCTTTGCAAGTTTGAATGTCCATTTGATACAGGTTGTGTCCTAGCAAAATTTGAGGAAATCCAAGGGCAAAGTTTTTATTTAAACTGTGATAGCATGGAGGATGATGCAGGACCTAGGAATGGGACCTATTTGATAGATGGAAAAGTAATTGTATTAATTAGAATTTGAATAAATTAGATCCAACAAAGGAATATTATTCAGAAAAGTATGCTACCAAAAAGCTCGTGTAACAATCCATTTTTTCCAACTTTTGTTAATTATTTGAACATAGAAAGGAATTCATATGTATTACATCACTTTATTAACTCTGGAAGGGTCTATTTCCATTCTTTGAAACCATCTTCATAGTTAAATTGCATAAAGATAACCTTCAGTTGACCCCCTTCCCTCTACCCTCCCTTTTACTTTTAATATTTATCATCATTATATTTTTAAATTATTCATTATATTATTGACTCCGTTTTTACCGTTTTGGAATATTCTTCTCCTGTATCATCATAGATTATTTATAATCTATTGGATCAGCAAAGCAAAGACCCAATTTTACTGTACTCAAAAAAGGGGTATTGTTTTTTGTTAGCGCTCTACAGGTCAAATGGAATAAAAATGGGTCATCATCTACCTAATTTGATACTGTACTGTAGTTTTGAGGCGCAATCGGTTGCAGAAAAATTGTTTTGAATTGTTACCGTACCCCATGAGAATAACCGGGAAGAGAAATTTTCGATTTTTTTTTTCTTCAAATGAATCCAAATTTTCACAGAATCCAAATATAATAGAAATAATACACATTCCAAAGTTTCACATGAATCGGATCAGCCGTTGGGATGGCAAAAATACTATGTAAATTTTCACAACAGTTAATATTGCAAAAAGAAACAGCCAACAGGTATGAACAATTTAACTGTATAACGATTAGATATTGAGCAACAAATGAAACAGGAAGGTAGTGACATAATTGTTCCAACCTCAATGTGTATGTATCCGACACAAAAAGGTAACAATAAAATGTGCTTCTAGATCACTTTATTTTGTGACTTTCCTCTACTTCCACTTTTCAACACTAGATGCATATCTACAACTTTTTCTGGGCAATGGCTTTGTGACAAGTGGATTTGCTTAATAGGTAATTCTGTATTTTTTTCGTTTCAATCACACATAATTTTTGGTTCTTCTAATTATTTCTATGTTAAAAATTTAAAATGCGATGTTGTTTTCCTACGTTATTTGGCCATGTTATTCAATATGGTAAGAAAAATATAATGTTTCGATACAAAGTATGTTTCGTCATGTGTTGCAATTTTACCAGAATAGAATTGGAAGAAACTGCTCCTATATAGAATTCTGTAGGATTTGATCATTGGCATTGTCAACACTGAGTGCAAGTGTACTCAAAGCATGCACTGGACTGAGTGCAAGTGTACTCAGTCCAGAGTAAACAAGTTTGGTCTCGAAGTTTCAGTATGGTGCAATACTTGGACTGCTTGACTGAATAAACGTAGGAAGAGTTAAGGAAAGACACTCAGGACGAGCAGACGACATCGGACGGACGGATATGCCGCAATAATAACAAACAGAGGAGGGATAGCCTTAGACTATTTTAGAGAGAATCAAACAAATACTACGGCGTAGATTGCCGAGGGAAATCAACAAGGACGCACGAGAGAGGAACACTTCTCTCTTAACAACCGAGGAGCTTGGATGTGTGTGTGGCGATGGCCGGGTAGTGTTGGGTAATGAACTTTTAAAATGAACGCATTCGTATTTTCTGAACTTTACAATGAACGCGTTACATTCACAGTCGACGATCTTGAACTTTCTTCAGGTTCGATTTTACGGTGATCTTTAACGGAATAAAACGTTCATTTGAAAGTTCATAATTTCAGAACATAGCTCTATCCGACACGATCGCACTATCCGTACTTCCCCATCCAAATTCCGAATGAGATTGACTATTTTACAGTCTATCTCGAATGTATAATATTCCCTGTTCGTTATTTCGTCATGTGAGCACATGTCACCAGGCGAGTCATATATTATTTTTGAACCCTTTTTTTTCATATAATTTTCAAGGTGAAGTTTTGAATGAACTTATGTTTTTTCGAATTTGAACTTGAACTTTTACAGCAAAGCCACGAAAACGAACTTTGAACTTTTTGAAAGATCGATTAATTTGACATGAACTGAACTTTTTAAAAGTTTCTTTTATAAGTGAACTTCCCCAACACTGACGATGGGCCGCATTGTGTAGGGCAAGGTCTGAACCTGGAACCAGAAAGTGAACGGTACGGAAGATAGAACGTCAAATACAGCGAAAAAGGATAAAGGTGAGAACGGCAGTTTAAAGAAGACAAGGGATGCTAACGATTGCGAGTTCGTGGATTTCTATCGAGTCAAGAAGAGCATGGGTGACGGTCCCACATAGTACTAACTAACAGCTGAGTATAGTCCTATAAAAAAAATTACATCACCAAATCAACAAGTTGTTATTGTAATTTATTGCAATTACAGGCAAAATTGAGGAAGGTATAGAATATAGAAGACAAAAGCGAAAGACACTAGGAGAGATGAAGACTAGAGTGGGTACACTCAATATTATGACGCTTAATGGAAAAATAGAGGAACTCATTGACGTTATGAAGGATCAGAAGCTGGAGGTTTTAGGTCTAAGTGAGACTAAGTGGAAGGGGAAAGGGACGAAGGAGCTGAGAGAAGGATATAAATTGTGGTGGTCAGGAGGAACGGAAGGAAGAAACGGAGTAGGATTTATAGTGAATGAGAAGATGAAAGAGGAAGTTATTAGCGTGGAAAACACTAACGATAGGATAATGAAGATGACAGTGCAAATGGAAAAAAAGACAACGGAGATTATCCAAGTATATGCACCTCAAACGGGAAGACCGATGGTAGAGAAGGAACATTTTCTGAAGGAACTAGAAAACGTCATCACGGCAGAAAGGGTGCTAATCATAGGGGACCTGAATGCAAAAGTGGGAAAGGAGTGGAAAGGCTACGAAGGAGTGTTGGGTAAATTTGGATACGGGAGTAGAGATCAAGATGGAATTAATTTGATAGAGATGTGTGTAAGAAAAGAATTGATCATATGTAACACACTGTTCGAAAAGGGAGCGGATAAAAAGGTAACACGCGTCAGTTGGGATGGAGAAAAGAAAACGGTGATCGACTACATTATAGCGAGTAGGGAGGTAAGAAGATGGGTTAGTGATACAGCTGTGAATCCAACAGTGGCATTGGATGGAGATCACAGACTCATAGTGGCCACAATAAGGGGCGGACAGGAGTGGAACAAAGAGCACGCCACAAGAAAAATAGGGAGAAAACAAGCAAAATTGAAGATATGGAGACTGCAAGAAGCGAGTGTTAAAAGGGAATTTCAAAAGTTGATCAAGGGGAGAGTACCAGGAGGTGAAATAAGGGACGTAGAAGAAGAATGGAGAGAGTTTAAAGAAGTAATGATACAGATAACAAACGAAGTGTGTGGAAGGTCAAGTGGGAAGAGGAAGGCAAAGGAGACGGCATGGTGGAGCGAGGAGGTGAGGAGGGTAGTTAAGCAGAAACAGGAAGCTTGGATCAGGAAGGAGAAAGATAGATCGGCGAGAAATATATTGGATTACTTAGAGAGGAAGAGAGAGGTTAGGAGCATAATTGAGAAGGAGAAGAAGAGGACAATGGTAGAGCTTGCCGAGAAGTTGGAGAAAGATAGCCAGGGAAATAAGAAAATGTTGTATGGAATTATGAAAGAAAAGCGGAGAGACAAGGAGGAGCAGAAGATCATGTATGATAAGAATAATAAACTGATTCGAGAACCTAGTGAACTGAAGAGAATGTGGAAAGAACATTTTGAAGAGCTATTGAATGCAAAAGATACACGGGCAGAAGAAGTGGAGGAAGCGGCGAAGGGAGGAGAGGACTGTGTGGAGAGGGTGTCAAGAGAGGAGGTAGCACAGGCAATAAAAAGGATGAAAAATGGTAAATCAGCAGGAGCAGATGAGATAGTGGTAGAGATGATGAAGGCAGCAGGACAGTGGGGGGTGGATTGGGTGTATCGTGTGATGGAGGCAGCATGGCAGCAGAAGAGAGTGCCGGAAGATTGGGTGAAAGGAGTAATAACAGTAATATTCAAGAAAGGAGACAGAAAAAGAAGTAAGAATTACAGAGGAGTGACGCTGATGAGCCAGGCAGCCAAGCTGTATGAACGAATTATTGAAAGAAGGATGCGAGTGCTAATGGAACCCATGTTAAGGGAAGAGCACTATGGGTTCAGAACAGGCCGATCAACAGTAGATTTGATATTTGCTGTCAGGCAACTGGTAGAAACAAGGTGGGAGGAGGGAAGAAGAGTGTACATGGCTTTTCTAGATTTGGAGAAAGCATACGACCATCTTCCCAGAGAAAGGGTGTGGGAGAGTCTCAGGGCAAAGGGCATACATTTGGGGATGATAGATCGTGTGAAAAGTTTATATCGAGAATGCAAGGCTTCAGTGCAAACAAATGGAGGCAGGACGGAGTGGTTCGATGTCAAGAGTGGAGTTAGGCAGGGCAGTGCCCTATGTTGTTTGTGTTGGTGATGGATGAGATGATGAGAAAAGTGGAACCAGTGAAGGAAGGGGCAGATGCAAAGACAATGATATACGCTGATGATATCCTGGTGTGGGGAGACAGTAGGGAAGAGGTGCAAGACAAAGTTGAGAGATGGGAAAAAATTACCGAGGAGTTTGGGATGAAGATTAGTGCGGAAAAGAGCAAAGCTATGGTGATGAGCAGAGAGAAGAGAAAAAGTCGAGAGAAAATAAAACTGCAAGGTCAGGAATTGGAGGAAGTAGAAGAGTTCGCATACTTGGGAAGTGTAGTAAGTAATACGGCAAAAGTGGAGCTTGAGGTGAATAAGAGAATAGCAAAGGCGGACGGACTATTCCAAAAAGTAAGGAAGCTGATTTGGAACCAAGACTTTCCGATGAGTGGGAAGACACTTATTTATAATGTATACTACTTGCCAATTTTAACATATGGAGCAGTTACATGGACATTGAATTGGAGAGATGAGAAAAAAATGGAGGCAGCAGAAATGAAGTTTGTGAGGAGCATAGCAGGAGTGTCAAAGTTGGAGAAGAAGAGAAGCAGAATGATAAGGAAAGAAGTGGAAGTGGAAAGGTTAGCATTCAAAATGGAGAGAGAGAGACTCAGGTGGTATGGACATATGCGACGAATGGATAAGGGAAGAATTCCGAGAGTTATGTTCGAGTTAGCGGAAAAAGATGGAGCTAAGAGAAGAGTTGGAAGGCCGAGAGAAAGGTGGCAGGAGGGAGTAGAATGCGGTGTAGTCAATCGAGGAGAAAAATGGGAGGTAGTGAGAGATGAGAGATGGTGGGAGGATAGGGAACGGTGGAAGGAACTCGTAGGAAGAGAAGAAGAAGCAGAGGAAAGTAGTGGTGAAGAAGAAGAGGAAGAGGTCGGAACTGGCAGGAACCGATGGAGAGATGAATCCTGCCCTAGATGAATCGGTGGAAACACCCCCTGGCCCAATTCAATTGGTTATCTGGGAAAGATATATATATATATATATTTAAAAAGCCTTTTTTGGTGTGATTATTGTGGGACAAAAAGAGGTAAAAATTGAAGTTTTCTAACTTGAGAAATGTACATATAATTGTTATTTATGTTTTTATTTTATTAAATGTCCACACAATTGACAGGCTGAATGAACAATACCGGTAAATCAACTTTGATTTGTGTATTTTTCTGTTTTACAACAATTCAGTAAATTGTGACCTCAAATTTGACACGAGTTGATTCCAAGTAATTTTACCTTGAAAATTTCCTTGAACCTAATTTTGAGCTCTTACTGGCCATTGTCTCTCTCTCTCTCTCTCTCTCTCTCTCTCATCTTTGTTTATTTTGCTTGGCAATCTACGTCGTAGCTTAAGCCCGATTCTCTCTAAAATCTTCCAAGGCTATCCCTCCTCTGTTTGTTATTATCACAAAACATCTGTCTGTCCGATGTCATCTGCTCGTCTCGAGAGTCCTCCCTTAACTCTTCCTATGTTTATTCAGTCACGCAGCCCAAGTATTGCACCATACCGAAACTTCGAGACCAAACTTGTTCACTCTGGACTGAGTACACTTGCACTCAGTCCAGTGTATGTTTTGAGTACGCTGGCACTCGTTGATGACAACGCCAATGATCGAGTCCTACAGAATAGGCGTAGTTTTTTCCAATTCTATTCTGGTTAAATTGCAACACATGACAAAACATACTTTGTATCAAAAAATTATATTTTTCTTACTATATTGAATATCATGGTCAAATAATATCAGAAAACAACATTGCATTTTAAAATGGAAATAATTAGGAAAACCAAAAATGATGTCATTAAATACAGAATGACCTATCATCTATTGAGGAAAACCACTTGGCACAGTTTTCTATTACATTTCATATAAAAATGCTTATATTGCTCATCCAACGATGCAGATGCTGCATTTTGCCATTCCTAGTCAATTTTAAATTCTTCCATTTTAATTAATTATTTTTATGACTATTACACCATTTTATCTTGTTGTGGCAGCCCAACTGGCAGCAGAATTCTTATTTCATTAAATGAAAAATGTCTTATCAATGATTACGTGTTTGAAAATTAGCTTACTAATTTGCGTCAGGATTGGTGGAGATGATGTTAATGATCTCATCTATACCAGGTGCTGTGTGATGATATGAGGCTTGTGAAGTCGGACCATCATCGTTAACAATGATATCAATCGTCTCACCAGGGGATGGCTCGTAGTGAGATCTGATGCAGTTGTCCTCCTCAATAAATCCTGGATTTAAGGCTCCATAACCTGCATGACAATGAAAATACTTAGTTACTTTATATACTAATGAAATACTCCTAAGCTATATTATAGCATTGAAATACATAGGTTTTGAAACTATCAATCACGGCCCTCTACTGATGAATAGCATGCATCATTCATGTACAGAAACTATAGAGTATCAAGTTCAGAAGAGTGGTGAAACAATAGGGAAGGTGCGTCCATAAATTACGTCACAGCTTGGGGGGGGGGGGTTATCAAGATTTGTGACAAGGTGTTACGAGGGGGGGGAGGCAACTGTGTGACGTACCATTTTTTTATATTGGATTTTAACGACGCACTGTAATGATTACTCAGATCTATCGGCGTCGGATGAATGATTAATGAGATGATGGGATGATAAGGTGAAGTTTTTTTTTTTTTTTTTTTTTTTATGGGTAGTGGGAAGAAAGCAGTCGTGGCCTATATTGTGGGAACCATCCCGGCATTAGCCTAGACTACAGAGGGAAACCACGAAAAACCCTTGTAAAGATGGACGGTGGCGGGGATCGAACCGGGTCCGATATGTCCCTTCACCTCCCGGATCACACAAAGCAAGTGAGCTAACCACTCAGCTACTGTGCCGGTGTGTGACGTACCATTTTTTTGTTCTATGAATTTGGCACCATTCTTATAGATTCTTATATTTATCCCCACCATAGAAACAGCAGATGCATATCAAATAATTATCAAGTTTGACTACTCAAGGAGCAAACATAAAGGAATGAATACTTTAATTTTATTACTTTATTTTACCTTTGCTGCCTCTTGATTTCAATTTTTTGTTAGAGGGGGTTTATGAGAATTTGTGACGTAATTACAGGTAGGGGTGGTTTATAGGTTTTGTGACCAACTGTGACAAGGGAGGGGTGGGGGTGGTTCAGAGTGGCCTAAAAAAGTGTGACATAAGTTACGGACGTCCCCGAAGTATGGAGGAAGCTTCTGGAAAGAAGTGGTGCCACTGAGTATATGGTGAAGCTAGAGGATGGTCAAGATGGCAAGAGGATGTGCCTGGCAAGCACACCACATCACAATTTATTTGCCAAACAAAATTATGCAGATGATTATTTTTATTGCACAATGATACAAATTACTTACTGATCCCCCTTCAATGAATAAACTATCATACCAGCACTGAATGATCGTGAAAGCTGTAAGGGCAGAATAGAATCTATAACTTCAGGCTACAATCTTGGTTGCTATTATTATTATTTTCACTAGTTTTAAAAAAGGGTTTGGTTGAAAGATCACCTTTTTCAAGTGTGAACCCTGCCTAATTGTAACATTTTAATTGTATATTTATTATTATATTATAAGAACCTAACCTACGTCATATATAAATATTACTATATCATACATTATTGAAACAATAAAGACTGAATAGAATACAATACAATGCTCATATGTTTATATATTTATATATATATATATATATATATATATATATATATATATATATATATATATATATATATATATATATATATATATATATATATATATATATATATAATTATATATATATATATATATATATATATATATATATATATATATATATATATATATATATATATTATTATATATATATATATATATATATATATATATATATATATATATATATATATATATATTAAATATATATATATATATATATATATATATATATATATATATATATATATACATATAAATATATATATATATATATATATATATATATATATATATATATATATATATATATCAAACCCAGATAACCAATTAAATTGGGCCAGGGGGTGTTTCCACCAGTTTTTCTAGTGCAGACTTCTCATATCAATCGGTTCCTGCCAGTTCCGACTTCTTCCTCCTCTTCTTCACTACTGCTAGGCCTATCCTCTATTTCTTCTTCTCTTCCTATGAGCTACCTCCATCTTTCTCTATTCTCCCACCATTTCTCGTCTTCCACTTCTTCCCATTTTTCTCCTCGGTTGACCACCCCAAACCTTACTCCCTCTTGCCACCTTTCTCTTGGTCTTCCAACTCTTCTCTTGGCTCCATTGTTTTCTGCTGTCTCAAACATTGCTCTTGGTATTCTCTCCATTTCCATTCTCCGCATATGCCTGTACCACCTGAGTCTCTCCGTTTCCAATTTAAATGATAACCTTTCCACTCCCACTTCCTTCCTTATATTACTGCTTCTCTTCTTCTCCAACTTTGACACTCCTACTACGCTCCTTACGAACTTCATTTCTGCTGCCTCCATTTTCTTTTCTTCTCTCCAGTTGATTGACCATGTAACTGCTCCATATGTCAAGATAGGCAAGTAGTACCCATTATAAATGAGTATCTTCCCACTCCTTGGAAAATCTTGGTTCCAAATCAGCTTCCTTACTTTTTGAAATAGCCCGTCCGCCTTAGCTATTCTCTTATTCACTTCTAGCTCTACTTTTGCCGTATTACTGACACTACTTCCCAAGTATGAGAACTCTTCTACTTCTTCCATTTCTTGACCTTGCAGCTGTACTTTTTCTTCAATCTTTCTCTTCTCTCTGCTCATCACCATTGTTTTGCTCTTTTCCACGCTAATTCTCATCCCAAACTCCTCTGTCATTTCTTCCCATCTTTTTACTTTCTCTTGCACCTCGTCTCTACTGTCTCCCCATACCAAGATATCATCAGCATATATCGTTGTCTTTGACCTGGGCCTTCCTTCTCTGGTTCCACTTTTCTGATAATCTCATCCATCACCATTACAAACAACATTGGTGATAGGACACTGCCCTGCCTAACTCCACTCCTTACCTCAAACCACTCTGTCCTGCCTCCATTTGTTTGCACTGAAGCCTTGCATTCTTGATATAAATTTTTCACACAATCTATCATCCCCACATGTATGCCCTTTGCCCTGAGACTCTCCCACACCCTTTCTCTGGGAAGATGGTCGTATGCTTTCTCCAAATCTAGAAAAGCCATGTACACTCTTCTTCCCTCCTCCCACCTTGTTTCTAACAGTTGCCTGACAGCAAATATCAAATCTACTGTTGATCGGCCTGTTCTGAACCCATAGTGCTCTTCCCTTAACATGGGTTCCACTAGCACTCGCATCCTTCTTTCAATCATTCGTTCATACAGTTTGGCTGCCTGGCTCATCAGCGTCACTCCTCTGTAATTCTTACTTCTTTTTCTGTCTCCTTTCTTGAATATTACTGTTACTACCCCTTTCACCCAATCTTCCGGCACTGTATATATTGAAAATAATTTTTCTAAATTTCAGTTTACCTTCATCTATGTCGGCATACTTGCTCAAGCTGCGGCGACCTGATTGACGTTGCGTAGGTTCTCGATTGGTGAAGGATAAATGTTCCTTTGGAATACGGGGTGTTTTTGGACTACTGCTTGACGAAATCGGTGCCGACTGATTTCGATTGTCAGAAGACCTGCAAATAAAATACAAGAGCTGTAATTTCTCTCGTCTTATTCATTTACACAGTAATTAACTATTGAATAGGTGGTTCTAATGAGTGAAACACTCAAATGTAAAAAAAGCAAAAGGGATAATTTAAACACGTAGTTATTATCAATAGAGTTGGGCATTCTGGAAATATTTCATCGAGATTAATCTCATTATTGTGACTAAATCCAATTTCCAATCTACATGAAAATTGAAATTAATCTGATCATGGAAGAACTGTTTATGTCAAATGGTTTAAAAATTGATTCATGAAAGGTTTTATGCATAAAGAATGAACACATTTTTCAAGTTGAATGAAGAATCAATTCAGATAAACTCTCTCAGATTATAACAGAATTTTTTTTCTTTTGTATGTGTCACAGTCATTCATCAAACGTTTTTATACTAGTAGATTCGAATATTATTGTTTAAGACAAATGCTGATAGTTTATTATGCGAGTTCAATTTTTTATATATTATGGTGAGAAATGAGAGCGTAGGTCTACAGTGACCTAATTTGCAATTTTCTGCTCATGTTGGTTCTGCATTGTGCTGTTTTTGAAGCATTAAAATGTTCCCATTAAAATTTGGGGGTTTGCATTACACATCAAGTCAGTTACTTTTAAAAGTTACTTTCAATAACTTTTGCAATCCCTTACACTTATCCCATTACTTTTCCTAGCTATAATTAAAAAATTCAATAATAATAATAATAATTAAATTGGAAAAGCCAAAATATTCAATTCTTTTCATTATCCTTCATTGATAATTCAGTCAGAGTCATAATATTACCACAATATAGAGAGAACCCAGTAGCCTCGCTTCTATACATACAAAATGGAATGACTTGCTGTAATTGTGAAATAAGTTTTGACTATCTAAGGATCTAGTCTGTGCTTTGCCTTTGACAATAATGGCATTGAGTCCCCAAGAATATAAAGTTAACGACAGCACTTTTATGGCTGCGGCGTCTATACTTCGTAAAACGTTGCTTTCACCAATCACGTAGAGAAACCTACACAATCTGCTATCAGGTGCCAGAAGTTACTCAGATGCATGCGCAGCTACATTTATTTCGATGCACGAATACCAGGAGTTACTTGACATGAGTGGTCATATTTTTGCATCGAGCACGGCTACCCAAGTGACGCTACTGAAGCATAGCATAGCTATGCTTAATATACTGTGATATTGAAGTAAGCATATAGGGACTGAAATTAGAAGATGACTGATCGGAATGATCATGCTGGTTCAACACTAGGCCTAATTGAGGTCCATGATCATTTACAATTTCATAGAAGAACAGAGAGTAATAACCAAATTTGAAATATTCTCATACATACTACTCGGTTAATTTTATATTCACCCATTTCCCCATTCATTGGATGTATGTATGCAAAGACTGAATTTTACCATACTTGAAAAAACATTCATTTTACTTGAGCACGACAGGTCAAACAAAAACACAGATTGTGATGCAGCTTGGCATGCTTGTATGTAATTATCTGATTTGATACTGTATACTTTGGGGCACAATCGGCTTTTTACCAATTTTGAAAAAAATTTGTGAAAATTTTGAAAATAAAATATAATATATATAATATATGTGAAGTTCAGACTAAGATGTAAGAAAGGAATACGTTTAATGCCAAAAAGTAGGGTGTTTAGATTTGAAGTGATTCTAAGAGAATAATTTAGAATATAGAAAAGCATATTCAAGGTCAGAACAAAACAAAACGAAAATAATTACACGTCTAAAACAAATATTGGCGAGTCATTGAACGAATATTCGATAAAAGACTTCGTTACTACGTCCAGTTGTCAACTCACCAACGAGGATTCGTGTCAAGTCCGGGAACGCATATAAACGCATCACTGTTGAACAGCTGCTTGAAGAATGCCAAGGAGTTGAGGAAAAGTTGTTGTGTCACATTTCTCGATGTGAGCAAAGCGTTTGACAACGTAGGGCATAGTCACATTCGACAAACTCTAAAAAGTCTTCCAATTCCACAACAGCTCCAAAACATCATATGCTCCCTAACGTCGGACAACATAATTCAAATTGAGTCGAATCGAAATAAATCGAAACCAATTTCGATAGAAAGAGGCGTTCCCCAAGGTGCTCCACTATCTCCTACCATCTTCAACTTATCCATAGATCATATCATCAAAGAGCTTACCGAAAAAGAAATTTCAGATCATCATGGGTATAATGTCGTTGAATCATTAGACAATATATCAGCAATGGCTTTTGCTGACGACATAGTTTTAGTAGCCAGAAATTCAATGTCGTCAGCAGATTTGACTTCAATAGCTGAAAATGGATTGAGAGAGATAGGTTTGGTCATAAACAATTCCAAAAGTCACGCAATCAACATCGTAAATGGTGCGTTGTCAGATATCCCAGTGACAACCACGGAAGGATTGATAATTAAGTCAATCAGTAACAATGACCGAATAAAGTATTTGGGAATAGATTTTAGTTCAGAAATTGTATTAAACAAGGAGAAAATAATACGAAATCTACAGGACGATCTTGAAAAGATCACTTCTTCTGACCTACTCCGACCTGACCAGAAACTCAATATTTTAAATCAATTCACCTGGCCAACACTGATTTACCCGCTCCAATGTGCCCCTTTGTATCGTTTAACCAAGTCTTTCTTAGACGATATCAATAGACTTGTCCGAAGTGCAGTGAAACAAATATTGGGGTTACCAACTGACACTCCGAATAGCTTCATCTATGCCCCTAGTAAATTCAGAGGACTGGGAATAATGAAGGCAACATGGGAAGCATTCATACAAAATTATAATATCTGTCGTAAGCTATTGAGCGTTGACGATCAATTACTACAGGCAACAAGAGATTTTAAAGGAGAAATGTTGCACTGTACCAATCAACTCGACCTATCACCAACACTCACATTCCTACATTCCCCAACAATCCCTGAAATGGTTGATGCTGGAACATTACAAACATCAAATAATGATCTCATCAACGTTGCTACAGAGAAGAAAACTCCGACTGGCCGTGAATTGAGAAGCGCGCTGAGACAACGCTCGTTTGAAGACTGGGCGAAACTTCCTCAGAAAGGCAAAGGAGTCGAAGCTTTCTGCGATACCCCACAATCAAACTCGTGGGTTTATTCAAAGCGACAGCTTTCATCATCAGAATGGACAACTTCCATAAAAATGTCTAGCAATGTCGCAGCAGTTCGAGCCGTTCCCGGACGATCACTCGAGGGCAACCGTTGCCGCCATCCAGGCTGCAACGAGATCGAAACAATTGCCCATGTCCTCGGGTCGTGCCGGAAAGGTGAACTGCTGCGGAATAACCGCCATCACACCATCAGAACAATGATCGCTGACCTATTTAGAATGAATAAATGGGAGGTGCACGAGGAGGTGCATTGTCACTCTGCCTCAGGTTCGAACCGTAGAGTGGACATTGTCGCAATACGGGGAGACAGAGAAAAAGTTCTAGTTCTCGACCCCACTATTAGGTTTGAAAAGGGAGTGGGGCACGCGGAAGAAGTAGATGCGGAGAAGAAGGAGATATATCGTCCTTGTATTCCTCACCTCGCGGAACGTTATGGAATTCCTGAGGAATACTGGGACGTTGTAGGACTCCTTCTTGGAGCAAGGGCAGCTATTCCCACATTTTTTATTACTTTTTTCAAATCATTTAATATACTGGTATCAAAATCATTAATTCAAGAAATAGTTTCCACAATATTAAGAAAATCATCACATATTCTCCACAATCATCTCTTCAGCGTATCTCAATCTACTTGAATTCTAATATTTTTTTTTTGTATAATAATTAAGTTTTTGATCTTATCACTATATTTGTATAACTCATTTTCACTTTCGGCAATTATAATTCCAAATTCGTAGTAAGCTAGACCTTCATGGTCAGTCATCAAGAAGATGAACAGCCGTCAATAAAAATGATTTTCTCTCTCTCTAGATGACAATTTGAAAATAAACTTCAATCTAAAGATGTATTCGTAAATTGAACTGAACTGAGAATAAACAAAATATTGACGAGGTGGAAAAAAGTATCCTGATTAAGTGAATCTAAATGAAGAGAAAAAACGAATGAAAAAATTCCCGAATAAAAGTGGACCTAGAAACAGGTCTAGCTCTCCAATAATTAGAATGGTTGAACAAAAATACAATTACTATGAAATTAATAACTCACCACAAACGGGACAAATAGGAAAACAAAATTATTATATGAATACAAAACAAGATGATTAGAATAAATACAACAGATAAACTTAGATTCCAAGTAGAGACCCTATATAACATAAAATGGCGGAAAAAAGAGGTCATATGATATGGACTCAAGATTTAGATCGTTCAATATATAATTTTTGCAAATTTCACATGCTAAAAAGAAGAAATTAGAGAAAAATTAAGAAACTTCAATTGTTTTCAAATAGTCACAGAAGACAATATATAAGAAATTGAAGAGAATCGTATTTAAGTAATCAATCATCAACAATCAAACAATCAATCAGAGTACAATATTGTCAATATACCATTTCTTCACGTCGCGTTTTACAATATTGAATTTATCTAATTTTTTCAAATGAAGAGGTAGCTCATTAAATATGAAAGGTACAGAATATTCTAGTCTTCTTTGTCCATTTTTATTATTGAAGGTAGGAATTTTTTATTTTTCTTTAACTGTTGAACGGGTGTTTTTTAAATTTACGTTAGGAATTTTGTAGAGGTCATCAAAGTAAAATTTCAAGACGAATCTATAGTTGAATAAATATTTGAGAGGAAGAAAATTGCAGTGTTGATAAATTTTGCTGGTGCCGCTATTGAACTCAGATACAATATTGTTAGGTGTAATACTTTTTAAAATTCTCGACTGAAGTAAATCAAGTATAGTAACATGAGAGTTTGATGCATTACCCCATGCTAAGATACCATAAGAAAGAATAGATTCGATTAGTGCTGAACAAACGATCTGTAAAATAGAAAAAGGTAGAATATATTTAAGAGAATGGAGCATAAAAGCACAAGATCTCAGTCTGCTGCATATTTTATCAATGTGATCTCTCCAACTAAATGAGCTGTCGATTGAAAGGCCTAAGTAAACATGATTATTAACAATTTCAATGTTGGTATTACATCCAATACACGGATTACCCTGACTCATCTCGTGTAAGCATTCATAAGAATGACAAATCACGTCAATTCGATTATTACGTTCCTTGTTCAGGGGTGTACAAAAGTGAATTATTTTTGTTTTATCAGCATTTATTACTAAATTTAAATCATGAGTTATTTTAAATAGATTATTTAGATTATTTTGCAAATAATAATAATGATATGTTTTTATTGCCAGGAGACTATACAGATACAGAATGATAATCGTCAATCAATGAGAATTAATTATCAATAATTAATACATAAGTATTTGTCTATAGAATAGAACGATTTCTCAAGCAGAAATTTCTTTATGTACTGGACTTAAAATTAGTTATGCTTCTCATTTATTTGAACTCAGCTGGTAAGTGATTGTATAAACGAGTCATTGAGTGGACCTTTCGTGAACATTGTCAGCCTGTGTTGCTCCATACGGAAGTCGTTATGCCGTCTGGTGTGATGCTGGTGAAGCTCTTGATTGTATTTTTGGAATAGTCCATAATACTGTCAAAATTATTATATTTTAATACTATATAATTATATATACTATATATTATATATATATATACTATATATATATATATAATACTATATATATAATAATATATATAATTAATACTGTCAAGGGAAAGAAGTAATTAATCATTACCCAAGAGACTTAGTTCAAAGTGGAAGATATCAACATTCGTGTGTTTATACTGAAAGACTTTTATCTACTGCGAAAAATTATGGTCACAGACAGCGCAGTCCTGGTGTTGAAGACCATTAGTTTTAAATAATCAAAATGGGGTGGTAAGATCGCCCTTGTGGTGCCCCGTCCAAACGATCCTATCTTTCATCCATAGCCTTAATTGGGGAACAATGATTTTGTATCAAGTTTCGATGTTATTAAAAAAAAAAAAAAGTCCATAATTTTGCTTGACAAAGATTACTGATTGCTGTATGAAGACACACGGTAAGGGTAAAAGAGACAAAGTTTTGAAAATAGGTTTGCATGATGTTAATTTTCGCACATTTGCTAGTATTCTGATGGCTCGTTTCTGTAGAACAAAAAGTCTTTTAGCACTAGGAGAGTTGCCCCAGAAGGGGATGCAGTACTGAAAGTGCGGGTATACATGGGCGTAATACATCATACGTGATAAAGTTGGAGAGACCACTCGACATAGGCTCTTGAGCATGAAAATACCTTTCAACATTTTCTTAGCCGTCTCTTCAATGTGTGGCGTCCAGTCTAGTGTGTCTGTCACTATGATACCAAGAAACTTTATACAGTTTGTGACCTTGATACTATAACCGTTCAAGCGGACAAGTGGACTGCTAATGTTGGGGACATGTCTTCTGATGATGAATGATCACTGGTGTATTAGATTACCAGTCTGTTATTTTCTTTCATAATTAGGTGTTTTGAAAAAGAGTGGATGAAATGGAGAATATTATGTACCGGTATCTTCAATCTTCTGAATTCAATAAATTTGATATTATGAAAGCATTATTTTTTTATATTCATTTATTTTTTCAATGGGTGTGATTCAGCTTTTACGTTTGTGCATATTTTGTATTTTGTTGTTGCTGAAATGATCATGGCATGAATAACTATAACGAATAAGAGAAAAGTGCTTGTTGTTTCATGTTGTGACAATAAAACGATAGAAATGAAGACATATAAATTGGTGAGACAGAACCAGAGAGATGAACAGAAGGAGAGAGACATCATATTATAGATAAAAATTGTAGACAGGTCAATTTGTTGGTTCTTTCAACTGCAGGCAAGAGAGTGAGAGGGGAGTTTGAGTATGAACTCATACACCCAGTGATAACCATTCTGACACATGACTCACAGCTCACTTTTTATTTATTCGATATCGAATTCACTTTTGCTATTGGAATAATCAAAAATCGAATGAATTGATTTTGATATTGATCGGAACCCTGATATCGGAAATCGATTGAAATATTCAATATCGATTGGCAACTCTACTTGAAGTACAAGCACTCTAATAATGAAAATTTTCTCAAAATCTTATTACTGTTATAGTCGACTGTTGTTCAAATACAATTTTTGTAATTTTTAAATGGTTTTACAAGGTGATATTTTTATTTGACTTTGCTGTCAGTTACATACAGTATAAATGTATAGGTACTAGTGAAAACTACAGGTCTAGAACCATAGTACAGTATCAATACTACACAGATAGTACACACTTTTTTACTCACCGGGATGTTGTGGTAATTATGTCCACTGTATCGTCAATGCCAGGTGCCTTATGACGATATGACGTTATTGACGTGGGTCCATCGTCAGTTGTCACGACATCTATAGTTTCACCTGGTGCAGGTTCCAAGTGACGTGTCAAGGTTCTACGCTCGTTTGGTGATCCTGATCCTTTATTTCTCGCACCACTTTTGCCTGAGCTCGACTATCAAACGAAGATGAAATTTTAAAATTGGAATGTACTTTAGCTAAGAGAAGTACAACAGTAGCACAATCATGATACACACCACTAAGTAATAGCGAAACCTTGTAATAAGTTTATATTGGTCACGTCAATTATTTGTGAACACGGTTGTTATAAATCTTCAAAAAATTATATATTTTTCAATTATTTAATCATTAATTTTTAATCGGGCACATGCTCGCTTCATGAACCAGAAAGTGAGGGGCTTATCGAGCTTTGGTTTCATCATCTTCATCTTTTCATTTCATCTTTTTTGTGCTCTTTACACAGATTTTTTTTGTGGTTTGCCTTCTATCCTAGGTGAAAATTGGTCTATTCGGACTGCTTCTTTTACACTAGTCTTCCCATTGTCTAAGAAACTTTTGTCTCACCATCCCATCATCTCATAAGTGATTCATCCAATGCTAATATATATATCTTAGCTATTTACTGTTAGTTATCTTAGAGTTGGTTTTACCAACTGATTATCAGTTAATTAAGCAATGATCATTGAATTAACTCATTATCACCCTTGGCTACGTGGGTTATTATCGTACTTTTATTTATTTATTTATTATTCTCCGGGAGATTCATACGTAGTATGAATATAAGATTCGTCAGATTGCTACAAACTAAAACTTGAACTAAACTTGGAAATAGCCGTACATAAGTACAACACAAAACAGAACAAATGACACAATAAAGGATCGTTGTTTGAAAGATACTCGTTTAGATTATAGGAAGGGTTCAAGATGAGATGACTTTTGAGGTTGGTAAGGAAAGACTTGAGTGACCGGGACTGGATCACGTGGGTGGGCAAGTGATTGTAGAGGATAATAATCATCCTAACTAGGCAAATGCGTTATGTGTTTCCGCATTGATGGATGAGCTAGAACATAATATCATGCAACTTATATCTTTGGATTGGTTATTTTTGAGGCGCAATCGATTCAATCACTTCTGAGAAAACTCATTTCAAAGTCTTCAAAAATCCCATAAGAATAACCCAGAGGAAAAAATTGGTTGAAAATATTTCATCCGAGAGAATTCAAATTTTCAGAAAATTTCAAAATAATAATGATGCACATTATTCCGAAATTTCACTCAACTCAGATCAGCCGCTTTGATGTAAAAAAATATATAATGTAATTTTTGTAAATCATTCAAAGCTATTAAGATACCTATTAAATCCAAGCAACAGGTGTCACCAATTAACTGTAAACGATTAAAACAAAGCCTTCTCTATTATCATAGGAATTAATTAGGAAATAAGATGGCAGTGACTTGATTGGTGGATCTTAAGGTGTATATATGTAAATAACCAATCCAAAGATATAAGTTGATATAAGTAGCTCATCCATCAACGCGGAAACACATAACGCGTTTGCCTAGTTACACCATTCACACTTACCTAACTAGAAGCAGTAAGTCCATCCATGTCACATCTCACAATCACTCCTCTCATACCAGAAGCCCTCACTACATTTCACCACTTTATACAATAACCTACTCTCTTAAGAGTCCATGGGAGGCGATTTAGCGAAATATCAGGTTTTTGGTTACAACTTTTGAACGGTATGAGATATCAAAATTCTAATACATGATGCTGATGAATGATTCTAATACGCAAGAAATACAGATAATTGTAATAGCTTCAAGATGATAGTTATAGCTATTGAAGTCATGTCGCATAACTGTCGAGCGACATAACTTAAATAGTTATAACTTATATCATCTTGAAGCCATTACAATAATCTGTGCTTCTTGCATATTAGAATTTTGATATCTCATACCGGTCAAAAGTTATCACTAAAAAAATGATATTTCGCTAAATCGACTCCCGTGTACTCTTAAATCATTCAATCCAGCCCACTCAATCCCTATTGCTCACAAATCTGAAAAAATATTTCATCTTGAAACCAAACCATTCCATAGCATCAATAAGTTTATCAAAAGTCTTCAACTTTCTAACTTCATCTTTAACCATTCCCCCTTCTTTCTTTTCTATTTACTGTATCACCTAAATACTATTATTATTAAACTTCAAATTTTATTTTAGCATAGCTTCAGTCTAGTTTATGACGAATCCTAAATTGGTACATTGCAATAATCAAATGGAGTATAAATTAACAGGCCTGTGGTGAAAGCAGAAAATATAGCCCAATGAATTGACTTTTGGATTGTAAAAGTCAATTCATTGGGCTATATTTTCTGCTTTCACCACATGCCTGTTTATTTATACTCCATTTGATTATTGCAATGTACCAATTTAGGATTCGTCTTAAAGCAAATACTTGAGTATTTGCAGGTAAATTACTTTTAAGTATAAAGCAAATACTTAAGTATTTGCTGTAAGCTTGAATCTGACAATTGAACAGAACATGTCTATGAGCAATATTGCAAAAGTTCATTTTCAAAATGAATTTAAAAAATTTTGGTTCTATTCTGCCAAAAATATTCTTTAATAATTCATTTCAAAATAATGCCACTTCAAATTTTCAAGAGATGGGGGCAGAAGTCATGGAAATATTTTGCTTTTTAACATTTCTACCAATGATAATACTTCTACATTCAAACAAAAAACTCTGTGTCGGTAACTTCCAATGAGGAACTTTCAAGTTCCTCTTTTTTATGAGGAACTGAAAAGGTAACAAGTTCCTTTTTGGATTGAGTAATGAGTATTGGAACTAGTTCCTTTATTTGAGGAACTTACCCAACACTGAGGATAATATATTATGAATGAGACCAACCTTTTTTGAAAGTGGGAGTGAATTTTCTCGTCGATTTTTCATGAGCCTGTCAAAGTTGACCTGAAAATGAAGAGATAAACTAGGAGACTGTAATCCTTTTTTAAAAATACTAAATTTCAAAGGAAGTTTTTTGAAAGTATGCCCATACAATGAATACATTACGTATAATGTAAGTACTAAGTAGGGACTACAAGTATGAGCAGTAAATTAGTTTTACAATGTTTTACATTTGGACATTTGTTTGTATACTACAGACGTTGTTTATTTCTTGACCAATAGTAAGTACATTTTGTTTCATGGAAGCTTATTTTATATGCACTAGTGATGCCTTCTGGTATACATTTTTGGAATAGGATATTCACCACGATTATAAGGGTACTTGACAAAAAGTAAATTTACGGTGTTTAAAAAAGTCTGAATTTCTGCCCTTTCCCGTGGTCATGAGCAGAATGCAAGAGAAGTCTGAAAATGTCTGCATCTGGTTCATGTTCAAAGGTATTAGATTTTACAATGAGAATAAAAATTTATTTTGACTTGACAAACAATGCTTGGAAGATGAGGACAGCAGAGATTCCACTTTATATATTGTACAAAATTAAGCTTGTGTATTCACTATTTGAGTTTTCTTTTGCACACCATATATGTCAGACAAACTAATCAACCAAGTTGAAACTTTTTCTGGACATTGATGTCTTACCAGAGTAGATTCCCATTATTTTTTAGCAAAATCATTTAGACACTTTTTCGGAAATACTTCCGCCAAATTGAAAAACTTTGTTCCGTTCTTTTTGAGAAAATGAATATATAATATATTGTGAATATTTCAAAAATAATTTTCAAGTTTCTGGGAATGACCATTTTTAATGAACAAAGCCTTATCTTAGATTTCATATATTTATTTTCAAATTTGGTTACAGACAACTATCAGGCAATTTCATAGCATATTTCTGAAGATCTGGATTGACAACAGACTTGTGGTCATTGTAACACATTCAAAATGAAGGCACAGTTGATATGGTGAAGGAATATGGAGAAAAATATATATTATGATTATTTTCAAAAATTTGATGTTTACAATGGCTAAATTGATGACCTTCACCATCAAATATTTCTCACCAATATCTGATATGCTGGGTTTTCTATCATTTCCCTGTCACAATTTCTATTTACAAAATGTATTGGTAGTTTAATTTGACTTCTTTCAAATATGAAAAAGTATGTCACCTAATAGTGTTAAATAGCTCATTTTGAACACGAGGACACACACCTCCACCCAAGTATTTACTTATCCTTTATCTGTATCCCGAATCCAAAATTCTGCCACAAGCACATTCAAACGAGAAATAACGAAAGAATTTAATTTGTATTTTAAAAAACAATATTCAAGTGACAGTAAGGTACTTTTAAATAAGAATGTTACCTTTTCATTTTGCAATGAAGTATCTGATCCAGAGGACCTTCCACCACCGATCTGCAGCAAACGTTCAATTTCTATATCACTGAAAAACTTCATTATGTTACATTAGATTCATCATCTGCTACTCATACTTATGAGATTAAATTCAGCACAATACGGTGTTTCACATGGAAAAATTGATTTTGAAGAAATAGCTTTTCTGTATGGAAACTCACTTACCTTATCAATGCATACAAAAACTATAGAGAAGAGCCATAAAAAAAAGCCATGAAAAAAACTTCTTCGAATTGAAGAAATTTGAAAATATCAACTCAAGTTTCAGGATGGCGGAGAATTATTTGATATTTGTAGATCTACTGCAGATGAATGCAAATGAATAATGTTTGCCATACTTTTTTATAATATTCAATTAGCATCTGCCAATAAAGAGCATAAGGGTTCATAGTATTGGAGTACAACGAAGCCTCGATGCATCGTTATCGAATCCATCGTTTCCTGCCTCTATCTTTTGTTTTTAAGGAGACTGGGAAGAACCATTTATGAAAGGAAATTCAATATTGATGATACTGATATGGGAGTAGGGTGAGATAAATTTGAGGGTCCACTGTTCATAAATGTAATGAAACTATAACTATCAACAATGTATTGTCTTTGACGGACCTTCCTTCTCTGGTTCCACTCTGCTGATCATCTGTTCCATCACCATTACAAAAAACATGGGCGATAGAACACTGCCCTGCCTCACATCAACCACTCTTCACAACAAACCACTCCATCCTGCCTCCATTTGTTTGCACTGAAGCATTTCATTCTCAATACAAACTCTTCACACGGTCTGTCATCCCTATATCTATCCACTTTGCCCTGAGACTCTCCCACATCCTTTATCTGCAAAGATGATCATATGCTTTTTATAAGTCTAGGAAAGCCATGTAAACTCTCTTTACCTCCTCTCAATTTGTTTCCAACAGTTGTCTCAGCAAAGATCAAGTCAACTGTGGATCTGCCTGTCTTGAAACCATAGTGCTCTTGCCTTAACATGACTTCCACTAGCACTCGCATCCTACTTTCAATGATTCGTTCATACAGCTTGGCTGCCTGGCTCATCATCAGGGTCACTACCCTGTAATTTTTACTTTTTTTTCTGTCTCTTGAATATCACTGTTATTACTCCTTTCACCCAATCTTCCAGCACTCTTTTATATTGCCATGTTACTGTCATCCCCCGCAATCTGCCCCCCCCCACTGTCCTGCTGCCTTAATTATCTTCCAAATTGTACTAAATTGTGAAGCCTTTGGTAATTGTATAGAAACTCGCTACAACTTCAAACAATTTAGGCTTTATATAGAGTTCTCTATATCGACCTTATTTCTTTATAAATAGAACTTTATATAGTTTTCCAATGGGACATCCAGTCCTAAAAAATTATTATAACCATGGAAGTGCTTCAATATAAATATAGGGGGGCGCCTGAAGGGCGCATGCTAGAATATGGATACTACCAAGAGTGAACGTGGGCTTGACGTATTTATTTAGAAAGAGGATGTGCTTATTCAAGGAAACAATGAAACCTGACCCAGATAACCTTAACCACAGCTCCTCTGTACTCTAACTAATTCCCCAAAATAGTAGATCCTATGGCATTATTACATGCCACCTTCACTCTTGGAAGTATCTCTATTCCAGTACTTGCTTTTCAAATATAGGTCTGATATTTGTATCTGTTAAATTGGTGGACAACTCAATTTTTTGTGGATATGGTACTGTACAAGTAAACTGTTTTTAATGCTCAACCAAGTAATGGTTAGTAGGAAATTGACTTTCATATTTAAAATAAGATTGAAAATTATGTGACAGGGATTTGGGTCTAACAAGAGCAAGATTAACTTACATTGACTCTTGAAGAGCTCTCATCTTGAATGCCCATAGATTTGTGTAACTGATTGATTGAGTTATCGTAGGGGTCTTGCTCGACAAGTGTGTGACCTTGAATTATCTCGGACCTTGTCATTTGAGTACCGTATCCATCAGATGTATCTATGTTACGGACCAACTTGTTTGTAGCAATAGTACCTCGGAATGTACCTGAAAGTGATGGCCAATGAGCTAGATAGACTTAAAGGTAACATATATACTTTTTTGGGGGTTTAATGACGTACCGTACTGATTTCAGAGATCTATTGGTGTTGGTAAATGATATATGAGATGGTGGGATGATGAGATGAGAGGTTATTTCATTAGGTGTTTTTTAGATACTGGGGGTTGTGGCTTATTGTTGAGGAACCATTGCAGTATTGACCTAAAAGACAGAGGAAACCACAAAAATCCCCTGTCAGGATGGTCAACTATGACGGGAATCGAACTCGGTCTCCTGAATGACAGTTTAGTGTTAAAACCACTCGACCACTAGTCTCAGTCTGATGGTAATAGGAATAACTAATACCAATATGTATTAAAACATTAATGTGACTATATAGTTGAAATTATATTGCTCTATACCAGAACTGTAACACTTGACCATTAAGAAATAAGATATTCCACTGTAGTATTGTAATTGTTACTATCTGTACTTTTATATCCTAAAGTTGTAAGTGGACTATATTATATTATTCAGTGGCAAATACTATTAATCATCTTACTTTTTATCATCACATGCTCTTAAAATTCTATTTTATGAAGGTGATACTTGTAAGGTCAATTTAGATGCAAGATTGGATGAATTATAAACCATGGGTCCAATTCCTGTACAGTATTTTATTACTGTGTCGTAAGTGATCTCTTAGCCCAATTGTCTTATCTTTAATTATTTATTTATTAATATATACATAACTAAAATTTATAGTACAGTACAGTATTCAGTAGAGTAATATTCGGATACAATACGATTCATAAAATACAATCAAATAAATTTTACTCTCATATATATTCATAAATAGGAGATAAAAGATATGACAGTTGGATTAGGCAATCACTTATGACAGTCCCAATGTAGAGGCATGAGGCGCCAGATTTCTTACCACCAAACAAGTCGTTAACAGTTTGATTGAATTCATTGGCAGTACTTGGTGCAGCTTCGCCAATATTAGGTGAAATACCACCACTTAAGAACGTATGATTCTTGAGTTGTTTCAACGTGCGATTCATTGAACAAAAATGTTTCTCAATCTCGACCTTGCCTTCCATCGGATCATAATCATCGTCCATTGCACTGGAACAAAAGAAAATCCTTGAGAACACAATGTTTTGAATTACGAGAGAAAATTAGACCAAGCCCAAGTTTTATTGTAGTTTCAAAAAAAAAAGAAGAGATAATTAGATGAGCAAATGCAAAGACCTCCATCCTACTCTCATGGAGCTTTGTCAGTGTTTTTTTTTAAGCACTGCACAGATGGGTTTGACTGATTGACATGAAACTTTTCTGTACACGCAGATTTATCCACCTTCAAACTGTATAGTTTTTTAGTAGAATTGGTTAGACCATTTTTGAGAAACACCATCTCAAAGTTTCTAAAAACCCCATAAGATTAGGCGGGTACAAAAATTTGGAAAATAAAATCTTTCAAAAAAATTCCATAGCAAATTTACATGCAATTTGGACCAGCCATTTTGAAGAGAATGATTTGAAAAATGGTTTTTATTCATCAAATAGATAGAAATAGTAGCAGAATTATGTTACCGAGATTATATAGATGGTGTGCAAGAACATATATCAATGGCCAAAAATTCACCATAATATGTATTGAATGTAGTTTTTCCACAATTTTTCAGAATGGTTAAAACATTATATCATTGAAAAATTCTCCGAAAAGTCGTCCCCTATTATTTCTATCTGCCATTGAATCATCCCACAATTGGTTGTGGGCATTAAAGTTTCCAAGAATGACATAGGGACGTGGAAGTTGTGATACAAGGTGTTGAATGTTATTCAATATTAAGTAAGGATTAATTATTGTTTAGGTATTGCAATAATCTGCTACATCAATTATACCTACAATTTAATTTAAAACGATTATAAGAAATACATTCAGGGTGATCAATGATTTTGATGTACTTGTAGTAAGTACTTCATCAGCATTATTGTCAACATATTAGTTATTCGAAGATCAAAGCAAAACTCAATTTCAGCGTACTCGAAAAAACAACCTATTTTTCCGCGCTCCACAGGAGAAAGTGGTAAACAAATTCAGTTGAAACTTGGCATAAACAAGTGTCATCATCTAATTCGATACTGTGTAGTTCAAAGGTGTAATCGGTTGCACCACTTCTGAGAAAACCCATTTCGAAGTTTTTAAGAACACCATGAGAATAGGGCTCCATCAAGTTTGCCCCACCCATTCAAGTGAGCTCAGAGTGAAAAATATTGAGGTTTTGAGCTCATTTTGAGCCGAATTGAGCTACCATTTTTTCGTTTTGAGCTCATCCCATAGAGTAGGAATCGCACCCCTACGTGGGTAGGGCCAAGTTGACGGACAGCCTCACCCGAATCATCGGATCATCTTCGGACAAAGACTATCGTTTTGAGCTCATTTTGAGCTGAATTGGGCTGCTTAGTATTCGTTTTGAACTCATCCCCTAACCGAGATATAGCACCCCTACGTGGGTGGGGGCAAGTTGACAGACAGCCACACCCACATTTTCAGATCGTCTTCGGATAAAGACTATCGTTTTGAGCTCGTTTTCAGCTGATATGAGCTGCTTAGTAATCATTTTGAGCTCATCCCCTAACCGAGATATAGCACCCCTACGTGGGTGGAGCCAAGTTGACGGACAATCCCACCCAAATTTTCAGATCGTCTTCGGACAGAGACTATCGCTAAGAGCTCGTTTTGAGCTGGATTGAGCTGCTTAGTATTCGTTTTGAGCTCATCCTCTAGCCAAGATGTGGCACCTCTAAGTTGGTGGGGCCAAGTTGACGGACAGCCCCACCCAAATCATCGGATCATCTTCGGACAAATACTATCGGACAAATACTTTTTTTGTTAGCCGCCATCGGGACGAGAAGATCGATAAGGAGAAAGTGATTTCTGGGTTTTCAAATGGTGAATCAGGTCGGGGTAGGTTTCGCAGTACCCACCTGGACACGGAACTCGAATATAAAAAAGATTTTTTCCGGAAGTGAAATGCTTGCCATTTCCACATCAGTCACCCGATTGGGCCAGTCTTTCAGCACGTCCCTTTGAATGCCATAATCTACGAATGTCAAAAAGGAAAAATGTGAAAGAATTCAATTGACGGAAATGTTTATTTCTCGAGTTTGCCTGCCGTTTCGACGCCAGGCGGCAGCGTCGCGATCGATCCGAGTGCGGTAGGGCGATGCGGTTACCGAATTCGGGCGGCTATCCCCCCCCGGGATAGCCGGGGGTATATTGTTCGATTTCTCCTAGGGCCGGTGGAAATTCCGTGGCCAAAAAATAGTTGTTAAGTTGTGGTCGGAAAAAAAGTCCGAAACGGTCTAAAGACGGTCGCTGGCCGCTACGGACTCTCGTGCAAATTCCGTTAACGCAAAAAACGACCCAAAATAGCGTCCATCGGATCTAGGAGATCGATAAGAAAAGGTGGTTTCTGGGTTTCGAACTGGTCAATTAGGATGGGTTAGGATTTGCAATACCATCCTGGACCCGGATCTCGAATACGAACAGATTTTTTCCGAAAGTAAAATGCTCGCCATTTTCACATCGGTCACTCGATTGGGCCAGTTTTTTAGCACGTCAAATCAGATGTCATGGTCTACGAATGTCAATGAAAAAAATTGCAGGAAAATAATAATTGTTGAGAATATTTTTTATCTCAAGTTTCTTTTCATGCGACTCAAAGTCTGGAAGATATGGGCAAAAAAACGGACCCATGTGTTAATCTCATATGATCAATGTTAATTGAGTTGATTAACATCGGCCCTATGGAACTGAAATATGGGTCCCGTTTTTTGCCCATATCTTCCAGACTTTGAATCGGAATTTTTTAGTAAACCATTCCTAGACAAAATACAGTTCAATGATTCCGAATATCACACGGCATTACGCTGAAAAATTCCGTTCGACCGCTACGCACGTCGCCGGGATAGTGTCGGCCGTGCCACCGGAAGTGGTTTTCTGTAGCGGTCGAACGGATTTTTTTAGCGTCATGCCGTGTCCATATTCAGATTTATTGGACTGTGTCCCAGAAATAATTCACCAAAAAATTCTGATTCAAAGTCTGGAAGATATGGGCAAAAAACAGAACCCATGTTTTAGTTCCTTAGGGCCAATGTTGATCAACTCAATTAACATTGGTCATATGAGATTAACACATGGGTCCCATATTTCGCCCATATCTTCCAGACTTTGAATCGTATGAAATGAAACTCGAGAAAAAAAACATTTTCAACAATAATTTTTTTACCGCGATTTTTTTCATCGACATTCGTAGATCATGACATCCGATTTGACGTGCTAAAAAACTGACCCAATCAAGTGACCGATGTGAAAATGGCGATCATTTCACTTTCGGAAAAAGTCTGTTCCATATTCGAGATCCGGGTCCAGATTGGTATTGCGAATCCTACCCCGACCTGATTGACCAGTTCGAAACCCAGAAACCACCTTCTTCTTATCGATCTCCTAGATCCGATAAACGCCATTTCGGGTCATTTTTCGCGTCAACAGACTTTGTAAGAGAGTCCGTGGCGGCAGGCCGCGCGGTCTATCAACCGTTTTTTCCGGCCACAACTTTTCAACTATTTTTTGCCAGCCACGAAATCCTCACTGGCCTCAGGGGAAATCGATAGCCGCCCAAATTCGGTAACCGCATCGCGCTGTCGCACTCGGATCAACCGCGACGTCGCCGCCCGGCGTCGAAATGGCAGGCAAACTTGAAAAAAAACATTTCCGTCAATTAAATTCTTACAGATTTTTCCTCTTCGATATTCGTAGATTATGGCATCCGAAGGGATGTGTTGAAAAACTGGCCCAATCAGGTGACTGATGTGGAAATGGCAAGCATTTTACTTTCAGAAAAAATCTTTTTTGTATTCGAGATCCGGGTCCAAGTGGGTAATGCGAAGCTTACCCCGACCTGATTCACCATTTAAAAACCCAGAAATCACTTTCTTCTCATCGATCTTCTCGTCCCGATGGATGGCGGCAAAAAAAGTATTTGTCCAATAGTATTTGTCCGAAGATGATCCGATGATTTGGGTGGGGCTGTCCGTCAACTTGGCCCCACCCACATAGAGATGCTATATCTTGGCTAGGGGATGAGCTCAAAACGAATACTAAGTAGCTCAATTCAGCTGAAAACGAGCTCAAAATGATAGTCTTTACACGAAGACAATCTGAAAATTTGGGTGGGGCTGTCTGTCAACTTGGCCCCACCCTTGGTAGGGGTGCGATTCCTACTCTATGGGATGAGCTCAAAACGAATAAACGGTAGCTCAATTTGGCTCAAAACGAGCTCAATACCTCAATATTTTTCACTTTGAGCTCACTTGAATGGGTGGGGCCAACTTGATGGAGACTCAGAATAGCCGAGAGAAGAAAATTTGGAAAATTGGAAAATTTCTCTTATAGATTCTTATTTTCATGGAATTTGACTCTAGTAATGATACACATTATTTCAAACTTTCACATGGATCAGATCAGTATTTGTTTACATCAATAAAGGCTATCAAGAAACCCATAAAAACAGTGAGCAAAAGGTTTAACCAAAGACCTCAATATCTAACTACCGTTAGAGGATGGAAAAATAACACTTCTAAGCGAGGGCAGAGCAATGCTATCAAGCTTATCGGAGTAAAGTGAATTATTCTTTCAGCGGGCCATGCAGTTGGAATGATTTTCAAACTGTTTTTTCTCACACCCTCTTTGATTCACATAATTATCCAAGGTATGTTTTCTCTTCGAATTAATACATTTCATTGATATAGTTCCATCATGGGTGGATGAGACGACGCTATCTGTGATATCACCAAAAGTTTTGATTATGTAATCCAGGCAAAAGCGAGGTAATTCTTCTTCAGATTCTGCGAGAAATGGGAATCTAAAGTACAGCCCAGGCTTGATTAATTAAAATATCTGTTCATTCAAACATCTCCCTACTGTTTATAACTTATTAGGAATATTTGTGTGAATAATTGAAAGCATAATAATTATATCAGTTCTGTTCAGTTCAATAAAGCAGATATCTCTCTTCAAATTCACTCCACTCTACAGGTAGCACTAGTGAGCAATGTCGCCAAGTGTTACATGATAAACAAGCTCAGTTTTGCATCTTCTTAGATAACAGAGTCTTTGGTTTAGGCAATTCAATTTGAGAACAATCAAAATGAGTAATGAATAAAACAGGATGGCAAAGACATAATCATTTTGAACTCAAGGTGCTCATTACATAGCTTCTATTTCATAGCTTCTCATTACATTTCATATAAATATGTCTATATCGCTCTACGTAAGATTCCTGTTTCACCTAAACATCAGAAGCCTCGAGAACAAGACGGAAGAGCTTGAAGTTTTCCTAGACTCTATGGACATGCAAATAATTTTTCTTTGTCTCACAGAAACATGGCTTAGGGTTGGTCAGGAAGAGATGATTATCTTAAATGGCTTTAAGTTAGCAGCGAGCTACGCGAGAAGTGAGAGAAGGGGAGGTGGAGCTAGCATCTATTTACGAGAGGCTGACATGATCAAGTTTAAGCCCTGTGTAGTAAAATCTGTGGAAGGAACATTTGAGGCTTGCGCTGTAGATATAATTGAGGAGCGTCCATATACTTTCGTCAATATCTACCGCCCACCTAACCAAGGAAATCTGAAGGATTTAGAAGCAAATAGACACATAATTGTATGTGGTGATCTCAAGATCAATCTCCTGATCCAGGCCGAAAGATCACAACTTGAAGAGATCACATTGAGTCTAGGGCTATTCATTCTGGATTTTGGCAAAACCAGAGTCACTGCTCACTCTAAATCTACACTCGACGTTATTACCTCAAATTGGAGAGAAGTGGAATTTGCTTGCAACATCGACCCTGGACTATCCGACCATAGCGGACAACTAATTAATATCCCAATAACTTTTTCTAACGAAGGGTATAAACAGCCGAGGAAAACTGCGATCATGAGAAGGAGGTTTCTAGTTGATGAGGTTCAGTCCTTTATTCTCGACTTAGGAGCGGAGAACTGGTTAAAAACCATGAACGGCTCTTCAGCGGACGAGAAATACGATGCATTTCTTCACTCGTTTCTTCTACTATTTGAGAAACATTTCCCTAAGAAACTGGTGAATCAGCGAGGCAACACAGCTGAAGGATGGGTTACACAGGACATACGACTGATGTGTAAACAAAAAAGATACCTAAGCCATTTATTGAAGTCAGGAGGTTGTAGACTAAATACAAGGTCTCGTCTCAAGGAACTAAATAGGAAATTAAAAGTTGAAATAAAAAACGCAAAACAGCTTTATCATGAGAATCTTATCCTGAAAGCAGACAACAAGCAAACTGCCTCTTGGCATCTAATCAAAACGTTGACTGGTCGAGGGAGGAAAGCGACAGAGCCTACTACTCTTATCAATAACGGAGTTGAGATAACCGATCAACAGGAAGTAGCCCAACTTTTCAATAAGTACTTTTTATCGGTGGGGTCAGATACCACATCCCTAGCTGCAGCTTGTCCACTGTCAGCAGATTCAAGTTAATCCCACCTGAGAGAAGCCTGGCCAGAAAGCCCAGTAGTTTTCAAGAATCCCATTATTACGCCGGAAGATATACTGAAGGTCATAGACAGCTTCAAACCCAAAATGTCAACAGGTTGGGATGATGTACCCATGGCCCTCGTCATGCACGTTGGAGCGTGGATAGCAGGCCCCCTTGCACACGTGGCTAATTGCTCTTTTTCCACTGGCAAGTTCCCCTTTAAAATGAAGCTATCAATAGTTAAACCCCTACACAAGAAAAGTGTAATATCCGACTGCTCTAACTATAGACCATTAGCCTTAATCACATCATTTGCTAAGATATTAGAGAAGTTAATGCAGAAGAATTTAATGGATCACCTATGCTCATCAAACATGGTATCTGATGACCAACACGGATTCAGGAAGGGACGTTCAACCACAACAGCGGCTTTCCAGATGATACACAAAGTAACCAAGGCACTGGAGGAGAAGAACAAAGTTGGTGCCGTACTGTGTGGCCCATCCAAAGCCTTCGACGAAATGGACCACGAACTCCTCTTAAATAAACTAAATTGGTATGGTGTTTCCGGGAAAACTGGCGAGTGGATTAAGTCTTATCTAACTAACAGAGCTCAACGAGTTTGGTTAGGTCAGCATGCCGAGTCTCCATACGAATTTGTTAAATGTGGCGTACCCCAGGGATCAATTCTTGGACCTCTGTTATTTTCAATATTGGTGAACGATCTAGCCCCGAGCACTATCCTAAATAATCCGAACAGGAAGATAATCCAATATGCAGATGACTCCAGTGCAGTTGTCGAAGCAAGAAACACACCCAACCTCGACGAGGAACTGACGGCTACCTTGCAAGACCTTAGTGTCTGATTCACAGCGAATAAGCTCTGGCTAAATCATGAAAAAACTCAAGCTATCATCTTTTCCCCCAGAGGCAAGACACTTCAACTACCATCTTTTTCCGAGGCAGTTCCCAGTACAAAATTTCTAGGACTTATCGTTGACCACCAGCTAACCTGGTCCTATCACATTGCTAATCTTGTAAAAAAACTAGCTAAAGCCAACTACAAGATAAGAACACTGGCACGACAATGTAACAGGCAAACGGTTTGCATGGCCTACTTTGCGCAGGTTCAATCTCTGCTTCTATACGGCCTAGTGTTGTGGGGTGCAGCGACGAACAGCCACAGAGTATTTCGTGCTCAAAAAAGAATAATCCGCTCTATACTAGCACTAAAAGCCAGATCATCTTGCAGGCTGGGTTTCCAAGAACTGAACATGCTTCCACTCCCGTGTTTGGTGTCTATATATACTGTCAGTGTGTTTATTCGTCAAAGATAACCCGGACCTCTTTGAAAACATAGAACCAATACCATAATACCATAATACCAGAGGGTCCAACTTGATTGCCCATGAATATTGCCGTCTCGACTCTACAGTCAGGGGACCAGTGCAGTCCGGAAGAGGAATTTATAATAGACTTCCGTCCCACATCAAGGACTCGAGAAGTAGAATGCAGTTCAAAAATGAGACCATTAAATTCTTACATACAAACAAGTTTTATTGTATAGAAGACTATTTTAATTCTCAATTAGGTTTAAATCATTGACACCTAGGCTATTACATTCTATCCTATTATTTATATTTATGTATTATTATAATTTTATTTTCTAATATCTCTGACAATGTTTATACAATTTTAATATTGTTCTTTAATAAGAAACGGCAATAAATACAAATACAAATACAAATACAAATACAAATACAAAGCATGCAGCAACGCATATGTTGCGTTTTCCTTGATACTGAAAAAGTAGTACGTAGCTTATTACTAGGCAACATATCCTATGTGCTCTCTTCTAGCCCTGCCCCAACAAGCAACAAAATAAGTTTATATGATTGAACAATAATTATTATATGAACAGAAAGACCTGTCATGTAAAACATGACCAAGTATAAACAAGACGGGAATTCAATGTATCATTGCAGAGTGTGCGTCATTAAGATTAAGGTCAGCTTAATGTTAGATTAAGGTCAGCTTGCCGAGCTTGTGAGAATGCGTGCCCTGGCATTCTGGACACACGCAAAGAACGAGATAGGTATAAGTGAATGAATATTAGAGTTTTAAGGCGCATCGACAGCGAGGTCATTTAGCGCCAAATGACCTCGCTGTCGATGCTAGTTTGCCAATATTTTGCAGCAAAATTCCACTCTCATCAAGTACAGATTGCTCTATGATAACATGAATCACGTACTCATACATCTAGCACAGTGGTGACCAACCTTTTGGGCAGGGGGCCATTTAAATTTACCAAATATCACCGCGGGCCACACAATTCACTAAAAAAGATGTATGTGTGACGAGTCTAGAGGTCCTGGATAATATAGATCCAAGAGGTGGTGATTGATAAGCTGACTGGGATAGATGATCCAGGGGCTGTGGAAAGAGTTGTATGTTTTTGATTGTTGATGTTAAAGATAAGAGTTTTTGTACTGATAGAGTTTGTAAATAAAGAAACTAGAAAGAATAAATAAATACGTTAATTAAATACGTTTCATTGGTGACAGCGGTGAAAAATGGCTTCAAAAACAGCTTTGAAAGTTCCTAAAGAATATAATGGTACTGGTTGTTTCGATAAATGGTTACGACACTTTACAAAGATTGCTGCTATAAATAAGTGGAACGATGATTCGAAATGCATTCATCTAGCTGTTAGTTTGGATGGTCGAGCAGAGGAAAAATACGAGTCCCTCTCAAATGAAGTCAAGGAGAACTGGGTGAGTCTGTGCCAAACTTTGAAGAATCTCCTGGAACCCAGCGAGGAAATTGAGCTACATAAAGCTAAGTTTCGATCGAGATTACGAGGTAAGGAAGAAAGTATAGACGATTTGTACGAGTCATTAAAAAAAATGGTACAAAAGGCTTATCCTAATACTGACTCCTCAATACAATGTGAATTAGCCAAGTATCAGTTTGTCGAGGCACTGGGACCAGGGACATTACGTCAGTTAGTACGTCAAGCATGCCCTCGGTCACTTGATACAGCTGCAAAGGTTGCCTTGGAACAAGAAGTTAACATAGCCTGCGAAGGTAAGACTAATACAGCATCAGAAATTGCCGGGGTTTCCAATATAGGGCATATGCAGGAGGTCTTGCGACAGAACACAGAGGCGATGAAGGCAATGCTGGAGACGATGAAGACGTTAACCAATTTAAAGATGATAGACGGGAAATCAGTTTCAAGCAGGCCCAGAACTGCACCAAGATGCTGGTCATGTGGAGAACTGGGACATGTACAGCATTCCTGTTCAAATAGGTCATCGAGTTCAGTTCAACAACAAATGATGATAAACCCTCGACAGAAAAATTCATACTACGCTTCGCAGATTCCGGGAAACGATCGAGGGCCAATGCACCATTAAGCTCTGGTGCGCTGGCCTCGAATGAGAGCAAATTGTCTGGAATTGGTGGTGTAGCAAGTGATGGAGCTGCCTATGTACGTGGTTTCATTGGGTCATTGGAGTCACTTATGTTAGTGGATACTGGAGCGGCTGTGTCGTTAGTACGAAGTGATATTTGGGATGAGAATTCAAGCTGTTCATCTAGATCAGGAATACTTCGTGCGGTGAATTCAAAGGTGGTGAATGCTAGTGGTCACGTTATCAAAATACGTGGTGAAACCGAAATAGAGCTCACGTTGGGAGAAAAACATTTCATACATACCATGTTGGTGGCTGATGATATCACACAACAGTGTATACTTGGGACAGATTTTCTTTGTTGTCATAAAGCAGATATTATGCTTTCATCCAAGCTTTTAAAGCTATGCGGGACATCACTTCCATTAATTATTCGAGGAGGCAGTGAGCTTTGTCACGTTATTGTTAGTGAAACTGTTGTTATTCCGGGAGGACACGAAATGATATTACCTGGAGTGATGAATGGGTCACGTTATAAAATGGGATTTTTGGAACCTTCTGTAAAATTTATTGGAAAATCAGGACTTTTAGCAGCTCGTGTTTTAGCATATGGGGATCAAGAGACAATACCACTTTGGTTAATGAATCCAGGAGACGATGCCATCACACTGCGAGCAGGAACAAAAATAGGGGAGTTCTGTGAATGGATACAACCTGGAGAAATAGGATACAGGACGGAAATCAATCACTGCACAGTGGCAGCCTTGGGAAGTGCGGGTCGGTCAGTATCGGAGATGTTCAGTTTGGAACTTGAACACCTCTCGAGTATTGAAGTTGTTAAATTAACCAATCTGCTCGACTCATTCGCGGACAAGTGTTCACTCACGTCGGGAGATTTAGGAAGAACTTCAATGGTGTATCATCATATTGATACGGGTAATGCTATGCCAATACGGCAGCCACTTCGAAGAACTCCAATACATCAACGTGATGAGGTCCGCAAGGTTGTTGGCGAGATGTTGACACAGGGAGTAATCAAACCTTCTGCATCACCATGGAGTTCACCAGTAGTATTAGTAAAGAAGAAAGATGGGTCAACTAGATTTTGTTTGGACTACCGGCGTTTAAATGACGTAACTCGAAAAGATGCATATCCCCTCCCTCGTATTGAAGATATGCTCGACTCAATGTCCGGCGCTTGTTTGTTTTCAACGCTCGACTTGGCATCGGGATACTGGCAAGTGGAAGTGGCAAAAGAAGATCGAGAGAAAACAGCTTTTGCGACGGGAGATGGACTTTTCGAGTTCAATGTTCTTCCATTCGGGGTTTGCAATGGGCCAAGTACTTTTCAAAGACTCATGGATCTGGTTTTGTCGGGACTGCAATGGCAGACCAGTATGGTTTATTTGGACGATGTTATTGTGTACGGTAGAAACTTTGAAGAGCATTTAACAAGATTGAAGGAAGTGCTGCAGCGATTCAGGGAAGCGGGCCTAAAAGTAAAACCAAGTAAGTGTCAGCTTATGAGACAAGAAGTGAAATATCTGGGGCATACGATAAGCCGTCATGGGGTATCCACGGACTTGGAAAAGGTGCGAGCTATAAGCGAATGGAGAGTGCCAACTAATGTAGTAGAATTGAGATCATTCTTAGGCACAGCCTCGTATTATAGGAAGTTTGTGAAAGGATATGCTACTATTGCTGATCCACTACATAAACTTACAGAGAAAGGTGCAAGATACGCCTGGAACGAATCATGCGAAAACGCTTTTTGTGCTCTTAAAGCTAAATTGGTTTCGAGTCCAATTTTAGCATATCCACAGCTGCAATTGCCTTTTATACTTGATACTGATGCAAGTGGCACTGGAATAGGTGGGGTACTTAGTCAAGTGCAGGACGGTGAAGAACATGTCATTGCATATGTGAGTCGTTCCCTCACAAAAGCTGAACGTCGGTATTGTGTGACACGCCGAGAAATGTTAGCTATGGTGTACTCGGCACGGAAGTTTCGACATTATCTTTACGGGAAACAGTTCCTGGCACGAACAGATCACAATGCTTTACGTTGGCTCAGATCATTTCGAGAACCAGAAGGACAAGTTGCACGCTGGTTAGAACAATTGGCGGAGTTTGACTTTGTGGTCGAGCATCGTGCTGGCAGCAAACACGGTAACGCGGATGGGTTATCTCGACAGACCGAATATGAAGAGGATATTTCGAATAGTCAAGGGAGAGACATGCATATCAACGTCAATACGTGGGCACCCGAATATACGTACGAGCAGTTGGAGACTATGCAGAAGGAAGATCCAGATTTAATGCATGTTCACCAGTGGATGATAACTGGAGTTCGTCCATCACATAACGAGGTGTCTCCTCTGGGTAGAAATGTCATGAGTCTGTGGAGCCAGTGGAATCGTTTAATCGTCCAAAATGGTGTTCTATACCGTAGATATGAAGGAGACAATCGACCAGAGCGATTGCAGCTCCTACTTCCGAAGAAGCTAATTACTCCAAGTTTATGGTCACTACATACTTCAACAACAGGAGGGCATTTAGGTGTGACTAAAACTGTGGGAAAAGCACGAGATCGATTTTACTGGCCAGGAATGAGGGAAGACATAGAACTTTGGTGCCGTCAGTGCCCGACATGTGGAAGTCGAAAGGCACCAATTCCCGGATCAAGAGCTCCTATGATGTGTTATCGGTCAGGTTTTCCAATGCAAAGAATTTCCCTGGATATCATGGGACCGTTACCTACAACTACAAACGGGAACAAATATATATTAGTAGTAGCTGATAATTTCACGAAGTGGATAGAAGCTTATCCAATGAAAAATCAGGAGGCCTGCACGGTTGCAGACAAATTAGTAGGAGAATTCATTTGTCGTTTTGGAGTTCCGATGGAGATTCACAGTGATCAGGGGCGGCAGTTTGAATCCCAACTATTTCAGGAAATGTGTCTACTTTTAGGGATGACAAAAACAAGAACGTCGCCTTATCATCCGCAATCAGACGGATTAGTGGAAAGATTCAATAGAACGCTCTTGGATATGATCAGCAAGAGTGTGAATTCAAATCACTCAAATTGGGATACAATAATTCCTCAAGTAATGATGGCTTACAGGTCAAGCCCACAAGAGTCTACTACATTTAGTCCTCATTTTTTAATGTTCGGAAGAGAGCTACGTCTGCCATTAGATGTAATATATGGGACACCAGAAAATACATCGGAATCGGAAACATCATACGTACAACAACTCCGTAGTAATCTTGAGGCTGCACATCGAACTGCTCGAGACAAACTTAGTGTCGCTCAAAAAAGCCAGAAGACAACGTATGACCGTAGGTGTGCTGGTAATGCTTATGCGGAAGGTGACCTAGTGTGGTTATTGAAGACAACAGTGAAGAGAGGTCAATCTCCCAAGCTACATTGTCCTTTGGTAGGACCATATTATATTAAAAATTGTTTATCTGACGTGACGTATAGGATACAACGGGTCAAGTCAGCTGGAAGAGATGGGCGACGTCGAGACAGACAAGTTGTTCATTTTGATCGACTTAAGCACTACGAAGCTCGGGACGAGCCTGACAATTATCAAGAGGGGGATAATGTGACGAGTCTAGAGGTCCTGGATAATATAGATCCAAGAGGTGGTGATTGATAAGCTGACTGGGATAGATGATCCAGGGGCTGTGGAAAGAGTTGTATGTTTTTGATTGTTGATGTTAAAGATAAGAGTTTTTGTACTGATAGAGTTTGTAAATAAAGAAACTAGAAAGAATAAATAAATACGTTAATTAAATACGTTTCATATGTATTATATCAGCGGCGTTCGGTGATTATTTTGCTGGGTATGCTTCTCTTGATAAGATTGATTAGCACACACAGGGTGGTATGTGCGAAGCCGGTGACCCGCGGGGGGTTTGGGGGGCAAGGCCCCCCATTTCAAGCCTCGCAGAGAGTTTTTTTCAAACCATGATTTTAGGTGCATTTTGTCGACTTTCGATGGAACGTATGAATGGATTCAGATGAGAAAACAAAGGACAAAAAGAAAAACATTACGTTTCTGATGGTAGGCTTTTGCTCGAAGTATTTTGATTTTTTAAAATGCAAAATCACTGACAACACACCGATTTGCCTTTGAAATATAGGTAAAAAAGTACATATTTGTCCACTTTTCCTGAAATAATCGACATTCATTATTGGTTGCTTTGCGCTTTGACATAATGTTATGTTCGCTCCGAAACACGTCTTGCCGTCACAACACTTATAATGGAACCAAAAAAAAAATAGTGACCAGGGGACAATGACTCACTCACTGTGAATGTGATTTTGTGCTTCGATTTGCAATCTCACTGGTAGCGTATAGTGGTAGCGAGCTAGCCTTTTGCGCGTGTTTGGTCCCGCATGTGGTACTGTTTTTGATACACTGTTTTGTTTTGATTTACACGACATAACGTTGATTATTATTTTTATTAATTTAGTAGTGGCTAGCTAGAGAATTACCCCGTCTTTGACACTAGTCTAAATGCACCCACGTCTTAATTGGCCTGCGGGCTATTTGATTTCGACATGGTAAATAGTAATATAATTCATACAATTCCTCAGCGGGCCACTGAAATAACACCATGGCCATGGGTTGGTCACCACTGATCTAGCAGGAAACTTTAAAACTGTGGTGAGGATTGCAAATGCCTATACGTAGAGGTTTTTTGCAATTTCATATAATATTATAGATTATCAGATTATCATGTACAAAGTATTACCTTTTTGATCCTTCTTTCTCAAGCCACTTGCTATCATCAACTCCAGTAAAAGACTTGTTGCTTTTTGGTGTCATCGGGCGTTCTGATTTCTCCGATAAGCCCGTTGAACTGGCATTATTGTCGATGATATACATCGAAGGTGTAGTGGTGTCGAAAAAACTTTGCTCGAGATGCTCAGGCCTCTTTTTGAAATACCCTATGACAATGATTTAGAAACAAAGATTTTTCAAAAAATCATACTCCAATAGCACATGGTGAAGAAATCAAAGATCAAATCCAAGGATTAAGCTGAGAAAATATTTAGCCTGTGAAGTACATATTTGAATTATATTGTATAATTATTTTTGTAGCAACATTTGTTCATCGTTTATGACTGGGTACTACACCATTATTACGACACTATTATGGGAATACATTCATAATATACTTCACTTGTTCATACTTGTAGCATAATTAACAAATATTATTTGCTATTGTTTATAGAATGTATAGAATTTAGTCAATTTACACATTCAAAAGATAACGAAATTGTATTGAATACCTTCAAATACGATTAGTCGATGACCATACCTTCCAGAAAAACAAGATTGTACCTTAGTACTGAATCTTGTGATGATGATAATAGTTATTATTTGTTATTTGTTACAATCCCACCAACAGATAAGAAGGGCTACAATTTATGAGGTGAATATTTACGAAAAGATCAATGTGTTATGCGACGTTAAAACTCACATCCGACTTCAAGGATGAGCCATAGATGACTCGGTCAGGCTGGCAATTCCTTTTTTCCTGGTTTGGTCATCAGAATTAGAATTCCAAATTGAACCGTCAACCGTCAATAACATTTTTTTAAGTAGCTAGGATAATGGCAATACCGGGTGAGGGCCTTGCATATTGAGTCATCCTCTTTGATCATTCACTGCATATGTGGTAGCGCACGTGGTGGGTTATTCATTATTATTCTCAGCAAAATTATAGTCAAGCCACAAGACTAGGCAACTTATATCCACCCCTCATTGCAAGCACGTCTCAACCTGTGACGCTGTACTGTATACACCACATTGTCACCTCATTGATTATTAGTTAGTGCAACTATGATCAGAGTTGGGTAAGTTCCCAAAATAAAGGAACTGAGTAAAAGTTCAGTTCCTTGCCTATAAAAGGAACTAAGTCAAGTTCCTAGTTCCTCAGATAAAAAAGGAACTTTCAAGTTCCCAAAATATGTAAAAGTTCCTCCAAAAGTTCTTGATGAAAAAATTATTGAGATTTTCTTGTTATTTAGACGAATAAAATTAAAAATCGACAAATCGTATTTTAATATTGTTCATTGTATTAATCAACACATATTTTTCTACGATTCTTTGAAGAAAATGGTCAGGATGATGCTTCCAGTATATAATAGTGTATGCATGAGGTAAAATATATATATATATATATATATATTTTACCTCATATATACAAATATCCCAGGTCCTATTTATAATACAGTTTTAACTTTCACAGTCCAATCTTCAAGCCTCAAAATTCTTATTTCTGTCTCTCAAAATGGGCCCCCCTTCCCCCATGCAAATATTCTCAGCACTTACTTTCAATTCGGTGGTGTATATTGGGTCGATTCGACGTGACACCCGAACGTTAGTAGGACTGGTTAATCGTCGAAAGCATAAAGCGTACTTGTGGGTAGGTAGTTTGACTCACGACTTGGTCTTTTTGACAACTAATTAACCGGAAATAGCAAATGATAACAATCACGCGTAATGTAAAAATGACCAACAAGTACAGTAGGCCTACTGTGATGTTGAAAAGAACTTTTAAGGGAACGCTAATTCGTTCCCAAGTTCATAAAGAATAGTGACGAAGTTCCTGACAAAGTTCCTTGTTATAAAAAGGAACTAGTTCCTTCAAAAGTTCCCAAAAAAAGAACGCGTTCTTTTCGAAATGTTCCAACCCAACTTTGGCTATAATGAACTACTATCAATTGTATTTTTGAGCATGGTATAATTAGATGAGCTTAGCGAAGATTCCATTTGACATACCAGAAAAAAATGGGCTTGGTTTTTATGCTTTTTTTTTTTTTTTTTTTTTTGTTATTTTGTACGCAGCATACAGGTCAGGAAAAAATACCAATCGACTTGAAACTTTTTCTACATATTTTTGTTTTACCAGAATAGGTTGGGATTGTTTTTTGGAAAAATCGGTCGGAAGGTTTTTCCGGAAAAAAATCGGAAAGTTTGAAAAATCACCATAAGAATAATCCGGAGAAAAGTATTTGAGAAATAAGAATTCTTCAACAGCTCTCAAATTTTCACCAAATATGAATAATACTATTATATACATCTTTTCAGAGATTTTTGCAACAATCAGATGAGAAATAACGGAGAAAACGCATTCAAAACATACTTTCACTTCAAATAAAACCAATTAAATCTATAGCAACAAGTGTCATCAATTAAATTAAAACGATTGAAATCAATTATGAATGAACAGGGAGGCCGTGACAGAATTGATTCCATTAGGGTTTTTAAACGTTTGAAGTGATCCAATATCTGTACATGTATAGACTGAGCTGCCAAATTATTTTTCACTGTACATTTCTATACTTCTGAACTCATCTCACAACGCGAATCCCACGTTTTCCTATTTATATCAAACTGAAAACTGAAAAAACTGAAATGCAAGTATTCATTCAAAGAGAGATTCTCAGCTGGCTGACATTTCAGGAAGAAAGAAGTGAGCTTTGACGAAAAAATTTAGTACAAGATTTGAAAGTGTTTTTTGATATGTTGGTTGGTCACAGAGGTGAACCAGATAATATCATATCAAAAATCACATAAATAATAGAAACTAAGTCCCGAATGAGTATCTGGGTTGTAGATAAGACTGCAATGTGCAGTATGGATAATGGCTTGGGATAAAGAGACGTTTCTCATTAAATACCAAAGCAATCAAAATTCACCCAAACATCTTCAAATATATTCTGCACAGATTTTGTTAGCAGCTTTTCAATCTACCAACTTGTCCTGCATTTTGTTTTTGAAGACATGATACCCCTACTTTCAAGATTTATAATAGTTCAAAACTTACCTTTATGAGGGTTCTCCCACTCTGTGATTGGATCCCCGGAAACAGCATAAAAACAATGGGATCCGAACTTGTGGATCTCTTGAACAACAGCATATTCCTGCAGATTCGGTGACACAGATACCATATAGTTACCTGGATCACCACAATGGCTAGGAGGCTTAGTTTTCTCCAGGTTATCATCATCAATCATGCGTTTAGCCATGCCAAGCACCTGAAACAGGACACAATCAATATTTAAATTGAAATATGATTTTTTTCATCGGCTTTGAAATCTTGGTATAAAATCATTGTATCCCAATTTTGGCTAAGCATGAATAGGTAAGAATTACGAATACCAACTAACATTGGTAACCAAGGGTAGACCGGCAAACCAAAGCAACCCTCAGTACATTCTCAATTCTTGTGAACGATATGGCACCTAATATTTGTCGTAACAAATTTAATCGTGATGTGATCCAGTATGCTGACGATTCCAGTGCCACAGTAGAAGATAATAATAATAACGAACTGGACCAAGAGCCATCTTCTACCTTAAGGGACTTCAGAAAGTGGTTTGACCCCAATGAGCTTCGACTCAACAAGGCAAAAACCGAAATTATGGTTTTTAATCTGCCAGGGAACAAAGTTTATCTACGATCCGAAATGCAAGCAGTAGAAACCACAAAGTTCCTAAACATAACATTGGACCATCATCTAACATTGGACCAACATTAGGTGCAGGCAAGAGAGGTTCAAAAAGCTTTTGAGGATAGGTTTGAGAAGTGGTGCGAGATAGACGAGCGTGATGTTGAAGGTCTGTGGTTCAATTTTCGGAAAGTATATGAGGAGGTTAGAGATATGTTGGTTCCCTATAAGGTGTTGCAGGCAAATGCCGATCCTGCCTACTATAATAGTACGGTTAGGAGGCTTAAGAGAAAGGGTAGAATGATGAGTAGGAAATTGAGGGAGTCAGGGGAGGGAAAGGAAGCGATCAGGGACCTGAGGCAGGACTTGAACAAGGCTAAGAGGGAGGCGAAAGAAAACTTCATGGGTGGTATGTTTAATGAACGTGATGTACAGGGTAGCTGGAATAGAATGTACAGGTTTGTTTCTAGTCAGAAGGGTAGTAGTAAGGAGTTGCCCACCTTAGTTGATCAGGGAGGGAATGAGTGGAAAACGGATAAGGAGAAGGCAGCAGCATTAAATAGATTCTACGGGGAAGTGTTCAATGTGACTGGAATTATAGGGGAGGGAGAAACAACACTGGAGGGGGAGGGGGAAGAAGTCCTGCTTACAGAGGGGGAAGTGTGGAATGTATTAAGGAAACTAAAAAGTGGGAAGTCACCAGGCATAGATGGGGTGCAAAGCGATCTCCTGAAATTAGCGGGTAGGGGGGTTGTAGGTTATTTACGAAGGTTGTTCCAAGCCTCACTCACAGCAGGTATAGTACCGCAAGATTGGAAAAAAGCGGAGGTGGTTCCAATTTCAAAGGGAGGGCAAAGGGGCAGGGTAGACAACTACAGGGGAATCAGTTTAACGTCACATGTATGTAAGATGATGGAAAGGGTAGTTATAAAGAGAATAATGGAGAAAGTCGATGAACATAGGGGTATTTCAGAAGTGCAGCATGGGTTTAGGAAGGGGTATTCATGTGAGACACAGTTGTTAGGTTTTGCGGAAGAGCTGGCAGGGGTAGTAGACAAGGGGGGCTGTATTGATGCAGTGTTTTTAGATTTTGAAAAGGCTTTCGACAAGGTAGATCACACTATATTATTAGGGAAGTTGAAACTGTCCATTGGGAATGCTGGGTTAGTTAATTGGATTGGAAACTTTCTTCAGGATAGAGTTCAAACGGTTCGAGTAGGTTCGGAGGTTTCAAGTGAGGTTAAGGTTACGTCAGGAGTTCCACAGGGTAGTGTGCTAGGTCCGTTATTATTTGATTTATATATAGATGATCTGACTAAGGTTGTTAATTCGAGAATAAGGTTATTTGCAGATGATTGTGTGGTATATAGGGAAATCAATACAGAGGAGGATGTAGTAGCTATTCAGGCAGATTTGACGGCACTTAATTGTTGGGTTCAGTTGAACAAGATGGGGTTAAATGAAGGGAAGTGTAAGTTAGTCACCTTTGGTAGGAGGAGAGTGAGGGCTGATGTAGTGTATGATGTAGGAGGGAAGTCACTTGAGTCAGTGGAAAATTACAAGTACTTGGGGGTGGTATTTGATAGACGTCTAGGGTGGGGGAGTCAGATTGAGAGAATAGTAAAAAAGAGTATAAATGCACTAAACTTTGTAATGAGGCAGCTTAGGGGGACAAGTATGGAGATGAAGGAAAAGGCTTATTTCTCGTTAGTGCGTCCCATGGTGGAATATGCTAGTTCAGTTTGGGATCCTTATAGATTAGGTGAGATAAGGGATGTGGAAAGGGTGCAAAGGATTGCAGTTAGAAGGGTTACAGGTAGGGTTAGGAGGTGGAAATGGGGGGAGAATGAAAGGGGGGAGAGGGTGAGAATATTGGAGAGTCCATCTGAGATGATCCGAGACTTGGGATGGCGGGAATTGGAAATACGGAGAAAGGAGGATCGGATTTGTAATTTCTTCAGGGTAATGGAAGGAGAAGGGGGCTGGGGAGAGTTGAATAGGTTGATTGAAAGGAATGAGTCAGGGTATGGGGGTAGGCGAAGTCATGATAGAGCAGTAGTTATAAAGGGGGCTAGATTAGATGTCGGTAAGTTCTCTTTCTTGAATAGGACAGGTAGGGATTGGAATGGGCTTAGTAGAAGTATACTTGAGGATGAAATAGGGTTGAAGCTATTCCGTCAGAAGGTTAGGGAGGCGATAGGATAGGATTGATAGGGAACTTGCCACCGCGCATTTATGTGCAACTGCAAGAGTTAATAATAAATAAATAAATAAATAAATAAATCTGTCATGGGCGCCACACATTGAGACTCTCCTAGTTAAACTCGCAAAAGCCAACATCGTAACCCAAACTCTAGTTCGACAAGTGGACCAGTTCACTGTAAGAGCATTCTACTTTGCCAGCGTTCAGTCTTTTACTTGAGTATAGGGTCTACTGCTGGGGCTCAGCTGCCTTGAGCATTAGAGTATTCTGAGCACAGCAGCGCATAATACGTGCTATACTCAACATCAAATCAAGAGAGTCCTGCAGAAGTGTCTTTAAACAGCTAAAAATTCTTCCTCTTGCTTGTTTTTACATAAAAGCGGTCTGCAAGTTCACGAAAAAGAATATTGAACTCTTTGCTGATAACAGCCACCACGACTACAACACTAGAGGGTCGTCTAATCTTGCACATGAGTTCTGCAGGTTGTCGGCAACAGCCGACTTGTTAGCTTTGATTTGAACTGGCACGTGGTTGAAGAATCTTCTTCACGATTGCATGATGCAAAAAACAGTAAAAAACAGTAAGGTATATTAGCTACTTGGCTCCTCTACCAAAAGTTACGACACATCATTCCCCTATGTCCCAACAAAACACAAAATATCAATTGTGTGCATGGGAAAAAGTGTATGGAAGCTTCTGACTTGATTGAGAGGAAGAACTTTACACAGATGTTTTCAATTGACTGAGTGATAAATACTATTCAGAATTCATATCATACTGTTAAATCATCAGGAAACGGGCGTAGCGATGTACCCGTATCTGGCGTTTCTGCAAAGATCCCAATAAGGCGATGTCGTTGTAAAACAAACAGTAATAGCTTGAGATAGTCACATCTAAGACGTTGCATATCTGGATCTGTAACAGTTCTCAGCATCTGGAGCCAATACGCAGCTTTTACTCGTTCTGTAAAGAATCAATTAGACATTAGTTTCTGAAAAAACTCATGATAAAATAACCTCTAAACTCACCATCCCACCATCTCATACATCATTCACCGACACCAATCGATCTCAGTCATGAGTGCAGTGCGTTGTTACAGCCAATATAAATCAATAAATACGTTGTTTAAAACAAAAAATACTTGGAAAAAGCGTAAACCTAGACGTACCATTAGCAGTTGGACCCGGTGCGGCATTGCGCTCACAAATATATACTTGAATATAATAGAATGATGTTTATATTGTAAAAAACACTTCTGTACAAATCACACAATTCGACACAACATCATCATACGCTGGGCCCAGAGATTTTAATAGGTAATTGATGAGGAAGATGTAATAGTTAATCACTTATCACCTACTACCAGTATAACTTGAGTAGGCCTACTCTACTAACAAATTGACCGTGACTATATTCACGGTGCATGTGTTTCACTGTATACATTGTTGCCACATACAAATTCATTATTGCCATTGGAAATTCTTTGTTTCATCACCTATTCGAGTACACGTTTGATGAAGAATAGTCGGCATGAATTTTGGCACCATTGCATGCACAACTGACATAATTTCCGTATACTGAATATGCGTGGATATTCGAGACACACACTTTAGGGATAGAGACTCGAGATTATCGTTCGTCTACAATCCTTGTTACCGTCTCAAACTTTTCGAATTGAGCCTGTTTCGCCATCTGTCTCGTGAATTTTCGTACGATCCAACGTGTAGCCAATGACACCCGATGAAGCCGATGAAGAATACGCTTCAGGAGACGAAATCGAGCACAGAGCGTGGTGACATATCAAGTAATTCTAGTTGAACCGGGGCGCGGCTCGTGTAGAGAAGTGCATGTGGGGCTTTTTTTTCTCTCTTTTTTTTTTAGTGGGATTTCTTATCATTCTCATATTTGAATAAATATTCAAAATGAAAATATTATTCTTTTTTTTCATTTCATTTTTTTTTTGTCTTGAAAAGAGTAATTGCAGCGTTGCCTCAGTTGGACTCAGTTCTCAGTTCACTGGACGAGCCGCCACTGATCAAGAGCCCGCATTTTAGACAGACTTTCGCCACATTTATCTCAAGAACTACAAACACTGTACGGACTTGCCGTAAAATGCAATAAACTCACAATTAGATATGCCTAATCAAAAACTGAATAATAATTTCATTATGGAGCAAATTGAATCAAAATGTGCCTAATCTGATGATTTTCATTGCTTAATTTTCGGTTACCGAATAATGATAGAAATAAATTGCAAACGCACATCCTCAAGCTTTCTTTGCTTATCAATATTTGAAATTCTGATTTGCCTGTAATTCGACAGTTTCCTCAATTTCCTTGGCCAAAATGTGTAATGTAACTAGATTTTGTCCAATTTATGAGATAAAAAACTCCCCCATCAAGCAGTGGTTACTGAAACTCTTTATCATCCCCTTTTCACGTTTCAACCCACAACCAAACTTTTGAATGCACACCGAATTTGGGTCGAGCATTTTAAAGAAAACTTTCTCAGCTAAGATGCGGGCTTTTAAGTGATACCATAGAGTAATGAAGATTTTACTATATGGTGATACTACTAACTGAATAATTTGGAACACATTTGAAGACAAAGTGAAGCAAAAATTTCTACGGGGAAGTGTTCAATGTGACTGGAATTATAGGAGAGGGAGAAACAACACTGGAGGGGGAGGGGGAAGAAGTCCTGCTTACAGAGGGGGAAGTGTGGAATGTATTAAGGAAACTAAAAAGTGGGAAAAGCCAGGCATAGATGGGGTGCAAAGCGATCTCCTGAAATTAGCGGGTAGGGGGGTTGTAGGTTATTTGCTAAGGTTGTTCCAAGCCTCACTCACAGCAGGTATAGTACCGCAAGATTGGAAAAAAACGGAGGTGGTTCTAATTTCAAAGGGAGGGCAAAGGGGCAGGGTAGACAACTACAGGGGAATCAGTTTAACGTCACATGTATGTAAGATGATGGAAAGGGTAGTTATAAAGAGAATAATGGAGAAAGTAGATGAACATAGGGGTATTTCGGAAGTGCAGCATGGGTTTAGGAAGGGGTATTCATGTGAGACACAGTTATTAGGTTTTGCGGAAGAGCTGGCAGGGGTAGTAGACAAGGGGGGCTGTATTGATGCAGTGTTTTTAGATTTTGAAAAGGCTTTGGACAAGGTAGATCACACTATATTATTAGGGAAGTTGAAACTGTCCATTGGGAATGCTGGGTTAGTTGATTGGATTGGAAACTTTCTTCAGGATAGAGTTCAAACGGTTCGAGTAGGTTCGGAGGTTTCAAGTGAGGTTAAGGTTACGTCAGGAGTTCCACAGGGTAGTGTGCTAGGTCCGTTATTATTTGATTTATATATAGATAATCTGACTAGGGTTGTTAATTTGAGAATAAGGTTATTTGCAGATGATTGTGTGGTATATAGGGAAATCAATACAGAGGAGGGTGTAGTAGCTATTCAGGCAGATTTGACGGCACTTAATTGTTGGGTTCAGTTGAACAAGATGGGGTTAAATGAAGGGAAGTGTAAGTTAATTAGTCACCTTTGGTAGGAGGAGAGTGAGGGCTGATGTAGTGTATGATGTAGGAGGGAAGTCACTTGAGTCAGTGGAAAATTACAAGTACTTGGGGGTGGTATTTGATAGACGTCTAGGGTGGGGGAGTCAGATTGAGAGAATAGTAAAAAAGAGTATAAATGCACTAAACTTTGTAATGAGGCAGCTTAGGGGGACAAGTATGGAGATAAAGGAAAAGGCTTATTTCTCGTTAGTGCGTCCCATGGTGGAATATGCTAGTTCAGTTTGGGATCCTTATAGATTAGGTGAGATAAGGGATGTGGAAAGGGTGCAAAGGATTGCAGTTAGAAGGGTTACAGGTAGGGTTAGGAGGTGGAAATGGGGGGAGAATGAAAGGGGGGAGAGGGTGAGAATATTGGAGAGTCCATCTGAGATGATCCGAGACTTGGGATGGCGGGAATTGGAAATACGGAGAAAGGAGGATCGGATCTGTAATTTCTTCAGGGTAATGGAAGGAGAAGGGGGCTGGGGAGAGTTGAATAGGTTGATTGAAAGGAATGAGTCAGGGTATGGGGGTAGGCGAAGTCATGATAGAGCAGTATAGTTATAAAGGGGGCTAGATTAGATGTCGGTAAGTTCTCTTTCTTGAATAGGACAGGTAGGGATTGGAATGGGCTTAGTATAGAAGTATACTTGAGGAGGATGAAATAGGGCTGAAGCTATTCCGTCAGAAGGTTAGGGAGGCGATAGGATAGGATTGATAGGGAACTTGCCACCACGCATTTATGTGCAACTGCAAGAGTTAATAATAATAATAAAAATAATAATAATAATACAGTAATAATAATATTCTGTTTGTAGACTTACATGTTTTTTGTAATCTTAAATGAATGAAGCTTAGTTTTAAGAATTGAATTGACAAATGATGAATATATTTAACTTTTTTCAATAAGATCTTTATCTACAATTTGCTTACCCTTTGCATCAGTCAGATTGAGGACAAATGGTTTCGCAAACTTCATATAGAATTCGAATTCCTTATCAGCATCGGGCTCCATTGCAATGTTTATCTTGAATAAAAAAAATATATATTTCTATACAACAATATCAAGAAAGCAATTTTTGTGATATTTTATAAATTATCAGTAGTAACTATTAGGAAAATATGGAAAAAAATGTACAAATAAATCTGTACTTTTCATACAAGATATATTCAGTAAAAATACTTTGCTTGGCAACACTGAGTTTATCGCCGGTTGTAGAATATAGTATTGTTACATTATGAGTTTATTTATTGTAAAATTGAATCCAAAACTTATTAGGCCTACCCTAGTAAAAATCTGAGTAGAAAACAGACTTGGAATCAAACCTAAAATTCAACTTTGTTTCTAGTTTGATGAAGTTTGATTTCTCAACTCTTTTTAACTTTGTTTCTAGTTTGATCGAGTTGCTTCTTTTAACTCTGTTAAGTACTGATTTGGCCCCTTTCTACTTTGTTTTTAGGTTTGATAATTTTCAAGTTGGTTGAACCATGTTGAAGTTTGTTTTACTCTGTTGAACGTTGTTATAGTTGGTATTTTCTAGTTTGTTCTACTCTGTTCAACATTGTTCTAGTTGGTAATTTCTAGTTTGTTCTACTCTGTTTAATATTGTTCTAGTTGGTAATTCCTAGTTTGTTCTACTCTGTTCAACATTGTTCTACTTGGTAATTTCTAGTTTGTTCTACTCTGTTTAATATTGTTCTAGTTGGTAATTCCTAGTTTGTTCTACTCTGTTCAACATTGTTCTAGTTGGTAATTTCTAGTTTGTTCTACTCTGTTTAATATTGTTCTAGTTGGTATTTTCTAGCTTTTTCTACTCTGTTCAACTTTTTCTAGTTGGTAATTCCTAATTTGTTCTACTCTGTTCAACATTGTTCTAGTTGGTGATTTCTAGTTTGTTCTACTCTGTTTAACTTGGTTCTAGTTGGTATTTTCTAGCTTGTTCTACTCTGTTTAACTTTGTTCTAGTTGGTATTTTCTAGTTTGTTCTACTCTGTTTAACTTTGTTCTAGTTGGTATTTTCTAGTTTGTTCTACTCTGTTCAACATTGTTCTAGTTGGTGATTTCTAGTTTGTTCTACTCTGTTTAACTTGGTTCTAGTTGGTATTTTCTAGTTTGTTCTACTCTGTTTAATATTGTTCTAGTTGGTATTTTCTAGCTTGTTCTACTCTGTTCAACTTTTTCTAGTTGGTAATTCCCAATTTGTTCTACTCTGTTTAACTTTGTTCTAGTTGGTATTTTCTAGTTTGTTCTACTCTGTTTAACTTTGTTCTAGTTGGTATTTTCTAGCTTGTTCTACTCTGTTTAACTTGGTTCTAGTTGGTATTTTCTAGTTTGTTCTACTCTGTTTAACTTGGTTCTAGTTGGTATTTTCTAGCTTGTTCTACTCTGTTCAACTTGGTTCTAGTTGGTATTTTCTAGCTTGTTCTACTCTGTTCAACTTTGTTCTAGTTGGTATTTTCTAGCTTGTTCTACTCTGTTCAACTTTGTTCTAGTTGGTATTTTCTAGTTTGTTCTACTCTGTTCAACATTGTTCTAGTTGGTGATTTCTAGTTTGTTCCAACTCTGTTCAGCGTTTATCTAGTTGGTGTTTTCTAGCTGGTTCTACTCTGTTCAACTTTGTTCTGGTTGGTATTTTCTAGCTTGTTCTACTCTGTTCAACTTTGTTCTAGTTGGTATTTTCTAGTTTGTTCTACTCTGTTCAACATTGTTCTAGTTGGTGATTTCTAGTTTGTTCAAACTCTGTTCAGCGTTTATCTAGTTGGTGTTTTCTAGCTTGTTCTACTCTGTTCAACTTTGTTCTGGTTGGTATCTCCCAGTCTGTTCCACTCTGTTTAACGTTGTTCTGGTAACATATTAGAAACATAAACAAAATCGCTTCATAGAATACAGCTTTACTATCTATCTGTCAGCTTGAAATTAAAGTTGATATATATGAGAGATGCAGAAAATTATCAATTGCATGCAACAGTGGAGTATATTTCAGTGAATCATCAGGTTGAGGTTTGAAATACATACAACCAATACTTCGAAGAAACGTGATCATTTATTAAAAACATGACATGAAATATTATATAGAAAGATACAAAACAAAGCTATTGAAATTCATCAAGATGAAAATAAGTTGGAATGTTGCTATCAGAAGATAAAAAATTAGGAACTAGAAAAAGACTGAGAGGGAAAAGTTGACGGCGACAGATGCAGCAACGGGTAAGAATATGTCCTGGACAGTGTCAATGACACCTTCTTTCTCAATAACTGCATCGATGTTATGAAGTCTGGTCTTCTTCCTCGCGACGTGCGAGGGTGTTTCCCGAATTGAGGTACATTAGTTTTTCAAGGATATACTTCCTCACTAGCTCCGGCTTCTCCCGTTGGCGCCATTCACTCTCACCGTTACACGCCATCCAGTGACGTGGTATGTCTGGAAAATAGAGATTTCTGTTGATAAATGAAAGAGTGAAGGCGAAAGAAAATGAAGGAATGAGCTGTCTATAAATGACGTCACACAATTTTAAGGTATATTAGTCACCCTCCCCTTGTCCGAAAAGATCACAGATAGAACAACTCCCCTCCCTTCAATGTCACAATCCAGTCAATATTCACCATTCCCCCCCCCCCCCCCCCCCAATAAAATATTATTGCGATATTGAAAAGTAGTTGTTTGTACCATTTGTATGATTCACATAGTAAATTTTACAATATAACCAAAAATAAACTATAGCAGGCCGGATTGGTGTTAGGCCTACTTGCGGGGCTGGTGATGGCCTGGGCCATAGTTACGAAAAATTGACAAGTTCTCATTATTTATTATGATTTTATACAGTAGTAGGTCTATGCAGGAAGTAACAAAAGAGCAATAGGCCTAGTCTTGTAATGTCATGTCAAATCCATGTTTTCTTATCACTGAACATTTGATTTTAGAACTGAGGAAATGGCACAAGCTCTTCATATTGATATTGGCAACAATGATAATTTCAAGATTTTCAATTTGACAACACTCCAATTTTCACGAAAATTCCACCAGATAGCACTAACAGAGGGTGTGTGGCAGTAGACTCTGCCTTTCTCTGATGTAGACCAATTGACCACTAGTGATAGGCGTGGCTTATTGGCAGACCACCTTCATGTGGGCATTTAGAGATACTCTGATAGGCAATGTTAATTTACCCACAGTAACAAACAGCCCATTTGATTGGATGTTTTATTTTGTGACGTTTGTGGGCGCGGGTCAATCGTCAATTCTTGATAGACTACAAAATCATGTAGGCCTAGGGGATAATTTATAACAGCCTGATTAATAATCAAATAATAATTAGATGCTATTTTTAAAAGTGATTTTTTAATGATATTTAAATTTTGTGTATATAAAACTAGTTGGTCATTATAGTTGCTGATGCATTTCTATGGATTCAATATTTTCAACACCATCGTATTTGTACTTGGTATAAACAGTAGGCCTACAGTAAAACATTGTTTTAAATTCACATAATCATGTGTACTATATTCTGTCATTTGTGATTTAAATTAGCTAACTTTAAATTCCTTCCCCTACATCCACACCCATCTAACATACACATTATTAATATATTATTTGTAAATCATTTTCCTCATGCTGGGTAGATATCAGCCTAGGTCTAATATAGACCTTTGAAGTAAGAAGCCTCCCTTCAATAAATACAGTTTTCCTCTTGCCTATATTGAGTGAATATTAGCAATTTAATATTAGCCTAATATGGATAAAATATCATGAAAGAAATACCATGAGAAAACAAATCCCTTCAATCTCTTCCCTACATTAGGTGAATATTATGAAAATAATAGTCATTAAACGTACCTCATAACATTGGCAGTGTTATACAATCAACCATTCCCATGCCTGGCAGTGCGCTGATTGAGTAATAGTCAGTTGATGTGTGAATATATCATTCTTCGAACAGTCCCCCACGTCATTGAGTTTTTGTATATATAAACTCAATGCCCACGTCCTTCAATCCATGGTGGTTTTCAATCCATACCCTGGTGGAAAAAACCTCTCAGAAAAGCTCTCAGATCCATTCAAAATCTGAATGCTTTTGAAAGCATTTCAAAGTTTTTCTCAATGCTTTTCAATGCTTTTCAATGCCTTTATGAAACCTCCAATGCATTTGAGAGGCAATGGATTTGAATGGTTTTGAATGCTATTGAATGGCTAGGTATCCTGAATGGATTTGAGAGCTTATCAGAGGGTTTCAATGGAATTGAATGGGTCTCAGGGTGTTTGAATGGCTAGGTATTCTGAATGGATTTGAGAGCTTATCAGAGGGTTTCAATGGAATTGAATGGGTCTCAGGGTGTTTGAATGGCTAGGTATTCTGAATGGATTTGAGAGCTTATCAGAGGGTTTCAATGGAATTGAATGGGTCTCAGGGTGTTTGAATGGCTAGGTATTATGAATGGATTTGAGAGCTTATCAGAGGGTTTCAATGGAATTGAATGGGTCTCAGGGTGTTTGAATGGCTAGATATTCTGAATGGAACTGAGAGGGTCTGAGAGCATTTCAGAGGGTTTCAATGGAATTGAATGGGTTTCAGAGTGTTTGAATGGCTAGGTATTCTGAATGGATTTGAGAGGGTCTGAGAGCATTTCAGAGGTTTTCAATGGAATTGAATGGGTTTCAGAGTGTTTGAATGGCTAGGTATTCTGAATGGATTTGAGAGGGTCTGAGAGCATTTCAGAGGTTTTCAATGGAATTGAATGGGTTCCAGGGTGTTTGAATGGCTAGGTATTCTGAATGGATTTGAGAGGTTCTGAGACAATTTCAGAGGTTTTCAATGGAATTGAATGGGTTTCAGAGAGTTTGAATGGCTGGGTATTCTGAATGGATTTGAGAGGGTCTGAGAGCATTTCAGAGGTTTTCAATGGAACTGAATGGGTTTCAGAGTGTTTGAATGGCTGGGTATTCTGAATGGATTTGAGAGGGTCTGAGGGTATTCCAGAGGGTTTCAATGGAATTGAATGGGTTTCAGAGAGTTTGAATGGCTTGGTATTCTGAATGGATTTGAGAGGGTCTGAGGGTATTCCATGAGGGTTTCAATGGAATTGAATGGGTTTCAGAGAGTTTGAATGGCTTGGTATTCTGAATAGATTTGAGAGGGTCTGAGGGTATTCCAGAGGGTTTCAATGGAATTGAATGGGTTTCAGAGAGTTTGAATGACTGGGTATTCTGAATGGATTTGAGAGGGTCTGAGGGTATTCCAGAGGGTTTCAATGGAATTGAATGGGTTTCAGAGAGTTTGAATGACTTGGTATTCTGAATGGATTTGAGAGGGTCTGAGAGCATTTCAGAGGTTTTCAATGAAATTGAATGGGTTTCAGAGAGTTTGAATGGATTTGAGAGGGTCTGAGAGGAGTGTGGTTTTCAATGGAAACAATGATCATTGTTTCCATATATATATATATATATATATATATATATATATATATATATATATATATATATATATATATATATATATATATATATATATATATATATATATATATATATATATATATATATATATATATAAATATATATATATATATTCTCTAAATGAAAATGATATATCAATCATTCAATTAGATTGCAATAATAGTAGGCTAGGGCCTAATACCAACATTTTTATATATTATATGGATAACTAGGAATGAGGTACCAAAATGAAGTTGTGAATCAATATAGATTTTTGATTAATTACAAAGTGTATTATTGGATAATCAATTTAAATAATACATATTATCAATATCATCTTCTTTTTTCAAAGTATCTGTGTGGCAGCCCTGTCATTTCACAATTGAATGATACATGTTGAATAGAATTTCTAAAAACAAATACATTCTAACATGTAAGTGGAGTACCCGGTATATAACAATTTAGACAGAACACTAAATTGAAATTTTAAATCAACTGTGGCCCTACATTGAAAAGTAACAATACTAGCAGGGTAAATCTGTTTCTCTCCGAAATGTTATCGAACCAATTTGATGAATCGTTGTGGTTAATGAATTAGTAAAATTAACGAACTTAGTCATTGGGTAGGCATATGATTAATCATCTTTGCTTTGCCACAGGGTTAGCAAGAACCTAAAAAAGCCACGTTCACCCGGGTCTTTTGAAAAACGTAGGTTTGAGTGGGTTTCAAAAATCTTTGAAAAACAGTTACGATACAAATTGCGGTTTAAGAACACAGATTAATTTCCCTATTTGACATGAAATTACCCATCAGAGGAGAAAAACTGAAATCAGTATTATTTATTACAAATTAAAATGTATACCGGTGGCATATAGCCCATTTGGTGAAGAATAATATGGTACAAAAAACTAGAAAGTTCTGACAGCTCTGTAGACTTAGGCCTACAAGTCTATTGTGAGATAAAATGGCATTATATGTGAGAACTAGCGGGTCAATTAACCCTGCTACAATGTGAGGCATTCGGACATACTTGGCTACAGTTCGTCTGGTAGCTGTGCGGTCGCACTTGAATACAAATTGAAGAAAAAGCGATTTAAATGAAAACAATTTCAACCAATTACGATGAAAAAACTCACCTACCATCGACCTATGGTCAAAAGCTGTTATGTAATGTTATGTAATGACAACAAATGAAGTAAACAAAATTGTTACGGCCGTTTTTGAGAAACATAATCGTACTGCCATAGTTTGCTAGATCATACTTGAATCCCTAGCCTTTTTTTCTATCTTCAAGCATCGGAATGAGTGTTGGAAGTATTCTTGCATCTCATGTTCAACGTCACTATTCATGGCCAACGCAGCTAAGATGAACGAACTTCTGCAAAACAAATGCGGGTCAAGTTAACATTACCGGTAATGTATGTGTTGGTCTCGCTGTGAGCAATCAGAGTCTACAAATGTACACTTTCATAACATTAGGCCTGGTATAATTGTCTGTTTTTATTGAGAAAACAAGAAATAAAAAAGTTACCGTGAACCAAAATGATCTACCTCATCTACTATGAACTAGCTTACATTGATAGGCCTATAAAAGGATTTTTTACACATACATTCTGAAACAAAACATGCAACTCAGTTGATTGAGTAGCTTCTAGATGAATGTACAGTGTAAGTAGACAAATGTTCAGTGCAGAGGTACGTTCATAGAGCCACGGCATTCTTGCCAGCCGGCAATCTTGACGGGTGCCGTAGGACGTCAAATGATTTGTACCATTAATACTACCACGGCAAACGATCGGTTTTATCGCAGACTCAAGGTAATTATATATCGAATCGTTGCGATAACCATGGCAACGTCGACAGTGATCGAGCTCGACAGTCGATAGTCCGTAAGCAAAACAAACAGTTTTAGTATAAACGTGGCCGTGATGTTGTCTACGTCATCACGGCAAGTCTGTCGGCCGGCAAAATGTTCAACTTCAACCAACTTTTAAGGTCACAGTGAACGACAAGCCCGGGAAGTCTGTGATTGGCTCATTCATTTTGACGCCACGGCAAATTCGTGCTGCCGTGGCTCTATGAACATACCTCAAGTATGTAAGAACAGGCCTGAGCAGACAATGACAACTAGGCTAACCATCATAGAAATATTTACGGCACAAAAATAAATCCATGGGCCACATATTAAAAAACAACCGAAGTCTCCCTTCTAGGGCATCATGAATAATACCAAGTAATGTAGTAGGCGAACAGTCATCAAACGTATCACATAACATTGGCAGTGTTATACAATCAAACATTCCCATAACCTGGCAGTGCGCTGATTCAAGTCAAGTAGCGTTTTATTTCATCAGTAAATGCATTACCGGTAAATAATAACATAATCCACTCACTTATGTGTATGAGCTGGGTGCCTTACAAGTATTGAGTAATAATACATCATTCTTCGAACAGTCCTCCGTGTCCTTCAATCCATGATGGTTTTCAATCCATATCTGGCAAAAAGTTGTACCTGAAAATATGGATAATGATTATTTATAGGCCTACAGGATAAGATGTCAGGAGCAAAAAGATGTGGGTAGACCTGAACCTAGGCCTACTTAACTTCCAAAGGTTCTTATTCAAACAGTTACATGGATGCGGACACATAATATAGAGATTGATCAAGCATTAAAAAACATCCTGAAGCAACTTAGTGCTCATACCGACATTATACGCACTAAAACTACAAGTAAAAACTAAAAGTTAGCCTAGCGGTTAGGCCTAAATGTGCGTAGACTTCATTTGAATAGGAATTCAAATTTTGGATTAAATCAAACTAGGTTCGGTATTACCTTCACCTAGGCCTACCGGATCATTTGATCGATCATTTGACACAAACCTTACCCTATCTAACCATTATTCAAAACCCTACGAGATTTATAACCCAACACAACAAAATCAATGCCTCGGCCTAACATAACCTGTAAAATCGAGACACGACTTGAAATTGAATTTTCCATAACTAATCTTAGCCCTAATTCAACAAAGAACTAGTAGAAATGTATTAAGAACTGGGGCTACAATCGGGGCTATTGCATTTACTGAATAATTAGGGCCTAGGCCTAATTATCATGTTGTTGGGATGTAGGGGCCTAGGCCTAAGCCTACTCCAAGCCTACTGCAATGAAACCTTACCCAATTCATTTGAGCTTAGGCCCACTAAAAATATGAACACTTACCTTATTTAATTAGGTCCATGTGAGCCTAGTAGCAGCAGGATACTTCTTAATGCCAGCAGTGATGGCGATGAGCCGATGAATACACACGGAATTAATTGTTTTGAATTTCTGAGCTTGAACGGTTGCGTGGAATAGTAGCGCGTGACCTGACGTCATCAAGTGTTCTGATTGGTTGAAGGATTTTCAAATTTACCCGTCGTCAAAACTCCTTCATTTATTCGATTTTGTTCAAATACAGTGTCCGAGTTCTTCTCTATAATTATGACTAATTAAAGCTGACTAAATTAAAACTTGACATGAAATTGAAATGAATAAAATAAATGTGTACTATATTTGTACCATGTACCAAATCTATTTGGAGAATGAATAATACAAAAGAATGATAGAATTTAGTTGACCATAAAACTGAAAATAGCATATCTTTGCTAATGAACAAATTATTCAGTTAGTTTTTAGTTGTTAGGCCTACACTTATGTTTCGGAAATGAATCATCATATAAATATGGGGTACAAAATGTCGCCTAATCATGAAATTAGTTTCAAGTTGATGAAACTTGTCTCCTCACTAAAAAGAGTAATTGGTGTCCGAAGTGAAATACAAATTCAGAGATGATGAAGTCGGGGTTCATCAGCAACCGAGGCAGCTGTCTCAAAGGCTCAAACCAAGCCAGAGAGGTATGTTTCAGGCGTGCCTGGGAGGCATATTCCAGGCATATTCATGCCTGGGAGGCATGTTACAAGCATGTCTGATCTTGAGAAAGACAATATTGCTGTATGTTTACTACGGGCATGCCCTGGGCAGGTTCTAGGCGGCCACGATCATAGAGCACGTCTGTAAAGCATACCTAAGGCTTGCTTCAAACGTGCCTAGTGGGCACGCCTAATCCTCGCCTCAATGACAGGTTTTATGCATATGCCTCAGGCATGCCAGTGTTTGAAGGGTAGCCATTCAAACACCCTGAAACCGATTCAATTCCATTGAAACCCTCTCAAATCCATTCAGAATACCCAGCCATTCAAACTCTCTGAAACCCATTCAATTCCATTGGAACCCTCTGAAATGCTCTCAGACCTTCTCAAATCCATTCAGAATACCCAGCCATTCAAACTCTCTGAAACCCATTCAATTCCATTGAAACCCTCTGGAATGCTTTCAGACCCTCTCAAATCCATTCAGAATACCCAGCCATTCAAACTCTCTGAAACCCATTCAATTCCATTGAAACCCTCTGAAATGCTTTCAGACCCTCTCAAATCCATTCAGAATACCTAGTCATACAAACTCTCTGAAACCCATTCAATCCCATTGAAACCCTCTGAAATGCTCTCAGACCCTCTCAAATCCATTCAGAATACCTAGTCATACAAACTCTCTGAAACCCATTCAATCCCATTGAAACCCTCTGAAATACCCTCAGACCCTCTCAGTTCCATTCAGAATACCCAGCCATTCAAACTCTCTGAAACCCATTCAATTCCATTGAAACCCTCTGAAATGCCCTCAGACCCTTTCAAATCCATTCAGAATACCCAGCCATTGAAACTCTCTGAAACCCATTAAATCCCATTGAAACCCTCTGAAATGCTTTCAGACCCTCTCAAATCCATTCAGGATTCCCAGCCATTCAAACTCTCTGAAACCCATTCAGTTCCATTGAAACCCTCTGGATCTCAATATCTCTCAAATGCATTGGAAGGCATTCAGCTCTGAAAAGCATTGAAATGCATTGAGATTCCTATGATCTCGTTTCCTCTCAAAACCCTTCGAAACCATTCACCTCTCAAATGCATTCATTTCCATTGGAAATCTCTGGATCTCAATATCTCTCAAATGCATTGGAAGGCATTCAGCTCTGAAAAGCATTGAAATGCATTGAGATTCCTATGATCTCGTTTCCTCTCAAAACCCTTCGAAACCATTCACCTCTCAGATGCATTCCTTTCCATTGGAAATCTCTGGATCTCAATATCTCTCAAATGCATTGGAAGGCATTCAGCTCTGAAAAGCATTGAAATGCATTGAGATTCCTATGATCTCGTTTCCTCTCAAAACCCTTCGAAACCATTCACCTCTCAGATGCATTCATTTCCATTGGAGTTCTATGCTCTGAAATGCTTTGAAATGCTTTGGATTCCATTCAAAAAGCATCCTCTCAAATCCATTGAATTTCCATTGCCATTCACATGATCTGAAACTCCTTCAATGCCATTAACAAGTTTCAAGTTTGAACCTCTCGAAGCCATTGAGAATCCTTCAAGCCATTGGAAAGTATTGAAAGGCATTGAAAACCTCTCAACATTTGAATGGATCTGAGAGGTTTTTTCCACCAGGGTATCTGGTAAAAAGATGTACCGGTACCTGGAAATATGGATAACGAATAATGATTAGTTATAGGCCTACAGGATAAGATGTCACGAGCAAAAAGATGTAGACATATGGACCTACTCAACTTCCAAATGTCCAACTTCCAACTTCCAAACCTCTATACTTAATGGTTACAGGTAGGCCTACATGGATGCGGACACACAGGCCTAATATAGAGATCGTTCAAGCATTAAAAAACATCCTAAAGCAACTTGTTGCTTACACCGACATTATAGGCTAGCCTATGCACTAAAACTAGAAGTAAAAACTAAAAGTTAGCGGTCAAGTGTGCGTAGGGCTTAGACTTCATTTGAATAGGAATTCGAATTTTGGATTATATCGAACTACCCTAGGTCCGGTATTACCCTCACCTACCGTATCATTCGATCGTTCATTTGACACAAACCTTACCCTATCTAGGCCCTAACCATTATTTAAAACCCTAAAAGAGATAACCCAACACAATAAAATCAATGCCTCGGCCCAACATAACCTGTAATATGGAGACACAACTTGAAATTGAATTTACCGTACCTAATCCCAGCCCTAATTATACAAAGAACTAGTAGAAATGGATTAAGGGCTGGGGCTGCAATAGGGGCTATTGCATTTACGAAATAATTAGGACCTGGGCCTAATTATTATGTTGTTGGAATGTAGGGGCCTAGGCCATTGAGTTTATAGTGTTGTTTAGGCACCTAGGCCTAGGCCTACTGCAAAAATATTGTGCCTAGTGCAATGAGACCTTACAAAATTTATGTGAGCTTAGGCCCACTAAAAAGATGAACACTTACCTTATTTAATTAGGCCCATGTAGGCCTAGCCTAGCAGTGATGGCGATGAATACACACGGAATTTTTTTTTTTTAATTTGGGAGCTTCATTCTTGAAACGGTTGCAGACTTGCGAGTCACCGCGCGTGCCCTGACGTCATGAAGTGATTGGTTGAACGATTTTTAAATTTACCCGTCGTCAAAACGCCATTTATTTGATTTTGTTCAAATACAGTATCCGAGTTCTTCACTATAATTATGACTAATTAAAGCTGACCAAATTTAAACTTGACATGAAATGAAACTTCAATTTCAAATAATAAATGTAATGTGCTAGTTATAGTATTAACCAATCGAGGAAATGAATAAATACAAGGGAATAGATGAAAAATACTTCCTGGCATTCATTCTTGATGTATATTCAATAATTTATTTTAGGTTACTTGAATGTTAAAATGAGACTTCACTCGTATATAGCAAATACATATAAATAACGAGTAATTTCGATGCCATTTCAAAATTATTGTAATTATCCAATAACTTTGGCTGCCATAATTATTATTGTATCTTTTGAACATAATATTATTCGTTTAATGAATATTGAAACTAAAGAATCGAGAATTCAAATTTCGGAATCGGTGGAGATTCAAAGACTCAAATGGACTTGGAAATCAAATCTAAAATTACTTCTACGATTCCGATTCTGCCGGAGACTCGGACTCTAAATTAGGTAGACTCGCACAGCCCTAATGATGTAATGAACTGAAGATGTAATGTGAAGTAAAATGGTATTGAATGCTGATGAAAAATATTTCATTTTGTTTCTTAATGGTAAGAACGAATTGGAAGATCCCAACATGACTCCAATCAAATAATGTTGAACAGAGTGGAACAACTACAAAAACGTTGAACAAAGTAGAACAAACCAGAAAATACTAACAAGAACAATGTTGAACAGAGTACAATAAACTAGAAAATACCGACTAGAACAATGTTAAACGGAGTAGAACAAACTAGGATAATGTTGAACGGAGTAAAACTAACTGGAACAATGTAAAAAAGAGTAGAACAAACTAGGAATCACCAACTGGAACAAAGTTCAACGGAGTAGAACAAGCTGGAAAATACCAACTAGAACAACGTTGAACAGATTAGAACCAACTAGAATAATCTTAAACGGAATAAAACCAACTAGACAATACCAACTAGAACAATGTTGAGCAGAGTAAAACCAACTAGAAAAATATGCCAACCTTAACAATGTCAAACAGAGTAGAACCAACTAGAAAAATACCAACTGGAACAAAGTTGAACAAACTCGAACAAACTAGGAATTGCCAACTAGAACGATGTTGAACAGAGTATAAGAATCTAGAAAATTCAGACTAGAACAATGTTAAACTGATTAGAAATTACCAATCAGAACAATGTTGAACAGAGTAGAACAAACTAGGAATCACCAACTAGAACAAAGTTGAACCGAGTAGAACAAACTAGAAAATACCAACTAGAACAACGTTGAACAAACTCGAACAAACTAGGAATTGCCAACTAGAACAGTGTTGAACAGAGTATAACAATCTGGAAAATTCCAACTAAAACAATGTTAAATTGAGTAGAAATTACCAAGCAGAACAATGTTGAACAGAGTAGAACAAACTAGGAATCACCAACTAGAACAAAGTTGAACCGAGTAGAACAAGCTAGAAAATACCAACTAGAACAACGTTGAACAGAGTAGAACCAACGAGAAAAATACCAACTAGAATAATCTTAAACGGAGTAAAACCAACTAGACAATACCAACTAGAACAATGTTGAGCAGAGTAAAACCAACTAGAAAATGCCAACCTTAACAATGTCAAACAGAGTAGAACCAACTAGAAAAATACCAATTGGAACAAAGTTGAACAAACTCGAACAAACTAGGAATTGCCAACTAGAACAATGTTGAACAGAGTATAACAATCTGGAAAATTCCAACTAAAACAATGTTAAATTGAGTAGAAATTACCAAGCAGAACAATGTTGAACAGAGTAGAACAAACTAGGAATCACCAACCAGAACAAAGTTGAACCGAGTAGAACAAGCTAGAAAATACCAACTAGAACAACGTTGAACAGAGTAGAACCAACGAGAAAAATACCAACTAGAATAATCTTAAACAGAGTAAAACCAACTAGACAATACAAACTAGAACAATGTTGAGCAGAGTAAAACCAACTAGAAAATGCCAACCTAAACAATGTCAAACAGAGTAGAACCAACTAGAAAAATACCAACTAGAACAAAGTTGAACAGACGCGAACAAACTAGGAATTGCCAACTAGAACGATGTTGAACAGAGTATAACAATCTAGAAAATTCCAACTAAAACAATGTTAAATTGAGTAGAAATTACCAAGCAGAATGATGTTGAACAGAGTAGAACAAACTAGGAATTACCAATTAGGACAACGCTGAACAGAGCAGAACAAACTAGAAACGACCAACTAAAACTGTATTAACAGACTTGAATAAAATCGTTCTCTTCAACAAACTTGAACTTGATTAACAAACTAAAACAAGATTCATTTCATGACCAACCTAAACATAGTTAACATATTAAAACGATGCTGGACAAACTAAAACAAGTCTATTCAAAGTTGGTTTGAACTCCAACTTGAAATGAGTTAAACAAGTAGAAACAAACTAAACAAAGTCAAAACATGTACAACAAACTTGAACAACACAAAATTATTCTACTTTGTTTTTCATATCAAACTTAGTTGAATCCAAGTTTGATTTTAACTTTGTTCTACTCATATTTTTACTAGGGTACACAAGAAGTAACTTGGTAAGCAGAATAAAAATAAGTTAGAGAGCAAATCTATACAGTACTGGTATTATAGTCAGACAACAACACTGCTGTTGTTGGAACAGATTCTACAATGTGTGAATTTTGTCTGCTAATTACTAATTAAAGATAAGAATAACGATAGTAGGCCTACTAGGGATATAATAGTTTGTGTTGAATGATGTGAGATAGCTAGGTACTATAGTGCCAACAATATTGGTAATATTAATACTGTATACATTATTTAAAAGAAAACAAACAAATGTTACAGATACTGTGACAAAGATTACTGTGATTTAGATAATTGAACAATATCTATGTTGTGATAACTATTCTTCTTCTTATAGTTAAAGTGTCAGGATGAGAAGTGAGGGTCTGATTAATCGAGTATATAATTATCATAACCACAAATACACATTTCTACAGCGAGCACCCCTCACACCTGCCCACGCTTCGGCATCAGGCAGTATTTATGTATAAAACACAATACACTAATCAAAATCATAAAGTCGGCGTCTATTGTATCGAACCTTTTTTGACCGAAAAACACTACGTTAGTCAACGACTGATCTGAAATTTTATACTACCCAAACAGAAAACATTGATCCTCAACAATCACTTATTAATTAGTTTGACCTCAACTGAGACATAAACCTTACAATAAACAATTTGACATAAACTTATTAGTGAATATAGAATAGAATAGAATAGAATGTCTTTATTTATCATGTACATACAAACGTCATACAATCAAAAAGGGCGAGGTTCGATCACATGACCGTTCTTCCACCTAACCTTTATAATTATTTAATAATAGAATAGAATGTCTTTATTTATCATGTACATACAGACGTCATACAATCAAAAAGGGCGAGGTTCGATCACATGACCGTTCTTCCACCTAACCTTTATAATTATTTAATAATACGAAAGACAAGAAAATAAATCATTATTCATTAGGATATGATGTAGGATTAACGTAACGTATTAGTGTAAAAAATTATCGTAAACTACATGCTAAGATAGAAATAGCTTATAGAGATTGAATTGGGACAATTAAGTTAGTAGTAAGAACATAGTTATGTACATGAACACTACTTTTAACAGTAAAATAATCATGGAGGGATGCTGATATTTCTAACAATAATACAGGAAACAATGTATTAAATCTATTCTCAGATTAACTTGATATCATATAAATAATTTACATATATACTATATAGTATATATCTAATAGACTTGAGTGAGCAGGACTGGATTACGTGGGAGGGCAAGTGATTGTATAAGATAGAGCATAGGTGAAAAGGGCTGTTGGTGAAGAAGGACAGATTGTGAGATGTGATGTGGATGGAGTTTTTGTTTCTGGTCTGGTGAGGATGGATTGAGGAGTTGAGAGGGAAGAGATCGGGATAGGTGCGGACGAAGGAGCTAGCATCTTGAATGAGCTTGGATGAGAGAGTGAGAATTTTTTGGTCTATGAAGTGCTGGCGACAGGATGTGCGTCGGGAGATACCAACTATTGTGCGTAGAGCTCTTTTTTGAAGTATAAAGACACGGTTAGCAGGGGGAGAAGCGCCCCAGAAGAGGATGCCGTAAGAGAGATGAGAGTGAAGGTATACGAAAGACAAGAAAATAAATAATTATTCATTAGGATATGATGTAGGATACATCATATGATGTAGGATATGAATATATACTTGTATGAATATATAAATAATGACAAAAGACTATCCTAAAAGAAATAGCTAACAGTTGTTGATAAACTTCATTGCATTTTTGAAGATGTCATTCCTATGAGATTTTCTTTCTATTCTATGTCTCTACTCAACAGTGAAACCACTATGCATCATTCCTGGATCCATCGTTTTCCTGCTTGTATCATTCATTTTTCCTCACCCCACTCCTGTATAGGCCTAATCAATGTTGAATTTTCCTGCATGGATGGTTCAGTTTTTCTGGTTCCTTGATAAACGATGGATCGAGGTTTCACGGTATTTGTTTGATATTTTTTGAACATTTAAAAAACATACCGTTATATTCTTGAGGGTCCAGTCTAGTATAAACACTAGCAATGAAGTAAATTTGTCAATGTCAATACATTTTGAGCTTATATGTGCACAAAAAATGCATATTCGGTCGCGAGCGCTTCAAACATCTTATTTTTTTGTTTGTCATGAATTGATTACCAACACACATACCACACTACTGATGCACAAGAGATTTGTATTTTTGTATTTGTTGCCGTTTCTTATTAAAGAACAATATTAAAATTGTATAAACATTGTCAGAGAGATTGTGTGAATGATTGACAATCGCTCAACCCCCTACCCTCTAGAAAAAAGATTGATCAATCTTAATTTTTCAGGATCAATATCACGGGGATTCGGGTAACAGAATATGGCTTGATTAAAGAAACTCCTCTACCCTACATGGCTAACAGAATATTATTCGGGTAATGCATTACCTGTTCCCGACGGCACCACCAACACATATCTAGACATACACATAATTATACGTATCCACTGGAGTTATTTAATGGTTTTGGAGTAACTGGTAGTTGAATTTTCTTTGAATGAATGAGTCTGAAGACGGTTCAAGACTTTGATTGATTGTTAGGGTTCGAAGGCGCGTCGAAAGTAAGGTCATTTTGCGCCTATGATCATGTCCGTGTACTTTCATCAGTCAATATTTGTGGATGTTTCATGCATATGGAGTGTGCAGACAAGAAGAAAAGCAACTGAAGGTGAGAAAAAAAGAAAGTCACAAGAACAGCAAAGAAAATGAGATAAAAATGTAATGCTCAGTATTCCCTCCAAATACCCCAGTCACCAAGAGGTTTCCACTTGACTGGAACAGTCTAAATTTGGTCTGGGCCCTCGCTTCAGACCATATCGCCATGGGTGACCCCCTCGGGAGCAAATAAATTGCTTCCGACGACAGCTCTGGGGATCACGTCGAGGTGTCCAGATTCTTCGAGGGGGACGTCACTCTACGTCCAAATAACCGTTTATATCCCAAGATATTGCTTCCTCCTCTGACACTTGAACCATAAGTCAACTCTCACACACTGAAAATCGCTTCTAGTGCACATTTTCATTCCTTTCTCACAGGATATCCTACTTATTCACGATATATTTTTCTGGGGAGAGAGGTTCTTCTCAAGCTAAATGTATATTTATCCTTCAAAAACATGCTTTACGCTCAATTGTCGACATCTCCTGCCTCATGTCAACATTTTTTAAACATTTTTATATTGAGTTTAACGACGCACTGTAATGATGACCAAGATCAATTGGCGTCGAATGATTGATTAATGAGATGATGAGATGAAGGTTTTATGGGTAATGGGAAGGATAGTGGGAAGGAAGCGGTCATGGCCTATATTGTGGGAACCATCCCAGCATTAGCCTAGACTACAGAGGGAAACCACGAAAAGCCCCCGTAAAGATGGACAGTTGCGGGGATCGAACCAGGTCCGACATGCCCACTACCTCCCGGGTTACATGGAGCAAGTGCGTTAACCACTCAGCTGCCTGTGCCGGTCATCAACATTTCATCGAACAAAAGATATCAAGACTTACCCTACTTCAGACTGATTCATCATCCTCTTTTGTTTGTTAGTTGTAACTATCCCAGACTAATCCTTCAACTTCTGGGTTCACACCTACCTAACTAGTAGCAGTGAGTAAGTACTAAGCTCATAATATCTATTACTAAAATCAATATTACCGGTATACTGTATGGCTTTTTCACTTTTGACATCAATTATATTGCCATAGATCCATCATCATTAAATATTATTCAGGACGTTATTTTTAGTACCGGTATTTCACTAGTATAGTAGGTATTTATCAACCAATTACAGCATTGTTGATGTTATCATAGTGTGGTATATGCACAAGACCTATGCCTGAAAATCCCTTACCATACTAAGGCCTGGTTTTACGAATCTTAGTTAGGGTACTAATCCAGTAACTATTAAAATAAAGGTACGGAAATAACATACGTCACCATGGTGATAACAAGTTAACCTGCTAACTATTGCCAATGCTATTGCTTGATCCAGTCTCGTGAAACCGGGCCTAAATAGAATTTAAACTTCAACCAAACTTAAACTGTAGGCCCACTTCTAAATACAGTGGAACCCATCAACTATTAACGTGAAAAACTTTGTAATGAAACTATTTGGCATGTGGAGCATATGGGTTAGATCAAAAAATAAAACTTATAAATGAAATAAATGTATAAACGAGAAACTTACCATATAACAGAGGTTCTACTGTATTCTTCCAACATTGGGCTGCAGTAGAACCTCTTCAATATATTATTCTGAGAACTACCATATATTCAAACATCTTACTAGAAGTGAAAAATTGCTCAAGAAATACTTATATAAAATGGTAGTCAGTACACTTATGATATGAAATGGTTTAATCTGTAATGAAAATGTAAATTTACAATTTCAATCAAACTACACACATTCGAATGCTATTTTTTCATAGACAATGTGTAGCATGCATATGTACCCTGTCTTCCTATTTTTAGTGCATATAATATCAGTATACTTTCTTCAGGATGAATTTGAATGTAGCTTGATCAACTACCGTACTTTGTGTGACTGCGACAGTTTATGGATGGGATCAAAAAATATTCTTACTACGTAAAGAGAAACTTACCAAAGACGTTTTACTATCTACTACAGTACATGTTTTTGTTTTCATCCAAGACTTTAAGCCTACATACTGTGTTACCTTATGTTGTTTGTTCACATGGTGAATAAAACACAATACAAGAATAATTACGTAGTTGATGTATATTGCCTAGTAGGACAATACTATATTTATTATTCAAGTTGGTTACATACTAAAAAGAGAACCAATTCATATTTTGATTAGACCAAAACAAATTACACTAAATCTGTATGCAAGGCAACCAATAGTCAAGACATAGGCCAAGTTGATTGACACGATTTTAATTAACTTGGATTAAAAACAAAGTAGGGTTCCTGAAAACAATACAGAAGTACAACTTTGAGGAAAATGCAAATGGGAAAAATGGACATTACTCCACTACATATAGTCAACGCACTCATAAGGTCAAGAATCAATATCAATATCAATACCGTACATGTTATTTGTCTTTCTATTAAGGAGAAAGAAATGAAGATCTTTGCATCCTAAACCATCTTTGTCCATGTAAGATATGAAAATGGAAAGGCCCTTAATAGTAATTATAATTCCCAGTCCATCCCTGATTATATCCACCATATCCTGTCTGTGAATACCCCCAGTTCTGGTAATTAGCATAGTTCGGATCAGATTGGTTCGGATACTGTTGATTATATTGCCCGTACGCCTGAGGTTGCTGATTGGTTGGTGGGTATTGTCCCTGGTAGCCGGCAGCCGGTTGGCCCGAGTAGCCTGTTTGGGCGTAGTTGTTCGGGTATTGCCCTGTAGCTGCAGCTGCTGCTGGTGCTGCCTGAGGGCTAGGCGAGGAAGCACTGCCTGTCGTTGCAGCTGGGACCTCGCCACCACTCTTCGATTTCTTGGACGACGGCTCACTGAGGAGAAAATAAATATGTAAGCAATATCTTCATGATCAGTAGTACTTGGGCCTAGTTATTCACATACATATTTACCTAATAGGATAGGCCTACATACAAATTCAAATAATTATTTAATTAAAATATCTGAAAACCATCAGATTATTGATCTGAAAACAATCAATAACATGTAAATTAATGTTATTCTTAACCTTCCAACTGTTACACCCTGTGCTGAGTTATTTTTTCAAACATACAACAGTTTGTAAGGATGATTAGTAAAGATGCTGTATTCATGATTATTTCTCCATGATTTTTTTCAAAAAACCACAGAAAAAAGATCACAGAAGAATTAAATAATGGAAGGGTGATGGAAAATCGGATGGGTAATTTATAAATACAGTACTGATTTACGTTTCCTAGGCACAGGAATAGCTGCGGGAGCTTGGATATCATCTTCATCTTCAGTCTTCACTAGTAAGACTGAATCACATTATCATTGTTCTCAACACCAAAAGCGAGATAAGAACCGGTTCAACCTTCTTATATTCACGTGTCAGGGTGAGTTTCTCATTATCGGTCAACAAAAGCATATTATATCGCCAAGTTGGTTAATCAACAACCGCTATTTTCACTCGACTTTGAATCAGTTTGTTCGTTGACCAAACATCTGTCTGAATAAACGCTACTATTATGAAATAAATCAAAGGTCGACGTTATTTCGAAGAAGTACATATGTTCAACCAATAGATTGCGCAAGAGCACAAAAAATCAGGTCGATAACTACAGTTTACAGTCAAGTAGAAATTGATCAATATAGCGTGGAATTCAAAACGGCTATTTACGTGTGCAGTATGGTGGGCACGCAAAGCCAAGACGGGTATATGCGTGTGTAGCAGTTGAAAGGTTAATACATACTTCAACACCTGGTTAACAAATAACTTGAGGTGGGAGTGCCACCAAACAAAATTGTTGATCCTGTTCACAAACATGAAAAATCCCTAGTCTGAAATTTCAGCTGCAAATCCTCCAAAAAATCCGTGGCAAAATAGGATGAGCAAAGCAAAGACTCAATTTTACCGTACTCGAAAAAACTTTTTTTCACGCTGCACAGGTCAAACGAAAGTAAAAATTTAGCTGGAACTTGGCATACAAAAGTGTAATCATCCAATTCGAGACTGTAGTTTTGAGGCGCAATTGGTTGCATCACTTCTGAGAAAACCCATTTCGAAGTATTTAAAAACCCATAAGAATAACACCGAGGAAAAAATTTGGGCAAATATTTCTTTAGAATTAATTCAAATTTTACGGAATTTTAATATGGGTCTAATAATGATACACATTATTCCAAAGTTTCACATGAAATGGATCACCTGTTTTGATGGAAAAAATGTTCAATGTAATTTTTCTGCATCAATGAAAGATACATTAGGAGAAACCTATTACAGTAGAACGTCGTTTATACGACTTTCAGGGGACTGAGAAAAAAAATCGTATAAATGGATAAACGTATAAATGATTTATTAATGAATCTGGGTTCAAACATTTACCCACTGCATAATCAATGTTTTTTTTTGTCTTTATTTTCTTGTGTATGATGTTTTTGATCTGGTCTGTAAGTAATGACGCGTCACAGCTCTCCCCTCCGCCCCCTCACCAACCCTCAAGCCACTACAGCATGCCATTATGTCCTTGACAGCTCTCAGATGACATGTGCTTTGTGAGAGACAGACGCAGACATTTACCAATGCTCATAGCAACCAATTAACACTGTCCAGACGACTCCTAGTGTGGCATTTACTTCAAATGTTTGACATGACATTGACAGAATTACATTTTTTTGTTTTTCTGTCCCTGTTAGAAAAGGAATATTATTGAAATGACATTTGACTTCAAACAATGAAAAGCGATCATCATTGCCTTTTTAAAATACTTCGCTTTTGAAATCACTTCTTGTTGACATGAAAGAAATGCGCTCCTGCACACGCCTTACATACCCCCTCCCCCCCCTAACCCCCTCCCACACATTATCAGCTGTCACTGGCTGGGCAAATGTGCCAGTGTGATTGCAACATTCTTGGCAGTGTGCTTCCAAACCTTGAGGTTGGAGGTCCTGTTGCTCTAAAGAGTGATGATTGGTTTGAGAAAATGATACGTCTCTTCATGAATATTAAGTGATTTAGGACTAGACAATATCTATAAATATTTTTTGGGGTGGGAAAAACCCGGGTAGGAGTGAAGAAGTCATGATGAGGTGGTATTTTTACTAGGATAAACAGGTGTGCTTACGCATGTGTTGTTTACGTTTTTGGGTTTTCACGACTTTATGATGAACACATGACTAGAATTATTGAAAATGTTGGAAGGAGACAAGAAATTCAGTTGTATATACGAAAAGTCGTGAATAAATGAGTTGTATAATGGAAGAAATTTAACATGTAGTCTTATGGAGAATGGTTGGGACCACCTGGGAAAGTCGTATAAATGTAAAAATCGTATAAATGAGAATCGTACAACTGACGTTCTACTGTACTCCTATTAGGAATTCAACCATTTAAATTGTAGAACAATTAGAATGAGTAATGAATAAAACAGTGAAAGCATAAATCATAAAGCAGTGAAATAATTGTTCTGAACCCAAGGTGCATCTAGTAGGGATAACATCGATTAATTGAGAATCGATCAAGAATCGATTCTGATGTAAAACAATTCTCAAATCAAAGAATCGATTTTTCAACAAGAAAAATATATTTTTTTTGTTCAGTGCTGTACCATTTTATGTCGCAATGAGTGCTCATTTCGCTGTCCATATTGTTCTGTATTGATGAGATATTATTACTATCTGGACAAAAGCTATCCCTTCGGTTACGTCTGACAGCCGAACGTAGACGGAAATACCCAAGTGGTACAGTACAGTTAAAGAAGTCTCTAGCAGCTATTTTTCACGTGAACGCCGTGGGAAGGTTGAAAAAAAAAGGTTTCAAATTACAGGACTTTTTTGAGATTACAATTTTTTCATTCCATTTTAATTTTTTTTTTCAGAATCAATTTTTAATCGATTCTGGAGCATAGAGAATAAATTCCCGATTTTGAGAATCGATGTCAACCCTAATATCTAGCTTTCCCTTAGATATTGGAATGACCTACGAATGCAATCAATTACAAATACAAATTTTAAATGGAAAAAGGGATGATTTTTCATCTGAATGGAGTGAAAATATCAACTTGATGAGTTAATATTTCTTTCAAGTGCTGTAAGTATGGCTAAAAAAATATGTTGCATGTTTCTATCAATATTAGATTATATTTCTGATACCATTTTCATTCAAAAATATAATTGATCAAAGAATTCTACCGATAATTTAAATATCCTTAATTAGTAATTTAGAATCATTTTTGGAACTAGGTTATATTTCAACTCTGTTGACTAAACAATTGAAGGACTTCAGAGGACAACACAACCCTGAAAATGGATTTCAACAAATAATGTCATAGTCAATAATTCTTTCTCTAATTTCAGAGAAAACTAGAAATCACCATCTCAAATTCAGAAATTATAATCAATTTATTTGTCCTCCAGGACCCGACCATTTTTACGAGTCGTGACGTAGACATTTATCGATTCTCTTTGTTTCTAAATATTATCAACATAATCTCTGGTGGCCAAAAAAAAAACAATTTCTGAGATTGAGGTGATGTTGAGAAGAGTTTTCTCTAAAATGAAGGAAATAAATACTGTCATTACTCATTACGTTAGGTTAAGTTTGATAATTCATCTTAAAATTCCAACTACGGTATTTGTTAAGTTTCTTTTTTTCAATTTTTTTCTTGGAAAATTTATTTTTTGAACAGTTTTTTTTCAAGCACTTTTTCAAACAGTTTTTTACAATTTTTTTTCTTCTCGAACAGTCAATAGCACCCCCCTGGAAATAATAATGGCCAGGTAAATATCTTGGAGCTAGTAAATATTTTACCTTTTTGATTCTTCCATCATCTTCTTTTTTCTGTCCTTGGATTGTTTGCAATATCGTTGGAATTCTTCCTGGGCTTTATGAACACTGAAACATAACATCGGAACACATTACAGGTACATCTTAAACGTAAAATTAAAACGATTGTAGGTCCAAGTACAAATGGTATAACATCTACAGTTCTTTAGTTGGACCTACCGAGTTATGTAAACTAGTAAATGCTATACACGAAGACACTTGACAGGCAACATTGTGAAACATATTTATTCAATTTCATTTGTATAGAAAGAAGGGGCGAATTTTTGAGTTCGAGATTTGAGTTTGAGTTCAATTCAAGCTGAACTAAAAAATTTCAAGTTCAATTTTCTTTTTTCATAAATGTGATTGTCAGGGTCACCTAATACATTCCGTGCTAGCAGGCCCGGACTGGCCCCGTGGGCCACCGGGCGAATGCCTGGCGGGCCGCCTGTTTGGTGTCTTTATGGGCTGGTAAAATAGTCTAGTCCTTCATACTAGTCATACATTATTATATGAATGAATTCATTTCATATAACATGAATTTGTACATCTAAACACTGTTGTGCTTACTTAGCTGAAAAGAATAGTTTTATATAATTATAATACGCTATATCGACTTGATGCTGCAATTTTGTTAGTTTTCAACAAAAGTCCGAGCAGTGTCTCTGCATGTTGAATTGAATCCTGTTGAATTTGCAAGGTGTTCCATAGTCATGAATATGGAACACCTTGCAAATTCAACAGGATTCAAAACAACATGTGCAGAGACACTGCTCGGACTTTTGTTGAAAACTAACAGTGGTAACTGCACAGATGTACCTACGCATTTTAAAATATACAGAACGTATTTCAAATAATCTTCAAACAATTGGCATGGATGTTCCTCAAATGTATCGACTGGTCAGTGTTACCAAACGGCCCAATTAAAAACTTTGAATATAAGATACTTCGACGCCGTGGTTCGATCTGCTGACACTTTCGTCGAATGAGCGAACGAAGCTTCAGAGTTCAAAGACTGTACTGGGATTGTAGATAATGCTTTTCGATAAGTAAGAAACCAAAAACATATATTTCAAGCAGTGGCGGTTCCTCCACTAGGGCAAAGAGGGCAGTGCCCTGGTTGTATTTACTGACAATCTGTCTGTACAAATATTTCCTTATTCTCAATAATTATTTCATGTTATATTATTTTCTCAATTCATTCAGAATACCTCGTCATTCGTCATGTGGAATATCTTAGAGTAGCCATATGAAACGGTCTCTGCTACGTGTGGAAACAGTAGTTTCTACGTCACAGGCAGGGCTAGCCCCGTCTGTGACGTCACACGGGCCATGGGAACAATGTTATTTCTCTGATAGAGTGAGAGGGAAGATGCGACTTTTAACGTTGCAGCAAGGGCAGTTTTATATTTGCCCGTGGCTTGACGAACTTGAGCGAAGATGAACGAAAATATCCATCGCAGTCGTCTCTACACCTGTCTTCATCCCTGTCAACTAGACAATGCCTTTGAGCAGTATAACATTTGTGATTCTAGGAAAATAAGGGTAGGAATGCAGATTGTATCTTGTGAGTACAGAAATAAATGACCAGTGCACTGCTTGTTTTAGTTTTTCACATACGGTTGCCACGGGAAAAGCTCATAACTCTCTGCGGAGTGTTGTCCATTGAATATTTCTTTTTTCGAATATGTGTGGGGCCTATACTGTCAAGGTTTAAAATTTAAATCAATCATTTTCAATAATCGTGTCAAATGTGTACAAGTGTGAGTGTGACACCAATGAACACAGTTGAATCCGAAAGGTGTTTCTCTCTCTCTCTCAATCAAAACAGAAACAGAAGAATGGACTTTTTATACAAATAGGCTGTTCTATGGTGGTGAGTTGATGATCAACATATGTATAGGTTAGTAATTGTACACGAACAAATCAATTAGGTGAAAAGATTGATTATTCTACATTTACAGTTTACTTTACAGTTATACTATTACTTCCATCTTCAATTTAGCAGGTAATAAAGTGGATGGTGATGGGAAAATTCTTCCAACAACATAAAATATCGCGAAAATAGGAATAAACACTAATAATTGTGAGAATATTAAATACTATAAAACAATATCATAATATTCTGCCCCGGCCTGGGGAGAAGTCACGCGCCGCCGCTGATTTCAAGTATACAAACTTATCCTCACACTTTCTTTGTTGCAAGTTGCGTGAGAACGAAGTTTTTCAAAATTGAAAATTACCGGTATCAAAAGTTGGTGCAGGAAAGCGCTAACAGCAGACCACTTGGAAGCATAATTTATGCTTATGTCAATTGTATAGGTGATATTCTTTTCAATCCTAGAAACACATTCATCATCGATAGTCTAGCTCATGTTGCACCATCGCTAAAAAAGCTGTTGGTAATCTGAAGATAAGAGAGAGCGAGTGTAGGCCTGGTTATTAAATTTTGTATTATATCAAGCAGAGTATGATCATGAAATATATCTGTCCCCTCCCACACACACACATGATCTTACATTTGGGCGCCGTTTATGTACGCCCGGGCCGGTTTTTACCCCAGTCCGACCCTGCGTGCTAGTACTAGCTAGCTCCAAGAGGCTAGGACTTTGATTGGTTGATGTTTACTACGGGAGCTACCTGTCATGGCAACGTGTCAGGTCTCTTGTGTATTTTCATTGTTGTTAGCACAAAATCCTGGCCCTGATAATGAGGTGGGCTTCAAAATGTGAGATATAATTCCGTTCAAGAGACCATGAATTCATTATTTATAATTTACTGTCATTGTGGGTAGCTTTCATTAGTCAACATTAACCAATCAAAGTCATAGCATTTTCGTAACTAGTGGTAGCATGTCATTCCAAGTGAATTATTAGGTAAGGGTCCAGAAGTCTACTGAAGGTTCTACTCAATCTACTGTATTAGTAGTTCAAACTAAATGGTGTACATTATATGTAACTATACCTACCACTCCATACAAGCTATGGTGCTAACAAAAAGAGGGGTAGTAGCACTATTTCAACTAGTGTGTACAAGTGAAGTTTCAAATGAAATGTTTCATGAAAAGTGAAATTTTAATTAAACTTTTCATGAGTTTCTATGAAGTGTGAAATTTGAAAAGCAGAAAAAAATAACATAGGATATGAAACTAATATAGAACAATTCTCTAAACATAGTCATGAAGAGAGAGCAATTAAATTGCTGGAAGAAAGTTTTGACAAAATCATTTTACCAAATAATTTTTCAGTTTTCCTTGCCATAACCATCGTGAATTGAGGATTGTGATCATATATTAATGGCTCATAACAGTACAGTATGAGTATTATATTACAGTCTAGTCCAGTCTCTATCCATCGTTTTTCAAGGGACCAGGAGAATAAAACCATCTATGCAGAAAAACGATCCTTCCAGGAAAATTCAACATTGATTATATGGGAGTGGGGTGAGAAAAAATGAATGATACAAGTAGGAAAACGATAGATTCAAGAACGATGCATAAAGGTTTCACTGAATGTAAATAAAACACATTATTACTATCAATTCCACTGCTATTTTCAAATCATTTTCTCTTTCCTCTATATACATTATATGAAGATCAATTCCACAATCGTTTTGCATCAAAGGCCTGTCCAGGTAAAAGGACTACCAGTGGGCAATAGAAAAACATGTAGGCCTATTATGCATATTATGTAGGGTTGCCATTCGATTTCAATCGAATCGATAGATTTTCAATTCGATTTCGATATGTACTTTTCGATTTGATCGATATCGAAATGTTTTCGGAGATTGAATGAGTACAAAAGTACAAGAGTAGCCCGAGCTAGCTATGCGTCACGAGTAACGCCCTCGCTTCCATTGACGCACATCGTTCCGAGATTTTCGAACGGTTGGTTGTCTCGAGTTAACACTTGTCCCGCCACACGTGCATATAGTCCTTATCTAATGGTTCTGATCTAAAGTGTGGTTTTGACTTTCGACAAGTGTGAAGTGATTGATTGACTCCCGAAGTGTCTTATTGCTTTTTAAAATATCTATTATGACAAATGAAACGAAATTAATTCAAATTATACATGCGGGGCGGAGGAGTTTGGTTTGGGAAAACTATGCGCATCATGTAGATAGTAAAAACGTAATATTAGATGAAAATAGTGTTTCCAGTCTAAAAGAAAACCAAGAGAAAAAAGAAAACTGAAATATTAAAAATTGTCCAGAATATAAGCAGAGGGTTTTTCTAGAAATTTCAAACCTAAAAGTAACCCTAGGCTTATATGCAAATCTTGGCCTATAATCGGTAAACAATACATGTTTTGCTCATTTTGATTGGGCGTACTGGACCCGCACACTCATGAAAACGAACTCAACTTAAAACTGCGAGATATTCCACTGAAAACACGTTTAATAAATGTTTCATCTTGAAGAAGCATGATTTTCCCAATTTCCATCACTCTTATTTGACGCATAGTAATAAACAATCACATTGCAGCTGTTATCTGCATGATGTGTCATCCTAATTCCTACTGCACAACGATCTTCTACTGTGTGTGGTCCGTCATTGCCTGACCTTGACGAGCAACGGGACAAGACAAGACTACTTGGCGGAAAAAACACTCGGGACAGCCAAGCGCCAATAGAATCACAATACGAAATTGACTGAATTCTACTCAGGAAGAGTGATGATTTACGTGGAAGAGCAGAGAAACCCTTTTCTAAGCCATGAGTCTTCAGCTGTCGTCATTAGTCGATTTAATGACTCTTGAGGAGAGAACGTCGTTGTGTGTATGGTAACATTAAACTTATATATGGCGTGTGCGGGGTATATAAACATGGTCTTTTGCCACCTAATACGTTTTATTTTTCGATTCAATTTCATTCGTCAATTCGATCGATTATCGATAAAAATGCAATCAATTTAGATTTGATTCGATCAATTTTCGATATTGTACACTTCGATTTCGATCACAATTTTTTGATCGAACGGCAACCCTAATTGGATGAGCCAATTTTGCCATACCCGAAAAAAGTGCCTGTTTTTTTTTTTGTTTGTTTTTTGTTCGTGCTCCACAGGTCGGACGAAAATTCAAAATCAGTTGAAACTTGGCACACCCAAGTATCCTTATCCAATTCGATACTGTATAGTTTTGAGGCGCGATCGGTTGAACTACTTCTGAGAAAACTCATTCCAAAGTTTTCAAAAATCACATTAGAATAACCCAGAGGAAAAAATTCGTGAAAAATATTTCATCTGAGAGGATTCAAATTCTCCCCGAATTTCAATCTGATAATGATACACATTATTCCGAAGTTTCACTCAAATCGGATCAGCCGTTTCGATGTAAAAAAATATATGATGTTATTTGTGTTAATTATTCAAAGCTATTAAGATACCTATTAAATCAAAGCAACAAGTGTCACCACTTGATTGTAAACGATTAAAACAAAACCTTCTTCATTATCATATGAATTAATAATGGCAAATAAGATGGCAGTGATGTAATGGTTTGGATCTCAAGGTGTATATATATATATATATATAATAACCAATCCAAAGATAAGTTGATATGTTCCAGCTCATCCATCAACGCGGAAACACATAACGCGTTTACCTAGTATTAGGTCATCTTTAATGTTTCTTTTGCACAAGTAAATAAATTTCATAACGTTTCAACACTTTTCACGAAAAGTTTCAGACCCTCACTTTCATGAAAGATTACATCACTAATCTCAACATGATGTCACAATGACACAGAACGCCCGAGAAAAACGGAATAAAAAACAATTCAAATCTCGGTTGTTGAAGAAACCATCTTTTCACATAACAACATGGTCAAAAGTCTCTATATATAATATATAAAAACCGATGATTAAAAAAAAAGAGTAGGGTGGAATGAAACTCGGGTCACTCGCACCAAAAGTGTACGCCTTGAACATTCTTCAACCAAGAGGTATGGTAATATCAATGGCAATGTTTCAAGCTATTATTTATAACCTGCTATCGGCCATGTTTGGTATTCTCTTTCCCTACACCAAGCAAAAAAGTGAGGAGACACTAAAAAAAGAGAAGTGACAATATCTAACATAATTGGCTTCCTCCTAGTTAGTAGTTATTACTTAGTTAGTGCTCATTTTGAATGGTGCTCAACGACTCCACTAACACCTAGGTTACATGTAGGTACAAATTAGCACGTAATGTTGAAACTGTGAAGAAATGTTAAGTGTAGGAACGTTTTCAAAAACTCATGACTCATGTGTGACTCAAACTTATGCCCAACATGTCTTCAGTTCCCAAAGAGGTGCCTCAGCTGACTGGGCTATGGGAGGCTGCTATAGTTGGTGCTGCTATCTATAAACTAATGACTAATGAGTGAACCAAACACATTCTGCCATCTGGAGGTGAGTGTAACAAACACTCAGGAAGAAGAGTACTACTATTCCGTCGTAATAGACGGTCCCTTTTAAATGACGAAAGTAATAGGCCTGTGAGACTCGACATTTCGAGTCGAGTTCGAGTAGAGATTGTGCTCCAACTCGACTCGAATAGGCTGAGATGTGCTCCGAAATTTCGGGCTCGAACGTTTTTTGAGAATAAAATCACTAAACTTCACAAATCCCGATGTTTCAACTTTTTAGGTTAGGTTGCGATGTTGATCCCGCCTAGAGGTATGACGCATTGTATACTACCAACCTAAGAAAAAAAATCAATTACATTTTTTGCGCTTCGATCGCTCGTGAGCGAGTGTATCGGCCGTAATAAATTATCAATTTCTGATCCTACTTCTACTCCGCCAATTGCCAAGAACTTTTGATTTTTTAAGAGTACATGAATAAATATTAGGGTTTTGAGGCGCATCGACAGCGAGGTCATTTAGCATCTTTTCGTGTTAAAACACGCATTTTGGCGCAGTTTCGGTTATTTTTCTATTGCACTTTTTGAGATACAGTTACAAGTTACGATTTTAAAGTAAGAATTAATAGTGATGAAGAAGATGACATATTTATGGGAGAGAATGTACGGCTTTCTGTTCATTATGCCGATGTGTTACTTACCTAACTTTCTTCCTCAACTTATACACATATAGGCCTACATGGCTTGCAAAACATTTAATTGAAAAAATTAATCTAGGCCTATTCTTGATAGAAGTTTTGTGAGCTGAAATAGGCCTAATGTATTTTATTGCTTGAATTTTTACTCAGAATTCAAGCTAATTTACTTGCTCGCTAGAAAAACCTTTGAGATAAACTGCTCGAACATCTATTTTTAAAAAGTGTGCTCGCTCGAAAGTTATTCAAGCAAAAACTATGCTCACTCGAACTAATGAAAGGCTTGCTCGCACAGCTCTAGAAAGTAGGGGTGTGCAGGCACTCGAATTTTCGAGTTCGAGTTCAAATTCAGCTGAACTCGAAAATTTCGAGTTATATTTTTTTTCTTTTGTACGTAATTTTTTCCCCTCATTTTATTTTTAGAGTTCAAAAGTCGCTACTGATATGAAAATAATGGCCTAACATTGGTCAAAAACACGTTTTTTATTTTTGTAATTTGGCAGAGCATACTAAACTCAAGAGTGTTTAAAATTGACCCTCTATAGTAATTTGTCGTGCTTATCCGCCTATACTTGAGCAGTGAAATAGCTCGTTTTGTTGACAGTTATTACTAGGGATGTCGGAGGGTAGGAAAATTCCTACCCGCCTTTGTTACCGACTCCCAACCGGGATTTCCTCCCGAAAAAAAAAAAAAAATCGTGGAGACCCTATCACCTATTCATAAAAAGACGCGTCATTTTCCCTTATCCAATCATCACTCTCTAGAGCAACAAGACCTCTAACTGCAAGGCTTGGAAGCACACTGATGAGAATGGTGCAATCACACTGGCACATTGGTCCTCCAGTAACAGCTGATTTATGGGGGGGGGGGGGAGCAGGGATACGAAAGACTTTTGCAAGAGAGCAGTTCTTTTATGGCGACGAAAAGTAATTCCAAAAATGAAGTACCGGTATTTAAAAATTTAAAAAGGATGATCGCTTTTCATTGTTTGGACCAAAAAAATGTCATTTCAATAATATTCCAAGTTCTAACAATGACAGGGAAACAAACAAATGTCAAAAGCACATTTAAAGTAATGTCACACCAGCCAATCATCCGAACGGCATCATTTCGTTGCTAAAGCACTTTTGTCAACTGAGCTGTCAAGGACACTGAACACATGGCTGGTGTACTGACGGCTGGATGAGTGGGTGGGTGAGGGGGGTGGAAAGACGAATGCGCGTGAGTCGAACGCGCTTATACACACAGATCGAACCAAAAGCATCAGGCACAGGAAAATAAAGATCAGGAAAGAAAACATTGACTACCCGTCGGGAATTGTTTGAGCCCGGGTTTCACTTGAAATTGGAACCGCCTGGGTAACCCGGCACCCACTGACATCCCTAATTATTACACACAAACTCAATGTTGTTGGTGATAAGATTGTGACAGATTGATGAGTAGTAGCCTAATAAATAATCAATAAATTATCACATGTCAATGTGGAGTGGAATTTAAAATGTGTATAGCCTAATAAAATTCATTTGTCAAGAGGTAGATCATTTTTTTTCTTTTCTTTTTTTAGAACTCGAACCTTGCAATTTTTTCTCAAACTCAAACTCGACGTAAACTAAAATTCTCAAACTTGCACACCCCTACCAGAAAGTAATATCAAGTATCGTAATTAATTTGCATCTCAATTATCGAATCGCTATAATTGATAAACTTGCCAACTTAGACTTGGGGGTAAAAATGAAAAACTGCTTTACCTGCTGACGTTTGCACCAAAGTCTTCTAGGAACTCCACCTTACGTTGCGCAAACAGAACTTTCTGTTCTGAATCAGCATCTCTATTGTCTAGAAACTGATCCATAACGGAAACAATCTCACACTCGATGATTGGGTTCTTCTGGAGACTGAGATCTATCAACTGGAGGTACAATCGTGGGTTTTCCTGAAACCAACAAAATGCACATAAAAAAAAACGGAGCATGTATATGGAGCAACAAAGCTTGTTAAGCAAACTAGTATGCTAGAATCCGTTTCAAGGATGGTTGACTACCTCCTGTGTTTTACCTATACATGACAGCTGAGGGATATGTCTGACTGGATCTTGGGTTCTATGTAAAATTATTCATATTCATTGGATGAATTAACCCAAGTCAAAAATGTAAGAACTCCGAGGTGAAAAATCAAAGATACAACAATCACAGGAAAGGTATGTACCATTTGATCGAAAATGACACATTGTACTGATGACTACGATCTATTGGCGTCGCTGAATGATATATGAGATGGTGGGATGATGAGATGAAAGGTTATTTCATTAGGTGTTTTTGGATAGTGGGAAGGAGTCGGTAGTGACCTGTGTAAAGGAACCATCTCACTATTGACCTGAACGACAAGAGGGAAACCACGAAAAACCCCTGCCAGGATGGTCGTCCATGGCGGGAATCAAACCCCGGTCTCCTTAATGACGGTTCAGTGGGTTACCACTCGACCACTCGTCTCAGTTTGATCGAAATCTCATTTGTTCGAAAGACCGAATGTTCAACATGACAAGCGATCAAACTGTCGAACAAATGGGATTATTTAATCAGACGATTTGTCGTAAAAAACGAACTTTCGAAGAGATGAGATTTTGATAAAACGATCTGTCTAGCGATCTGTTCATCAATTTGACGAGCACCCAATAGCACTACATCTGCCAATAGGGGCAATATACTGTAACCAATCACCTTGCAAAATAATAATGACATGTCCATTATGTACCTGACAATCTATCCATATAGACCTCGCACACCCAAAAATCCTAATGGCGGACTATGTCAGAGGCAAATTTGCCAGGCTGCTTCCAAACCGGTTCTGGATTGTTCCAACCTAACCAACCTAATCTACTCTCAATAGAAACATAGCATGCCAAATTGCCCCGACGAATTCACTCAAAATAGCCTCTTTAAGCCTCTAAGCCAGAGCTTTCCAACTAGATAGCTGAAAGGGCCATTTTTTCACGGACAAAGTTGAGGTGGGCCACTCAAATGATTTCTGAATGATTCTTCATTCATTATTCAATTGTTTTCAATATGGTACCCTGGTATACACACAACATATTTTTTCAAGCCTTTTATGACCGTTTTTTTCTCAAATAAAAATTCAATTACTTAAATTGCACTTCTCTTCTTTAAATCTTCATTTCGGTCTATATTACTGATAGTGATATGGTGCAAGAGGGGAAGCTCATAATATTGTCAAATGGGTGCGCCTGCTGTCACAAGCCAAATGGTAGAACAGAATATGAATATTTTGTCAAAAATTATCAACTATGATGTCAGTTCAAACGCCACCCCTACCGTTTGGCTTGTTGCAACAGTTCAACCCTTGCCAAATACATTCTCAATTTGACTACACAGAATGTTATAATAAATTGCAATGATTTTACATTGGTTCATAAGATCCTGCTGCGGGTCATTCGAAAAGGTCCCGCGGGCCGCCAGTTGGGAAGCCCTGCTCTAAGCCCTTAAAGCAGTGGTGACCAACCTTTTTGGGCAGGGGGCCATTTAAATTTTCCAAATATCACCGCGGGCCACAAAAGTTCACTTTAAAAAATGTATGTATTACATATATCAGCGGCGTGCGGTGATTATTTTGCCGGGTATGCTACTCTTGATCAGAAAGATAGATTAGCACATACAGGGTAGTATGTGCGAAGCCGGTGACCCGCGGGAGGTTTGGGGGGCAAGGCCCCCCATTTTAAGCCCAGCAGGGAATTTTTTTCAAACCGTAATTTTAGGTGCATTTTGTCGACTTTTGATGGAACGTATGAATGGATTCAGATGAGAAAACAAAGGAAAAAAAGAAAAACATTACGTTTTTGATGGTAGGCCTTTGCTCGAAGTATTTTAATTTTTTTAAATGCAAAATCACTGACAACACACCGATTTGCATTTGAAGTGGGCAAAAAAGTACATATTTGTGCCCTTTTCCTGAAATAATCAACATTCATTATTGGTTGCTTTGCGCTTTGACATAATGTTAATTTCGCTCCGAAACACGTCTTGCCGTCACAACACTTATAATAAAACTAAAAGTGACCAAGGGACAATGACTCACTCACTGTGAATGTGATTTTGTGCTTTGATTTCCAATTTCACCAGTACCGTATAGTGGTAGCGAGCTAGCCTTTTGCACGTGTTCGGTCCCGCATGTGGTACCGTTTTTTATACACTGTTTTGTTTTGATTTACACGACATAATGTTGATTATGTATTATTTGTATTAATTTGGTAGTGGCTAGCTAGAGAATTACCCCGTCTTTGACACTCTGAATGCACCCACGTTTTAATCGGCCTGTGGGCCATTTGATTTCCACATGTTAAATAGTAATAAAATTCATACAATTCCTCAGCGGGCCACTGAAATAACGCCCGCGGGCCATGGGTTGGTCACCACTGCCTTAAAGCCTTTAAGGCTCTTTCGAGCCTCTTTCCAACTCAGAACTGTATAGTTTTTGGGTCATATCGGTTGAACCATTTCAAAGAAATATCATCTCAAAGTTTCTAAACTCCATAAGATTTGGCTGGGCGTGGAAATTTTCAAAATAAAATCTCTCCAAAAAAAATAAAATTTTCTCTGAACATGAACACAATACAGTAATGATGAAAAAAATTATGTACAATTAAATGATACCTTAAAATCGAGAAGACCGTTCTTGGACAAATCTTGTCCGAAATGTGTCCAAAAATAGATTCGTGGGTAATACTATTGGCAAGATTCACGGCTTTCTAGATTCGGTATTCATTATTTCCTGAATGGAGTACATTTTGAGTCAGGGTGTGTTATCGAGTTTTCGATTATACTTTATATAGATGTATCGCTGATCTTACACCACAAATGCATAAAAAACAAAGTATCCAAACTCCTCAGATATAATTAAAACAGAGATAGCAAAGACTTTCATATTTTTTTTATGAAGCTTTGTCTGTTTCTTTTGTCCGTTTGTAATCACTGCACAGGTCGCATGGTTCAACTGATCGACTTCAAACTCTTTCTCTACACGCAGACTTATCCAACTTGGAACATATGAGTGTGGAGTTTTGGGGTCTAATCGGTTGGATCGTTTTAGAGAAACACCATCTCAAAGTTTCTAAAAACCATAAAAGATCAGACTGGGCAAGAAAATTTGAAAAATGAAATCTCTAAAAAAAAATCAACCGAATTTAAATACATAAATGAAAAACATTAGAGGTCTAAAACAAATCGTTGGGCAATTTGGACCATGCGTTTTGAAGAAAATACTTTAATAAATATTTTTCATTGATCAAATTTTTGATCCAAAGTTGTTGTAATGAATAAAATAAATTATTAAATAAATAGATGAAAATAATAGCGGAACCATGTTGCCGAGATTCACGGCTTTCAGATATATTCGACTGTCAGCAATTTTAAATTGATTGTAAAATCTCATCTGAAAATTGATGGTTTTCTATGTGATAATCAATATGAAGACCATGATTATCAATCATGAGAATACTTTGGAATAGTAGGAATACTTGAACGAATACTCACCTTATCCTTTTCTATCGCTTTGTTCAAGATTGAAATAGCTAAATCAACATCATTCTTAATCTGAAAATAACCAAACACTTCCATTATGAATTCAACTAAGAAATTGTATATTAGCTTTCATGTCTACAATTATTGATTCAATATCTAGAGTATCAAATGGAAGTAATACAACCAGGAGGATACAACTAATATAGGCTACTGGCATTCTCGTACCGTGATCTAATCAGTAATTAACCTACGCAAAAGGCCACGATCATTATAAATCCCAACCAATAAGCCAATTTTTCAAAACCAAGTTTCAACGATCTTGGATTGACAACTTGACAAAAAAAAAGTTTCCCTGATGCTAATTATTAAAAGGTAGAATCGTTCAGACCAGGAAACACCACGGCGATCTTTCCATCCCAAAAGAAATAATTAGGGGTGTGCGAGTTTATGATTTTCACCTGGTGGTTGGATGAGGACAAGAAGGAACAAATCAGAGACAGAAAAGAGTGATAGGAACAAAATCTCTAGCCTTCTCTTGGAGTTGAACCAAGACCCATAGTAATGAGTCGAAGAAAATGCCATTCACTATCTACCGTAAGCTGAGCAAGCAGCAAAAAACCATGCCTTATCAAGGACTCGAACCTCGACCCCTAGCAGGAAAGATAGAACAGATTTTCTCCCCTGTAACTAGACAGATCGGGCGGCGGATGAAAAGATGGCCAAAGCCGGTGATAAGAGATGAAAGGGGAAGTGTATGACTGTAATAACTGTAATATGAGAATGTAATAACTAGGGATGTCCAGGCGATGTCAGGTGGCAGGTACCCGGGTACCCGCCGAAATTGGACCCAGGCGGGTCCAATTTCAAGTGGAACCCGGGCTCAAACTATTCCCGACGGGTAGTCAATTTTTTATCTGGTCTTTATTTTCCTGTGTCTGATGTTCTTAGTCTGGTCTGTATGTTTACAAGCGTGCTCGACTCACGCGCATTCGTCTTTTCACCCCCCTCACCCACCCACTCATACAGCTATCAGTACAGCAGCCATGTGTTGTGTCCTTGACAGCTCAGTTGACAAAAGTGCTTTAGCAACGAAATGACGCTGTTCAGATGACTGGCTGCTGCTGTGGCATTACTTTGAATGTGCTTTTGACATTTTTTTTCCCTGTCATTGTTAGAAAGGGAATATTATTGAAATGACATTTTTTTTGGTCCAAACAATGAAAAGCGATCATCATTGCCTTTTTAAATACCGTACTTTAATTTTGGGAATTACTTGTCGTTGCCATAAAAGAAATGCGCTCTTGCAAAAGTCTTGCGTATCCCCGCTCCCCCCCACCGCCATTATCAGCTGTTACTGGACTAACTGGAGGACCAATGTGCTAGTGTGAATGTGTGATTGCACCACTCTCATCAGTCATCAGTGTGCTTCCAAGCCTTGAGGTCAGAGGTCCTGTTGCTCTAGACTCTAGAGAGAGATGATTGGATTAAGGAAAATGGCGCGTCTTTTTATGATTATAGGTGATTTACGGTCTTTACGATTTTTTTTCTTTTTTTTGGGAGGAAAACCTGGTTAGGAGTTGGGTAATAAAGGCGACATCCCTAGTAATAACTGTCAACAAAACGGGCTATTTCACTGCTCAAGTATAGGCGGATAAGCACGACAAATTACTATAGAGGGTCAATTTTCAACGCCTCCCAAGTTGAGTATGTTCTGCCAAATTAAGAAATAAAAAACACGTTTTTGACCAATGTTAGGCAGTTATTTTCATAAAAAAATTACGTAAGAAAAAAAAATCAAACTCGAAATTTTCAAGTTGAGCTGAATTTGAACTCAAACTTGAAAATTTGAGTGCTCGCACACCCCTAGAAATAATTATTGAAGTAGGCCTAAATCATTCATCAAACTGTTAATAGTGAACCAATCTTTTCTATGTAATGTCTATATACTGAGTTATGCACAGTGAACTTCGTTAATCCAAACTCGGTTAATCCGAAATTTGACATTGTATTTCAAACTTGAAGTCGGTCCCTGGCTGAAGGTATCTTGGGCATTTCAATGTTAATTAATCGGGTTAATCCGAATTTCAGCTAATCTGTGATTCAAACCAATATTTCAACCCTTCAATTCTTTCAATACTGTTTTTGGATTGGATAGTTTGAAATTGAGTGAATTCCTTGAATTGATCATAATTTTCCCAATTTACATCCATTTTTGTTTCACGCGTAAGAACAAGCTGAAGCACGATGAGCTGTTCCCAATAGTTTGTTAGACTCGGGACAGCCAAGTGCTAATAGAAGCGGATCATTTGAGGATCGCACGTTGTCGGAACTAGTTAAGTATGTACACACGATCAATGACGCCCCTTCCTCTCAACAATTTCAAATACAAAGTTTTGACTGGTGACATTGCTTGCTCTTGCGTACAATACAAAATTAAAAATTGACTAAATTCCAAGCGTTTCGAGTGATGATTTTCGTGCAAAAAGTTTTTTTAATTTTTGTGAATTAAAATTGTTTTTTTTCCCTTCCATTTCGGATAAATTAACAAGGGTTTACTGTACATACAAACTATAGGACATCACAGACATCAATATAAAATTGGAGTTCTACATTCAAATCTGAAAAATCTTGCAGGAAAATATGTTCTTCGTTTAATTTTGGTCAGCTAAAATGTGGCCTAATTTGCCAGGTAAGTGATAATCCTTGTTTATTAAAAATAACTTGAACCATAGTTATTTTTTCCAAGCCTGTGCATCACATTCAACTATAATTATATGAACTATTAGTCTATTACCTTGCAGCAGAATCTTGCATATTTAATTGCCATATTGTTAGCAATTAGTTTGCTCTTGGCATTTGCAATGTAGTGTTCATATAATGCAGCAGCATCATCCAACCGGCCTTGTCTTCTCTTCAGGTTGATCCGTCTGTACGCAACTTGGATCATGTTTGGCACCAACTTTTCAAGATTAACGAGAATCTCGGCTGCCTTGTCATAGTTCTCTGAGAAAAAAAAGTGATTTTAAAACAAGATGATATAAAATGAGAAAGCTATTCACAAGCAGACTTGGCAAAGGTGTTATGTCAAGTTCCAGAATTCAGCACTCCAGTAAGCAATATTTGAGACAGAGAGAAGTGCATAGCATTACTAGCTGGGATGGGACATCTGACTGCTAATGTTAATAAATAGGGAAGAGGGCAGATGATGGAAACACGAGTACATGGTAAAATGAGTAGACCCAATTGTCACAATTTGTATCCACAATTTTTGATAAACGTGGTATCAAACATCATAAACCAAAATATAACAATAGTTTGGAGTGAAGCCTAAATAGTAAATAGAAATATATCAATTCAAAATGAAAACATGAATTATGGAAATGAATCAATATTAGTGTACACAGTAGGCCTATATATGTAGTGTAACACAGTAGGCCTAACCCTCTTCCAAACCCATTTTCAATTGACTGAAAACATTCAACTAGCGACAATTAAACACAGGAACGTGCGATCGTTAATCAAGTTAGGCCAGTGAATTTCAACAAAATGTTGAATGTAACGTTTGATGTCAACGTCACATGACGTCAATGTTTGACATGTGATGTTTTGTTTTCGAGGACGGAAATTCAAGTCTCACAGCTACTGTACCGGTATAAGATCGGTATAAGATAGCTATAAGATTACCCCACTACCCCATTATTAATGACTTTCTCATTTGAAAAAGGAATTGACCATCTTGAGAATCAAATATAATCTTTGGATGAGCAAAGCAAAGGCTCAATTTATAAAGACTCGACTGTCACAATTTGCGCTCCCTAGGTCAAACGGAAGCACAGATTTCGTTGCAACTTTTCATATGCAAGAGTCATATACTGCATTTTCAATCTAGTAGGCCTAGGCCTGTCTACTTTATTTTGTTCTTGTTATTACTACTATGAGTAGAGCCATGATAGTTATGCAACAAAAAGACCTGAAACATGCAGCATTAATGCAAAAGCACAGGAGGATCAATAAGAAGCAAATATTCAAGTTTTAGGTACGGTACTTGAAATGAAAACAATACAGGAATAAACAAATCTTTCATATGACACAGATCAGAGGCCACCAATATCTTTAGCATGTTTAAGGTCACAATGGCTGAGTACAATCAATTAAGGATTTTTCAGCTTCGTCCATCAGAAAGTATGTTTTTGTATAGCAAAAAATATTTGTCAGCATTGCACGTACGCATAAACGCATTCTTCATTTTGCAAAACAGCTCATATGGGACACATTTCTGTAGGCCTAACAAAATCCACCTTATTCAACATTATACATTATACAGTAAACCCTTGATAATTCAAACTCAGTCAATTCAAATTTTGCGCCAATTCGAAGTAGAGAAATGACCCCAGCTGCCGGTATAGGGATATCAAAGTTGATTCATTTTGATAATTCAAATTTTCATCATTTCGAATTTCAAACAAATAATTGGTCCAAACTACTGTTTTATCATTGTTTCGTGTTGTTTAATTCAAATAACAGCAAAAAATACAGATAAAAGTTGTCACAATTGAATATTTCATTACGTGAAATCCTTGGTCGTCCACACTCCATACCCTGAACATTAGCAATCGGGCGTCCCGGTAAGCTAGAGACACGTCACAGCCACAGTGCAGTGCGTGCTAGCATGAGGGATGAGGCAGGGGGGTCTCTTCAGCTATGGTCATAGAAGCTTTATAAACATCTGGCTGGTCGAGACACCTGAGCGGTAATGTAATGACGTTAGTCAAGATATGCTATTGTCCTTTCACAAGTTGACTACGTATGTGCACAATCACTTCGGAAAAAATTGGTTTGAAAAAACATTCTTGACTTCTTCAAAAAGAAATAATATTCCTCGTGTTTTGAAAGCGTGGAAGTTTGTTAATTCTATCACAGTATTCATTATTCCAATCCTCAATCCTTCTTTGTTCGTATCTTATTATATCATCGTCTCTATTATCTCACGTGTTCTTGAATGTTGTCGTTTCATTCTTTTGTTTTGAAGAGAAATGTGTTTCCAGATAATATAATATATTATACTATATATATATATATATATATATATATATATATATATATATATATATATATATATATATATATATATATATATATATATATATTATAATACTATATATTATATAGTATTAACCACAATTACCCACTTGGTGACGTCAAATATCAGAGCCACATCGAATTTCAAGATTCTTAATCGTAAATTTCAATGATGTATTTTAATCAAGAAGACCGTTTTCGGACATTTCTTGTCCGAATGTGTCTAAAAATAGAATTGTGGTTAATGCTATTCAAGACCACATCTTTATTACTAATGTATTGAAATAATTTTATTCCCATTGGGCGCGACTAGTTCATCAACTGTAAATAAATCAGTCAGCTAGTGCATGTAGAGAGAATAGTTTGTTCATTCCATTCTAAGCCCTAATATTTATATTTATTGCCTCGCTTTGTACTTTTTAATCCCTACATTCAGTTTGACGATTTTGGTGACACTGAACTGTGATAAGTATTTCCTAATGAATTACAATAAATTGATAATACATGTAGGCCTATGTATATAGTATTCATTGGACTCTTTGTTGTGTTGTAAAAATTGCTGAGAAAACACTCAACTTGAAGATTAACACAATGACTGTCGAAGTTGACTTCCTGGGAGAGAGGGGAAGTGAGAGGGAACAAGCCATGTGTGAGGTGCTTGTGGTTTAATCAAACTGCACACACACACACTGTATACTATAGTACTATAGTCCTACAAATGAAAAACATTTTTTCAATTCAAATTTTGATTTTTGGGGTCCCTTGGAATTCGAATTAAAGAGGGTTTACTGTAGACAAATATATTTTCAGAAATGCTTTTTGATGTCACAAAAGAGGCATGCAATATTCTGATTTCAACTGTTTTGAGAAGTAATGCAACAAAGAGTAGATGATGTTTCTAATGAATATACATTTCAATGGCATTACTAATTCTTAGGACTGTGCAAGACTCGAAATTTTCGAGTCGAGATCGAGACTCGAAATCGCTCGAAAAGATTTTTTTCAAGACCGAAATTTCGAGTCTCAAACGTTTACGAGTGAGCGAGAATAAACTTACCATCTTTTCATCATTCAACATATTGATATTAAATAATACATATATAGTGTCTGAAACTTATGAAAAACATTTGTTCCTGCATTTCTCTCTTCGATTTTGCATATACAACTTGCTGCACGCGAACAACGCGCATCATTTCACATTGTCAGTTGCACCGGACTGACTAACTCCGAGTGACTAAGTAAGAATTCTGTTGAGTCGCAGTTACCACCAGACACGCACACTCGTCTATCTCCCTTCCTCAGTTCCTCCCCCTCTCCAAACTCTCCAAGAACAGATTAAACGTCATCACACGTGTTGCCAAGACACTCGGGACGGCCGAGCGCCAATGGCAAAAAGTTTGCGCGTCGTCATCGGCGAAGTTAGCCGATCAAGTAGCTCATCAGTAGCAAACTTATTAAGTAGTTTCGCCCGGTTTCTTTCGTACACAATACAAAATTGTCGTAATTCTATCCGGGAAGTGATGATTTTCGTGGCTATCTTTTTTAATATAGATTGTATCCCCTTCAAATTTTGTACTTGGATAACTATCATGCTAAAACTGCAAAAAAATGAAAATGAAATAAAAACCAACAATGTACATGATTATTTGGTTTTCACGAAATTTTCAACAGTGAAATTTATTTTTCGTTTTTCTCAAACAATAATATTTTTCAATCCAATTTTTTCACGAAAATGTTGCTGAAGTAATGTTCAAGGGTTGGTCATATCATTTTTTTGATATTCCTGCTATATTTCAAGATATGATTTTATTCACGATGTTTTTTTTTTAAATTACATTTTCTATAAAAATTTGTGCTCGAACTCGCTCGAACTAAAATTTGTGCTCGAACTCGCTCGAACTAGAATAGTACTCGAAACTCGCTCGAAAAGAGGCAATCTCGCTCGAAAAGAGGCAATCTCGCTCGAACTTAAAAAGCTCTGCTCGCACAGCCCTTCTAATTTTTAAATGGATATAAGACCTCACCCGACAAGAGACCCGCAGGTGATTCTAATATGGACCCAAACGCAAAGAGAGTGACTCAGAACTCTCCTTGACACAAGATATACCTTTTTTTTTGGCAAGTATGAAAGCACTAAAACTATCTAGTAAGGTTCACGATAAAGTATCCCTCTCAATCGAAATCATATAAAATTGAATCATTCCAGACGCTCTTTCGAACAGTTGTGCCATGACAAAGGTGGTTCAGAACAGAAAAATACAAAGATAAAGAAGACACAAAAGTTGCGGTACTGGAAACCCAACATCAAAATGAGAAACTCTCAAGTTTATTAACCCTTTTACTGCCACCAGTATGAAAGCACTAAAACTATCTAGTAAGGTTCACGATAAAGTATCCCTCTCAATCGAAATCATATAAAATTGAATCATTCCAGACGCTCTTTCGAACAGTTGTGCCATGACAAAGGTGGTTCAGAACAGAAAAATACAAAGATAAAGAAGACACAAAAGATGCGGTGCTGGAAACCCAACATCAAAATGAGAAACTCTCAAGTTTATTAACCCTTTTACTGTGACCAGATTTGATCCAAAATGTGTAATAATGCCAGGTAGGATCTGACAGATCTACAGTGAATCAGAAAAAAGTCATAGCTTGCCAATCAATTATAAATTCTCATGAACTATATTTTTTAATGTGGTGGAAGGATGGACACTTGGATGAGGAATAGGCCTACTGTAATTTCACATTTGGTTTCACAAAAAATCAAAAAATTACTTCCAGTATTTTTTTTTCAACTGTCAAAATATTTGTTGGGTTTATAACAATGTACAGATAACAAATTATTTTCAACATCATTTTGAAGAATTGCATGATGAAGAAAAAATTGTTTCGAGTAAGAATGTTAAGCTTCATTCATTTTTATGTAAAACTTCAATAATTACAAATCATCTTTCAAAAAGACGGCGATATGACATGAACTTCCAAAAAGTCACTTCCTCCTTCCTCATCTGATTCAACTACTAAACCCCTAATCTCTTCTCCATCCTGAACAAAATCACATGTTCTGCAAGACGCCATTTTGAGAACTAACTTAAATGACATTGTCACATATTTCAGCCAAATGTGAACAAACATTGACGGCTGTGGAAAAATGGTAGAATATTGACCTTGGTACCACAAAATTTGTGTAAGGCAGCTTTCTGAATATGTCACTACTGGCACCATCTTACACAGACTGTGGGAACTACTTCAGTTTGAGTTAAGAGCCGATAATTCAGCTCTTGGCATCATTCAAACACGATATTTGGAGCCGATATACCGTAGCCTATTGGCTCTTGGCACTAAAAGCGTTAAAAGCAATTCAAAACACAAGAAAATGTAAATATTATTGCTAACTAAATTTATAGTCTTTACCGTTTGATTCTTCAAAGACAGCCCACGCCAGATGCAAGCTCGGCTTCTTTGTATGATGTATTGTGCATGCTCGCTCGTACACATCCCTTATCTTGTCCACTTGGGTATCTTTCAGCAAGTCTAGATAGCGGATGAACTTCTGCCACATGTCATCGTACAGCGCACATGCAATCAAACAACGTTCGAACAGCACTACGATGCGATCGCCGCTGCCGTGCTCAATCTCAAAGTCCAAATATTCACGCCAGTTCTTAAGTTGACAGCGCTCTAGGGGTTTCACATGGAAGTATGGACGCTTGATCTAAACAAGAAACAATATGATACTTTAAGCTTCAAAGTTTAAACGTCAAACTAAGATAACGGAAGGACACACATGCAGCAATGCACGCGCACAGTGCAGTACAATAGTTAGTGTTAGGGTATGACTCATTCACCGTTAGCCAATATTTTTATGGTTGGCCATACCATTGACTTTATAATAACTACGTTGGAAAGACTGTACATTCTTATGGGAGGCTCTATAATTCTGACAGTTTGAGCTTCACCAAAAAAACAGGGTATTTTGTCTAGGTGGTGCTAGTGTTGCCGCTACTAGTCCGGTGACGCGTACGAACGTAGCGGAGGTTTTTTAGTACTATTCATTCTAGACCGAGAGCGGACCGCAAAGCATCGTTGCTTCGGAACAGCGATGTGTATAGGATGCCAGCCACTCATTCCAGACGCTAGCGTGCACTTTATCTTTTGCATTGAGGATTGCTCGTTTGGCGATGGGAACTATAGAATACAAATTTAAAGATCTCCAAAGAGCTGAAAAAACCACCACTTGCCAAATGTTGGTCAGACGCGCCAAATTCATCATAATAATAAATCCTAGATGAGAAATATTATTTCAAGAAAAATATAATGTTTTACGGCATTTATCCGAAACAATGGTAGGGCCTATACAATGATTTTTTCAAAATTCCTCTCCATCTGGAGAATAAAATATAATGTGACGTTTTTCATAGCATTTTCATGAGTTATGTATATTTTGTACAATTGGGTCAGTAGGCCTTATATCAGTATGGGTCAGTATTTAGTCTCATTCATTTCGTATATTTCACCGAATTATTTTTTCAGCGCTTTAATTCAAGGTATCAGCGTGCTTTCAAAAGGATGGCCGGCCGTTGAATTGACGAGTCAAATAATAATATTTGAACAAGCAGATGAGTTTTTAGGTAAACTTGATAAAAAAAACATCAGTATCAAAAATCATCAAAGCAGGCCATGTTTAGTAAAAATAATATTAAATAGAAAGGCAGATTTATATAGGTCCATAGTCACGTTTTAGTGTTAGCTTGTCCATTTTGTATTGTGTAAAATGTAATTTATGGGGATCCGAGTATCCTGAATACTTATCACTTCAGTATCATAGTATCACTTGATGAATAAATACCTTACATTTCATTTATTCTTATTGAGGCAACAACGTGATTTTATAGAAATGAGATATTCAAGTATTTCAATTCTCAACTTTACCACTAATAGCTGTGAGGGAAATAGAGAATAAAGTGGGGATTTTATTTGCATTAAAAAATTGAGGAAACAACATGATTTTATAGAAATGAGATATTCAAGTATTTCAATATTAGAAATTACCACCGATAGCTGTGAACTGTGAGGAACATAGAGAATAGAGCCCGAGTTTTATTTGCATTATAGGGCATTGTAATTTGTAATTTGCATTGTAAGTAGCGTTGGCCTATTACAAGACAAAATAGGCCTATATCCAAACGAGGATGCAGAGTGCCTAGGGGAAGTTGGGGAAACAACTTCGTAGGCAGTGTGTAAAAAAAAAGGTACACAGGTAGCGTAGGCTATGAGAATACACCTATTCCTTATGTTACTCAATTGAGGAATTGCGTAGCTAACAAAATATGATGAAGATCTAGTCACTTTGTCGTGAATTCGTACGATGTCGGTTCCGATCGGCCGTCCCCCCCTACCCATTACCATTAACGCACGAGGGTTTCGAAAGGTAGCCTACACCCTCGAAACAAGCAGGTATACAAACTACAAATAACCGAGCTAAGCCAAGTATGTCTCATAGAATATTAAAATTCCAATAGACCTATATACTTCTGGTTTGGATGTTCTCGCCCTGGAACTGGTGGAACTAATTCCGTGAAAATGTGGACCCGAACTTCTCTAATCAAATGATTGAAATATAGCGCTAAATGACCTCGCTGTCGATGCGCCTTAAAACTCTAATATTCATTCATTCGATTGAAATATTAATATGAGTTTTGTAATAGTAAAAACGTAATAACCACAAAATAAATTAGTATATGCGTACCTGCTTGTCATTTTAATGAATACTACAAATTAATTTGTTATAATGATTTTCTATAATTACAATTGGGCCTACAATAACCATCAAGAATGAATCACAATAACTATCTAGAATTGATCACAATAAGTATCTAGGATTGAAAAATTAATTAGAATAAATATTTAGAATAAATAAATGGATAAAAATAGCCATCTATTCAGTAATCAATCACAATGACTATCTAGAATTGAATAATTGATTATAATAACCACCCAGAATCAATCGAATAATCATCTAGAAATAATCACAATAACTAGGCCAAGCTGTGAACATGGCAGGTACGCTTCATTACGAAAGTTACCATTCACCAACGAATAATTATCATCAAACAATTATGTATTGCATTTGCTTGTTATGTGCATTAAACAAATGTGTCACATTAAACAATCACAAAATATCAATTAAAATTGTGTCTGCTATTTTGTTATAGCCTTGACATTGATGATCAAATAGATTCAATTTATCATTTGAGAGATGCGTTGTTTCCAACTCATCAACCCATCAATCAAACGATTAAAGCACCCTTCGGTGTCTTATCTGTGAACTAAAATGTTTATTCATACAGTTCATTCTCGCACTTCATTATCCATTCATCTCAGTCATTCATTCTTCAGACACGCTTCACTAATTTAGATTCTTTTTTTTTCATAATTTGAATATAGTAGGCCTACATGGTGTATTATTATTATGAAGCCTTTGATTGATAATGGAAAAATTTGAAATTATTTTCATGTTATTACTGGTATTATGTTTCTTTTTGTTTTTTTAATGTATTTTTTTGTTTTTTTTAAATAATAATTATTATTATTATACCGCTACATTACTGTATATATATTTATATAGAAGTGTCAGCTGACATTCTAAGCGCTACGCAAGTTTCATTCAACAACATCCCTAACTATATGTCCCATCACCACAGATCTCGATTATCTGTGCTATCATCAACCCAAACAAGACAGGTGGTCTACTCTAAAGAGTGACCCAGCTCAGTCAAGTGACATGATGCAGACATGCCACTTAACTTGCTGCTTCCCCCCCTTCCTTCAGTCTAAAATACTACTATCTACATAAGTATGCAAGCTAGCACGCTTGCAACAGATGCTTGATTCAATAGACTCTGAAACTCAATGAAAGCAAATCGGAAACAATGCAAATTGAGGGGGAGGGGGAAAGTAAATGAAAATAATCAAGTAGGCCTACTAATGAAAATAAATGATATTGTTATAGAAAGGTGCGAGGGAATATTATATAAGTCCTTCTACTGTATATAAAAATTGCAGTTATGTGGATAAGTTCAAGTGTAAATTATGTGAACTACTTGAAGTTAGAAAATACTCTCCTTCAATTGATTTAGAACCAGTTTTACCAACTGATGATTAAATATCAGTTAGTTGAGGGGGGGATTCGGGTGAAATTTTCATTTTTTTCAACATTTTTTTCCCCTCACTATTATTAGTTTGGATGTTTATTCGAGTCATATGTTTCAAAATATTGAAAAATATCAATAATCATAACTAATTTTTTAGTGTCACTGTGCATCGTTCGTCTGCTTATTTTCAATATAGCAATTTACATAGTCAATCTTGATGGGGCATTTACTGCAATACACTTTTTTTTAACAAAACAAGAATTTGTTTTTTGTGCTACGTCTATAAAAGTTGATATATTGTCTTGATTTTTTTTTTAATTGTTCATTGTTAGTTCGTCCGGGGTTGCCCATATCGCTTTTACGGTATATCATCCAACAATGGAGATACAAAATATATACTAAATACATTTCATATAAAATTTGATTTAAAAAAAAACATTGTAGGCCTAAATAAAATCATATATTGAAATAAATTTAAAAAAAGTTAAAAACGATATGTTCAACCCTAAATCAATATTTCATCAACATTTTCGTTAAAAAAATTCAACAAGAAAAAATTGTATGAGAAAAACGAAAATAAATTGTTGCTGAAAAGTTCGTAAAAACCGAATAACAAAGATAGGATTTTCACCCGAGTCCCCCCGTAATTATTACTGGGAGCAGGTCTACAAAAGTGAATATAAAAAAGACACATTATTCTTCATCCAATGACAACGTGTCATAGAAAAGGAATCAATATTTAGCGAGGAAATATTAATAAACCTATTTGCCAAGCATGTGATAATTCTGATGAATGGGTACACGGGACGTAGTTGGCTTTATACATGGGCTTATTTGGCGTGCGTAATACACTACGTTGGCAAATAGCGATTACATTTCGCTGTTGTTACCAACATCTGTCGTCACTATTCCGACCGGCAGCGAGCCGGGCCATTGAGTACGAAGGTATTATCCCCAAGTCTATGGCCAGGCGGAGCAGCGATGAGTCGCGGTATGCTCTTGGTAGAGAATGAATAGTACAACAAAACATCCGCTACATTTGTACGCGCTACCTGACTAGTAACGCCGACACTAGCACCACCTGGACAAAACACCATGCTTTTGGGGTGAAGCTCCGGCCGGCCGATCACGGTTGCTCTTAAAGAACTTTAACATTGGAGGTACCGTACTCTCTTATAACTACAAACTCAATGGCTATACTATGTTAGCCAATAATCAACATTTTTAGAAAAATTGTAGATCATTCGATAATGCATAAATCTCAGATTTGTTTTCAATTTTCACGTTTATATGAAGTTGAAGATTATTGACGAAATAGCAAATGTTTATTCTAATCGGAATAATAGGTCTAGGCCTATTATAAAGTTTTTGCTGGTTTGTCTACCTGAAACGTCAAGTCATGACATAGGCCTACCTGTCATTATCATTATTAGGCTCATCAACTTAGGTAGGCCCACTCAAACTCGACATCACTTGAGTCAAGATCACTGGCATCATCTGTACATTCTCTATAAAGTACTGGTATCTACATTTATGTACATTTACTTTGTTTTCGCATTCTTGGCAGGCCGGTGGGCGCTGTACTATTAAAAGACGCCATTTTGAAAATTTTCAATAATTTCACTCAGACTTCAAGCTCTTATTTATCTGGAAATTGTGAAAGAAACTTGAGGAACACACCAGCACTAACATAAAATATGATTTTTGTTTCGCTGTACCATCTAGTGTGAATCCAATTAACTACTGTATATGAAATATATGAATGTTTGTTTAGAATAAATTCCTAAATATTGTGCTACTTGAGGCGCATACCGGTATCTAATTCGAAACCGATCAGGAGCAACACAAGTTGGCAGTACAGTGCCGTCCATGAGAGTCAAGTGATAAAAGGAGCGCAGACAGAGAGGTCATTTTGCCACTATTATGCAATAGTTGAGGAACAGAATAAACATTTATCATCATCTCTCAAGTTGATATATTTGTATTCATGGAAAATTCATTTTCCTCTTCATTAGAAAAATTTCTGTTTAGATATCTATATCAACAATTTTTCTTTCACCTATATTTATTTGTAGGGGTAGGCCAACTGTTTATAAAAAAATAATAGCCAAGGTAGAAGTATATTTCAATCATCAGTATCTAGGCCTATCGTATCTGAAATTTAGAACTTAATGAAAAGAGGAAAGCCAAAAAATCATGAAATTTGTGAAAAAGAGATAAAAATATCAGTTTGCAAGGAGCAACAGTAAAATAATGTGACTTTATCAACAGTTTATGTTAGAAGTAAATAGTGACATTTTGAGAAAGTATCAATACGAGAATCATGAAGGCATCACTTCATGGTAAACCATGGATTCTAGGCTTGACATTTTCTCAAAGGCGGTAAGATATTGAGGCACATATCCGAAATGTCATAAATAAGTGATTCGCATCACACGAGGAAATCATCATGTACATTTTTTTGGAGAATTGTTGGAACCACCTAGAAATTCTGAGCCAGAAATCTCAACTGGAACTACTATATTCCACACTAATCTAAACTTGAACAAACAAATAGACACAACATAGTGATATTTTATCGTAATATAAAGGGAGGGGAAAGGGCAAATTTGGGAAACTACAGACCTGTAAGCTCAACTTCAGCAGTAGGTAAAATTATGGAACGGGTGGTAGACTTGGAAATTAAAACAATTATTGAAAAAAAGAGGGGATCTTCAAGGGGCAACATGGTTTTTGGAAAGGCTGTTCGTGCATAACACAACTACAGGGATTCACTCAAGAATTGACTGACACTATAGATAAGGGAGGGAAAATATCTGCCATATTTTTGAGCTTTGAAAAAGCATTTGACGAAGTGCTGCATAACCTGTTGATTACAAAACTGAAGCAAATTATGGAAATACTAAATTATCAAACTGAGTGGAGGCCTTCATAAAGGCAGATTACAAAGAGTAAAAGTTGGTGAAGAATTTTCGGATTTTCTAGCAATTAAATCAGGGGTGTCACAAGGAAGTGTCATTGGACCGTTACTATTCAACATATTTATTGATGATAAAACGTGGTATTTTCTCAATTATTCAACTATTTGCTGACGATTGTGTTATATATAGAATTAGAATAAGTGAGAGCATCAGCATAGATGATGAATGAACGAATATTAGGGTTTTAAGGCGCATCGAAGCATAGATGATGAAATTCAACTACAGGATGATTTAAACAAAATTAATGATTGGGTCAAAGTCAATCAAATGGGACTCAACACTGGAAAATGTAAGGTAGTCCAGTTCTCCAGAAGCAAAAGAATCATGAAAGTAGCAGCATTTAGAATTGGAGAAATTCTACTGGAGGAGGTGGAAGGGTACAAATACTTAGGATTAAACACTTTTAAAACTTAGGATGGGGGGTCATGTGAGAAACTTGACAAAAAGTGGGATTAGATCACTAAATTTCATTATGAGGCAACTTGAAGGGACATGAAGGAAAAATCAAAGGAAAGGCTTTCAAATCCCTTATTAGGCCTACACTGGAATATGCTTGTTCAGTCTGGGACCCTTGCAACATAGGACAAGTCGAGGGCATAGAGGGCATCCAGAGGGTTGTTGCAAGAAGGGTACTGGGGAGTCAAGAAATAAAGGACCTTTAGAAATAGCAATGGAGTGGTAAAAAGAGAACTCTAAGGCCAAGCAAAATGGTTGAGGAACTGACATGGGAAACTCCAGTGGAACGAAGGAAAAAATATAGACTATGTAATTTCTTTAAGCAAAGAACAACTGCATCGGATGAGAAGAACTTAACAATAGAGTAGGAAAGGGGCTGCAAAGAGGTACTAGAGGTGGAGGTAAATTGGAAGTGGAGAGAGTGCTTACAGAAATGGGGTAAAAAATGGATTTATATTGGAACGAAATTGAGGAAAATAGAAGATGTGTTGGGAAATTGATGGAATTAACGAGAATGTTTTATTAATAATTTGATTTGTAATTGAGTGTAGAGTTATTGTTTTGTTTTATATTTGATTTAATTTGAGTGTTAATTTTGTATTGTGTACCATATTTGAATTGTTTTGTAGCATAGGCCACTAAGTAGTTTATAGTCTCGCCACTGCACATAGCTGTATTTACGAGTAGGACAAATATAAATACCGTATTTACTCGATTACAGTCCGCAGGTATATTCCAAATTTAGAAAATCTAAAACAGGGGTGCGGACTACAATCGATGACGGATTTCCAAGCGCGTAAAAAAAAAATTCACGCCATTCTGTCAAATGTCTCCAAGTGATGCGCAATACTTCGCCTTGTCTCAAGGTTAACCTTGACTGGCGGGCTGGCGTGCGATCCGCCTTGCTTGTTTTGTTGATGTTCGTGTGGGCGGGCGGGGGCGGGGGGCAGGTATGTCGACCGAGCGCGCATCGCACTGCACACAGCTAAGACCAAGTGACTGAAATGTGCTGAGATGTCAGTTCAGTGTCACTGCCATGCGCCAGTATAACTCCAGTAGTGTAAGCAGGCGTGTCGTAGTCGCTGCGCTAACTCGATTTTCACGTGTTTAAGTATGTGTATTTCTCTGCGGACTATAATCGCATGTAAAGTACTTTTCTAAAACCTACTTCAAAAAACTAGGGTGCGGACTACAATAGGGTGCGGACTGCAATCGCGTAAATACGGTATTAAAAAAATATAAATATAAAGAAGGTGCACTGACTTCCAAACTAATTAATAACATGGCCGGTATTTGTGCTTACTTGCGGTCAAGTCAGAGCCAAAGGTCAGATTTGCCTGCCTCGATTTAGCGGATTTCCTCGTGAACTAGATGTAGATTATAGATTGGCTAGGGAACTGGTGGCATTGTCTAGCATTCATATTGATCGTGTATAGTTCGACATAAAAGCGATAGTTGCGCTACAGGCAAGTGGGACCATGGACTCAGATTCTGACCCCTGAAATATTTCACTTTCAAGACGCGAGTCGGTACACCTTTTTTTATATTATGATAAATTATGTTGGTATCACTACATCATGATATAGATGTGCTGTCAAGTTCCTTGGTATAATTTATCAATTCTAGTATGGAGGCAGTCCTAATAACACTCAACACACAATAGCCCTGGCTATTATTGATGAATTACTGTATTCTGAATATGTATTCTACTGAATGGTTCTCACCCCTTCTTCAAACACCCATCTATCAGAAACCATAGCCACAGTTGTTTTGTGCACTTTGCGACGCGTGGCAATTATCTTCTCTCGTAGAGCAGTCGTTTCTTCATCATTTCTCTGAAATATAAAATACATAATTCATTTATTAAATTTATTAAATGGGAGAAAACATAGATTCCGTTATAAATGATGGTATTTTATATCAGATGCTATTTGAAGAAATGTCTGAACAGAGTGTTGACAAGAACTACGTCATAGATACTGAGGGTGAAGAAACCACTGATATTTTGTTTCCTGAAAATGAATTGCCACTTCTTGAATGAACACAGAAGGAAAAAAGACGGTCCAGTTTGTCTGGAACAATGGTTGTTGGAGATAAAGAAAATCTGAAAGATATGATGCCTAGGTTCATAATTGAGAATAATATTGAAGTATCAAAAGAAATAAAAAGAAATACAAGACAGAGCTTAAGATTAATGAATAAGAACCCTCTATACCCAAATGGTCTTTGCCATCGTAAGATTACACAAGCTGTAAATGAAGTTGGAAAAAATATAGTCTCATCTGTAAGTGCTGATCCAGAGACAATGGATAAGTGACATGTAAACTGTATACCACCGTTCCCACTCCAAGAAGTTGCGATAGGGCCCAGGATGCCTAACAATTGCCCCCAGCACACCAATGTCCATATTAATTGCCAAAATCTATGACATGAGGATAATAAACAGAATGCTCCAACTAAACATACCTATCCAACATCAAAAATATCAATAATACAAGTCAACTGCCGTAGTATAAGAAACAAAACATTGGAATTCCATTCTACATTAGAATCACTCAATCCAGATGTAGTTATCGGCACTGAATCGTGGCTCACTGACGAGTTTACTTCTAACGAGATCTTCCCGAAAGAATTCCAAGTGTTTCGTCACGACCGACAAAACAAACGAGGAGGTGGTGTCTTTATCTGTGTACGGACCGAACTACCCGCACTACTTACCTGGACGGACGATAAGTACGAAATGTCTTGCATAACTATTAAACGAAACAATGAACAAGATATCAGAGTTATTGCTGCCTACCGTGCTCCGAACGTAGACCCGCTACTCTTCATCAAGTTGCTTGACACTCACCTTCATTCATTGTCCAAATGTAAAGATGCACCTAATCCTTTTATCATTGGTGGCGATCTTGACTTCCCTGACATTGCATGGCAGGCTGATCAACCTCCATCCCATAAGTCTGTTCAACTAGCCATTAATAATCTCTTGGATGATCACAACATGATCCAAGTAATTGATCAACCCACAAGAGGAGCCAACTTATTGGACATTTTCTTGGTCAGTCCTCCTGAAATCTGGTTATCCAGCAGTGTCGAACAGCCTATCAGTGATCACAACATTACCCGAATCGAAGTCAATTTACCTTTCCGTCGAGCATTACCACGGAAATCAAAGACAATCTGGCGGTACAAAAAGGCAGACATCATAGGTATTAATCTCTTCTTACGCGATGCATTCAGCACCTGGAGCTCCTCTGCAGGTGATGTTGCTACTTACTGGTTGAACTTGAAAACTCTACTTGAAAATGCAAGAGTTCAGTTTGTACCTCATAGAAATCTAAAACCAAATCCTGATCCTATCTACTACACAAGAGAAATCACAACACTCAAGAAACAGTGTAGACGTGCTTTCATCCACCGTAAGAATGACAACGGAAAATTTAAGAATCTCACAGCTAGGCTCAACTCATGCAAGTTGGCTGCGCAGACCAATTATCTTAAAATTCTATTACAGGAGTCTGACGGGATGAAGAATTGGAGTCGATTCTATAGTCACATCAACAGCAAGAAAGGTGACCATAACATCATACCAGTACTCCGCACAGCTAATGGGGACCTTGCTACCACAGACATGGAGAAAGCCAACACCCTCAATACATGTTACAGCTCCGTGTTCCACTCTGATCCCTACTGGCATATCAATAACTATAAACCCACAGACTCTTCTACCACAGAGCCACACACTACTTTCCACATGTCCATGAAGTCAATCTTGGATATAATAACACGTCTCAAATCCAATACTGCCCCCGGTCCTGACGGCATCTCTGTACAACTTCTGAAAATAATATCGCATTTTATTGTACCTTACCTATCTTTTCTATTCTCTATGTCCATAAACAATTCGAGCTTACCAGATGATTGGCTCACTGCAATCATTAGCCCCATCTACAAAAACGGTTCTCGCAGCAACCCAGCAAACTATCGACCTATAAGTAAAACATCGATTATATGCAAAATTCTTGAACGACTTATATCAAATCACATCCATGGTGTATGGGTCGCAAAAAACCGGCTCTTTGCCAACCAGCACGGTTGTCGTGCAGGCTTTTCTTGCGAATCATCTCTCACTAGCTTCACACAAGAACTTGCTGATCACCTAGACACAGGTGGACAAGTCGATGCCGTTCTACTTGACTTCTCGAAAGCCTTCGACCTAGTCCCTCATAATCTGCTTATGAACAAATTTTCCCAAATGAATCTAGACCCAAGATTGGTACAGTGGATTTGCAAGTTCCTATCGAATAGAACACAAGTGGTGCAAATTGGTAATTGCTTATCGGAAATAGTTAATGTAACTTCAGGTGTACCGCAAGGTACGGTACTTGGACCTCTTCTTTTTACTGGATACGTAAATGATATTTCCGACAAAATAAAGTGCTCAATGCGACTCTTTGCAGATGACTGCATTGTGTATCATAGCATTACCAAACCTGAAGACCAAACACCACTACAAGACGATATCAACAATATAAACTCTTGGGCTTCAGTCAATGGGATGAGGCTAAACGCTGACAAGACAACCATTGTTAGCTTCACTAATCTTCGTCACCCACTACCAACATCATATGATATCAACGGCATAATCATCACCAAATCTGACTCGTGTAAATTCCTAGGAATAACCATTTCATCAAAATTGACTTGGACTAAGCATATCAATATGCTCGTCAGTGAGGCTAAACGTTCACTCCATTTTGTGATGCGTAACCTGAAGGGTTGCACAGAGGAAGCAAAAGACCACGCCTACAAGTGCCTCATCAGGCCTCTTCTTGAGTACTGCAGTGGAGTGTGGGATCCAAAAACTGATTCACTCATTGACCTCATCAGCCAAGTCCAACGAAAAGCTGTCAGATATGTGAAGAATATCCACCGTCGCTGGTCAGTAAAACACCAGCGGCCAGTAGTGAGTGTTACAAAACTTCAACTTCAACTGAAGTGGGAGACACTAGATGTTCGTAGAGCTCGAGCAACCCTCAAGTCTCTACACAAAGCTGTAACAAAACAACCAGCATGGCTAGCTATAACATCCCGGCTTACTGAACCTAGCTTCGTTGGACGAAATGACCACAACCTAAAGATAAATCTACCAAGATATAACACCAACGTAGGTCTCCAATCTATTCTTGGTAGATCCATTCGCCTCTGGAATGATCTTCCTCAAGAAAAAATGGAAACCTTACCTAAATCCTCTGCTTTTAATACTATTTTATCAAATCTATAGTGTTACATTCCAATATGACACCTTCTACTCTTTTGTTTTACACCTTTTAGTTTACTCGGATTTTTTTTTTTTTATAAACTGTATTTAATTGTATATTGACATTGTTAAAATTAAGGGCCATAGTATTTAAATCAACTGCCACCGGACCAATGGTCCAAAGCTGTAATCCATAATAAATAAAATGAATAAAATGATGAATTTATAAAATTATAGGCCCATTGTAGGGCTGGTAAGAGAGATATCATATATACTCTAAGAACCTAATAAAACATGATGTAGGCCTACTGTTCAATGTAAGAAAATCTAGGCTTATGAGTAGAGACATGTAAATATAGCAATTGCTATAAAAGAGATGAAATTTAAAAGTGCCTTTTTAAATGTTTTTCTGATATTTCTTCATGTTACACTGTTTGGTGTTGTTCTATCATGTTTTTGAAAAGGCGATAAAGCGCTACAAACGTCTGAATCCACTACGTTTCAATGTACTGGCGATATAGACGCTATATTCGGAATAGAAGCATTATAGATGCTATTTTTTCCCAAATTTTTTCAATTGAGGTGCAAACGAGTGAAGTTAGTTGGGGAATTCGGAAAAAAGTGCAGTTGCAGGTACAGGTGGCAGACGTGGCGAAGGTTGACTTGCTTGTGGACTATTTTTTTTTTTTAAATATCAATTGGAGTGCTTCTCTTGTATGCTTATTGTGCATTATCTAGTGGTTTTACCGGTTCTGTACTGTTGTTATGCTACTAAACGTTGTTGCGCGACAAAACACGATGTTTCAAAATAATAGATGCACCAAAGTGCTACTTTTCAAATTCTAAATGCTACGAGAAGAAAAAATAGAAGCTATATTTACATGTCTCTACTTATGAGGAATATTTTTCAGCAAAGGAAGATGAAAAAAATTTAGAGAAACGTATCATGGAGGTTCTACTGTAGAGCTTATTTTTGTCATTAGCTGTTATATGTAAGTTAGCTAGTCACTGGGAATATTCAGGAGGTCTGTTTGTTTGTAAAGGTGGATCTTCACTTGTGTTTTCTTGTCTGTTATAAAATAAGCAACAAGTAGAACAGGAAGGCTGTGCATGAATGGTTTCAAAATCAAATTATTGGTTTTAATTGTTTTTAAAATCAAGTTGTGCCAAGCTTTTCATTACATTTCACATGAATAGGCCTATATCGTTCATCTTACAATGCATTTGCCGAGTATCCCTAGTTATAATTAATATAGGCCTACTCTGTATGGAAAAGATTCATTGTTGTTTTGCTAAAACTACAAATACACCAAAAAGTGTTCAGTGGACAAGAGGTTACCTTACTTTATTATTTATAAATAATTCAACAAATTGTGCCAATAAAAAATATTGATTATTTACTGATTGGAACTCACAATGGCAATTTTCTCTGGAGGTTCCTCACCAGGAGGCAGGTCCCCCTCAGCCCCTGGAGGTGCTGACGCATCAACTGCTGGTTTCGGCTGCTCGTACTGTTTCAACTGTTGCAAGACTTCACGTCTTTCTTCAAGAAACTCGTCAACCGACAGTAGTTTCTGCGGCGGGTTTGCATTGACTAGTGCCTGAAAACTAGAATACAAATAAATAAATAAAACACATACAACATTGTATAACACCAATTTGAATATATGAAATAAAAACTAGGCCATTGTTTAGGCCTACATTGTAAAAAATACATTACTACTTGAATATCACAACTTGAGAATCAAAAACAATCAACTGTACAGTTGGGGTCAGAAAAATTCATAAGTGTAAAATTACGAACAGGTAGCTAACATCTTCTCGTTTCTTTTTACACTTGTGCTTTTGGTTGAGACGAAAATGAAAAGCAATTTCGACAGACATTTGAAAAGTATCGAAGATTTAAAAAAATTGTATAGGGTGAGCAGCCTATGGGACGCTTACTACAATTGTGTCCATGGACAAAGGTGAACGACCTTTCTGACTGAATAATTGCAAAATCTTCGGTAATTATATAATCTCGGACTACCGGCAAAGTTACAGATTTAGTGATTTTGAAAGATGCAGTCGAGTTTCTTTCGTAAATCTTGCCTTGAAAAATACCTTAAGATTGAATACTACAGCTACACAAATATAATGATGAATTGATGATATTTTTGTTTGATGATGATGATGATTATGATCATTGTTTGCTTAACGACCCCACCAACAGCTAGGTTACTCGGGGGTAGAAATAACCAGGAAATAATGGAACAACGATAAGTGAAAGGACACTTACAAAAGAGTAAAAACCATGCCTTACATGGGACTTTAACCCACACCCAACGATGACTTCAATATCTGAAGCGGTGCATTAGTTGACTGAGCTACGGAGAGAGGCATTTGTGCTGGTTATGTTGGTATATGACCTTCTTTCATGAATGCAGGTATGTACAGCTATTGATAACAGAGGCAAATTTCTTGTCCTTATCCCACCAGTGGTTGCGTGGGGTATACAAATACCTCACTCTTACTTTTTCAGTTTTCAGCTAGATAGCGTGAAGTTTAATTTTCGTTCTTCTCAGTACCTTCAAGTTGATCCATCTAGTAGTCATATTTGCATCTGACTTGATCTTAGAAGAATAGAGTGCCTTGGCGTTCCCGCGAAAAAACTTTGGGTCCCTACATACCCCACGCGACTACTTGCGTAACTATTGGTTGATTTTTCTGAGAAGGGTATGTGTGGGCTTTATTGTGTTCATTTGCTTAGATTTGAAGCATATGATGTTTATTCCATACAAATACTATAATAGTAGGGTTGCCAACAATAATCGATATATCAATATAGATCGATATTTTTTCAAACGATACGATAATCGATTGAATTTCAGCGATACGATATCAATATGATTATTTTCAATCATCGAAATGAACATTATTTCCTTTTCAAACTAATTTTTTTCCCTTTACGTAATTGGTCCAATCAGTGCATGTGGCGCGAAAGTTCTTGGTTTCTATTGGGCACTCGAAAGCCAATGAGAAACGCTGTTTGCATTGACGTCAGAGTTGGTATGCGCAATAATAGACGAGAATATAGACTACGGCGCTGTCAATTGGCGCTTGGCCGTCTTGAGTCGGAGACGTTTTTCACGCTACGTAGTAGTCTACGAGTGCTCCTCAAGACCTCAACTCAAGATCAGATGACGTTAGACCACACACAGTAGATGGCACACATCATGCAACTAACAGCTCAACGTGCTCATTATGTTCATTACTGCGCGTCAAATGAAAATATTAGAAATTGGGAAAATCATGCTTCTTCATGATAAAACATTTATTAAACGTGTTTTCAGTGGAATATCTCGCGGTTTCAAGTTGATCCCTTTGTTATGAGTGTGCGGGTGTAGTACGCCCAATTTAAATGAGAAAAAACGTATTTTAGACCGATTATGGGCCGAGATTCGCATTTCAGCCGAAGTTAGACTTTTTGGCTCGAAATTTCGAAAACAAAATATATTCCGGACAATATGGATGAATTCCAAATGTATATTGTAACGTGTACTTTTATTACAGGTCATAAATCTGCCTCTTCCTCTATCCCGTTATCTTTCTACCCCTCCCTGCTAAAGGACTGAAGTCCCGCACGTAGTCCAAGGTCAACCACTTGTCAATGAATCAATCAACACAGCTGTTTAGACCGCAATTCTCAACACAATTATTCCGATGCGATACGATATTTTGACATTCGATACGATTATCGATTAGGAGAAAAAATATCGATATTATACGATTAATAATCGATGTGAAGTAAACGATAATCGATATGAGTTTTCACATCGAACGGCAACTCTATATAATTATAGTGTCATGATTTTGTTTTTTTGAGATGTTTTAAAACTAAATAGCCTACACTTCTTGCAATTAAAGTCGTAGGCCGAAATTTGAGGTTATGTTGACCAAAAAATTAAATTTTATTCACTTTTCATAGTGAATAATGCAGACATTGTTGCAGCTCTCATTGAGACCAACAATGAGAATGGATTTAATTAGAGATGCCTTCGGATAACAAATTAGGAACCGAGTACCCGTCACAATTACCCGGGTATTACCCGGGTAATGTTCCTACTCCCAAAAAGTTCCTACTCTCAATTCGTGTCTATAGAAATGAAATTGTTTCAATGATACTCTTATGAAAAACTACATGACTACAATAATATATTGAATTGAGGCTACATACATTCATGACTGGTTGTGGTTGACAACCAAGGGTGCCTCCGCATTCTCTGGCAATGGACGGATAATATTTCCACGTGAATTTGTTTTTTTTGTCAATGCCATTTTTGAAAAGTCGAGTTAAACACAGGCAACAATTCAAAGATCACAAAAATTAAATGAGAAGAATACTGACTGATATTACTATATTTTTGGTATTATATTACACAGTCAATATTTCGCAACACGTCTTGACTGAACTTTATATTGAACAGAAACTACGAATTGAAAAACTTATAAAACGTGTTCACAAATCAATAGCTTGATAATACTGTTTCGATGAATAAAAAAAAAATCACTCAATTTGATATCCAACATTGAACACACGTCGCTACTCACGTCAAACGATAACACCACTCAAGTCACTACAAACCAAGCAAATATGCGTACAAACTACTGTGGTAGACAAACAACAACGGAGTGAAAAGAAATATTTGGCATAGCCCGTATATCATAGAGCTCTAGATATGCTTCTCAGTTCTCAGTAAAGGGTAGTTTTCAACCAATTACAGATAGTGTATTTGGCATGACAACTGAAGAGTTGGTGACGAGAGAGGAAGTCATTACACTGTACGTGTGATCACAGATAAGAGAAGGTGGTGCGACTAGGGCAACTTAAGAGAGGTCTGAGAAGGGAGTTGAAAAAACTTATGAAAAATGCGGAAGGTGAATCTCTCTCGATCGTTTGAATGATTGATACAAGCTATTTTCTACATTATAGGTACTGGTCAGCACAATTACCCGTAACTCAGACGGGTACCCGGATACCCAGGTAACAAAATATTACCCGGGTAATGCATTACCCGAACCCGACCCGGGTACCCGAAGGCATCACTAGATTTAATCCATCTGAGGCCTTTTTATTGACTTTTATGTGCAAATTTCATATTTTTGCTAAAAATTGAGCCAAAATGATACAGTCGAGCCCACATATAACGAACTCGGTTTTAACGAAATTTCGGTTTTTACGAATTAATTACCATTCCCCTTCAAATCTCCTATCCTTACAATGTTAAATAAAGACCTATAACGAAGTGATTTATATTTCAAAATTCGGTTATTACGAACACATAATTCGTAATAACAAAAGCATAACAATACAACAGCATATTTTGCTCATTATTTTTAGCTATTTCCAACAAAATATTCGAAAATCGGAGCATTTTGCGTGAATTTATTTTCAGGTTACATTTATTTTGAACGGACTGTAGGCTACATCGTAGCAGCTGGTGACGCGTACAGCACGTGGTCATAACTCTTGCTGCACCCCCCTCCCTACCCGGCCCACAAAAAGTGTAACGGATAAACCCAAAGATTCGCTCAACGCGCGCTAAATAATAACGTGATGGTGATATCTTCAATGACTTTGTTTACCTATTTTTTGTTTACATTCCTTCATTTCCATTCGTGATAGTGCCTGTAACCTAGGAAATAAAACACGAGAAGTGGGGAGTGGTGGTGTCATGTGATGGCAGATGATGAGTTCTTTATGAAAGGACATTGTTGTTTTCTATTACTTTCTACAAACATACTAAGTGATGATACGATGCGATGATAATATGTCACCTAATACAGTACTATACTAGGGCCTGAGTCGTAAATGTAGGCCTATCTTTATAAATCTCTGAAATTCAAGTGCTGTTATGAAAAAGAGCAATAAATCTCTATAACGAAATTCTGTTTTTACGAACAGATTTTTATTCCCCTTGAAATTCGTTATATGCGGGCTCGACTGTATGCAATATTCAAAGTTACCTAAAAGTGTATTCATTTCAAGTTTATCGAAATACTTCTTCATATTCTTATCGTTTGTACATTATATGAGATGAAAATAGATGCGCAATCACTTTTTTGTGAATGTGTATAATTTTTGGAAAAGAAAATTACAATTGATGCGCAATGTCCGTGAATGTTTGTCCTTAGATAGAAATGAGTGCATAAATCCTCGAAGTTTATTTTTCTGAATTAAAGTTGATCAAAGTAAGTACAAAATATATGTTTCTGAGCAGAAATGAGAATAAAAAATTGGCTCAGAATTTGTTGATACTACACCAGTTTCTAGTGTGGAGTACCAGGATACTCAACGCGACCACTGGCGTAACTTTTTAGGGCGCACCCACTGGGGGGTTTAAGAAAAAACATCAAGAGAATATACTTGAACCAATTCCTTCTCAATGCGCCAAAAAAATGTGGATGCAAAAATCATTATCATAGTAGATCCTGGCCAATTATGAATAAATATTCAAGCCAATTTCGTCAAATAGCATGAGCTGAAGATGCAAAGTATTTATATAGAGTGAGGAGTACAATAGTTTTATACTTCTCAAAGTGTGTGAGGTAGGACTGTGTCGGAGTTGCCAGAAGCCTGTCATACAGCACCATAACATGCTGCAACCTCTTGCCATCTTGCTCCCACTTGATGTAACTCTCCCACAGGCGATCCGATCTGACAACAGAGCACATACTACCATCAATACTGTGAACACGTGCCGATTCTCAGTCACACACCCAACCACATACTAATTAATGAGTGGATTTTGTATCAACACAAGTCTACATAACCAAGCATTTAATTACAGAGGCAGACATATTTCTAAATTACATACGACATATCCAATAACGCAATTGAAATACATCAACATTATACATTTTTAAGAAATTGCTTCAGCAATAATAATTTTAATCTATTCTCTATTGTTTGAACTAAGGTCAATTCACATTGAAAACCATTGGGTGAAGTAGCACTCAGTCAATTTGGATATGTTGGATCAAATATATGTTGGGCAAAATAATTGCTTTGTGACACAAAAGTGAAAGACGCAACACAAAAGCAATCACCACTGAAGAAAGAAGTGCCAATTTTAAAACTTGAATAATAAAAGAACATGACAAAACACAAAGCGGATTAGTGGAACAGCAATAATTATCGATTTATTTATTATTATTATTATTAACTCTTGCAGTTGCACATAAATGCGCGGTGGCAAGTTCCCTATCAATCCTATCCTATCGCCTCCCTAACCTTCTGACGGAATAGCTTCAACCCTATTTCATCCTCCTCAAGTATACTTCTACTAAGCCCATTCCAATCCCTACCTGTCCTATTCAAGAAAGAGAACTTACCGACATCTAATCTAGCCCCCTTTATAACTACTGCTCTATCATGACTTCGCCTACCCCCATACCCTGACTCATTCCTTTCAATCAACCTATTCAACTCTCCCCAGCCCCCTTCTCCTTCCATTACCCTGAAGAAATTACAGATCCGATCCTCCTTTCTCCGTATTTCCAATTCCCGCCATCCCAAGTCTCGGATCATCTCAGATGGACTCTCCAATATTCTCACCCTCCCCCCCCTTTCATTCTCCCCCCATTTCCACCTCCTAACCCTACCTGTAACCCTTCTAACTGCAATCCTTTGCACCCTTTCCACATCCCTTATCTCACCTAATCTATAAGGATCCCAAACTGAACTAGCATATTCCACCATGGGACGCACTAACGAGAAATAAGCCTTTTCCTTTATCTTCATACTTGTCCCCCTAAGCTGCCTCATTACAAAGTTTAGTGCATTTATACTCTTTTTTACTATTCTCTCAATCTGACTCCCCCACCCTAGACGTCTATCAAATACCACCCCCAAGTACTTGTAATTTTCCACTGACTCAAGTGACTTCCCTCCTACATCATACACTACATCAGCCCTCACTCTCCTCCTACCAAAGGTGACTAACTTACACTTCCCTTCATTTAACCCCATCTTGTTCAACTGAACCCAACAATTAAGTGCCGTCAAATCTGCCTGAATAGCTACTACATCCTCCTCTGTATTGATTTCCCTATATACCACACAATCATCTGCAAATAACCTTATTCTCGAATTAACAACCCTAGTCAGATCATCTATATATAAATCAAATAATAACGGACCTAGCACACTACCCTGTGGAACTCCTGACGTAACCTTAACCTCACTTGAAACCTCCGAACCTACTCGAACCGTTTGAACTCTATCCTGAAGAAAGTTTCCAATCCAATTAACTAACCCAGCATTCCCAATGGACAGTTTCAACTTCTCTAATAGTATAGTGTGATCTACCTTGTCGAAAGCCTTTTCAAAATCTAAAAACACTGCATCAATACAGCCCCCCTTGTCTACTACCCCTGCCAGCTCTTCCGCAAAACCTAACAACTGTGTCTCACATGAATACCCCTTCCTAAACCCATGCTGCACTTCCAAAATACCCCTATGTTCATCTACTTTCTCCATTATTCTCTTTATAACTACCCTTTCCATCATCTTACATACATGTGACGTTAAACTGATTCCCCTGTAGTTGTCTACCCTGCCCCTTTGCCCTCCCTTTGAAATTGGAACCACCTCCGCTTTTTTCCAATCTTGCGGTACTCTACCTGCTGTGAGTGAGGCTTGGAATAACCTTAGCAAATAACCTACAACCCCCCTACCCGCTAATTTCGGGAGATCGCTTTGCACCCCATCTATGCCTGGTGACTTCCCACTTTTTAGTTTCCTTAATACATTCCACACTTCCCCCTCTGTAAGCAGGACTTCTTCCCCCTCCCCCTCCAGTGTTGTTTCTCCCTCCCCTATAATTCCAGTCACATTGAACACTTCCCCGTAGAATCTATTTAATGCTGCTGCCTTCTCCTTATCCGTTTTCCACTCATTCCCTCCCTGATCAACTAAGGTGGGCAACTCCTTACTACTACCCTTCTGACTAGAAACAAACCTGTACATTCTATTCCAGCTACCCTGTACATCACGTTCATTAAACATACCACCCATGAAGTTTTCTTTCGCCTCCCTCTTAGCCTTGTTTAAGTCCCGCCTCAGGTCCCTGATCGCTTCCTTTCCCTCCCCTGACTCCCTCAATTTCCTACTCATCTTTCTACCCTTTCTCTTAAGCCTCCTAACCTTACTATTATAGTAGGCAGGATCTGCATTTGCCTGCAACACCTTATAGGGAACCAACATATCTCTAACCTCCTCATAGACTTTCCGAAAATTGAACCACAGACCTTCAACATCACGCTCGTCCATCTCACACCACTTCTCAAACCTATCCTCAAAAGCTTTTTGAACCTCTCTTGCCTGCACCCTTTTGTACCCCCAAACTTTCTTCACAACGTTATCGGTTTGAACCGGAGCTAAAGCTAAGCTGACTATAGGTACCCGATGATCGCTAATGCCATCAACAATCACTGTTTTTGCCCACAACTCACTCGGCCTGACTAACACTACGTCTAGAATATTTGTACCCCCTAACCTTCTACTCCTGGTTCCCTCCTCCACAACCTGATGAAAACCTTCGTTTAATATGCCCGTAACGATGTTTTGCATTACTCCCCTCCCTTGTTCTCTACCTCCTACCTCCCATCTTACGTTAGGCATGTTCAAATCTCCCGCTATAATTAAACTCTCTACATTATCCCTAGCACTAAGCCTATCCTCTAAGCAATGAAGCAGTCCTAAATCCCCCCCCGGAGGCCTATATGCTGCGATTACCTCAAGAGACTGTTTGCCCACTGTTATCTTCATTCCCATCATCTCTACTTCCTCTTCCTTCCAGAGCACTGTCCCCTGAATACCTCTTTTAACTGCTACCATTACCCCCCCTCCATGCCTATCCCTATCTCTTCTATGCAATGTGTAACGATCTATGGTTAATTCACTTTCTGTAAATCCCCCTCCCAACCATGTCTCTGCTGCCACCACCACTTCTGGCTGGTACAATTCTAATAGCGTTCTAAATTCATCCACCTTATTTGCTAAACTCCTACAATTTACTACCATTAGGTTAATCTCCTGGCATTTACTTTCCCCCTTTTCTTCATTTATCGCACCCCCCTCAAGTCAAACCTGTGTTCCCAGCCTATCACCTACCCTCCGTAACAGCCCACCAAACATACGCTGCCCTTCCTTTGACAAATGAAGTCCATCCCCACCTAATCCTTCTCCTCTTAGCCAACAATTGGAGTCCACAAAACACACATCCATTCTTTCGCACATACGACTAAGAAAGTCATTCATACCATTGATGACCCCCCTCTGCATATCCCTACGATACAAAATCCCACTAACCACCACCCTACCTTCCCCAAACCTCCCACGAGCTACTTTCACTAGCCCCTCCATCTCCTGTACTAACTTGACCTTTCCCCACCCATCCCTACCACTCACGTCATTTGTCCCTACATGAACTATCACCGCCTTCCCTGCAGCATCCTTCTCACTAACCTGTTCCAACACTTTCTTCATCCTAACTACCCCTATTCCCGGTAAAACTGTGACGTCCAGCTTTCCCCCGGCCTGCGCTCCTACTCCCCGAACGAGTGAGTCTCCTAGCAGCATCACCCCTCTCAAGCCCTCCCTGTCTGCCTCAACCTCAACCTCCTCTGCAGCCCTACTCTGTCCCAGTCTACCACTATCTTCCTCTGTCGTAAGTACTTCCTTAGCCTTGGTTTTTCCCATTGCCTTCCCAACCTTAGCCCTAGCTTCATCCTGCCTATCACTGATTACCTTTACCACAGGTGTCTCCTTACCCTTATACTCAGCACTACTCCTAGGCCCGTTCCCCATGCTCACTTCATCTACATACCATCCCCTAACCTTACCCACTCTATCTCCCTCGAGATCCTTTCCCTCCTTAGCCTTCCTCAACTTCCGCTTTAACCTAGCAATAGTACTCCTTAACTGCTCTTCTAACTCTCCCCACTTCCCTGCCTCCTTTTCTACTACCTTATCTTTCCAATCCCCCACACAGCTACCACACAACCACACAACTGAACTGCATTTCCCCAGAATCTTATATTCCTCCCCCGAGACACGCGGCACACTGCATGCACCATGCTCCCACGACTCACACACTCCACACTTCAAAGCCTTCTACCTACTGCTCACAACCTTCCTACACCTATTACAACTACTAGAATCCTCTACACCTACACTACCCTGCATTTTCACAAGAGCTGGACTGATATTACAAAGAATGTTACCCTCTAAAACTACCTCGACAATAATGACCCTACAAACAAGTAACTGGGCCCTTCACTACCTGAGCTTACACAGAACTAAACAAAACCAGACGCTCTTAACCTCAAAAACAATAGGCTAACACAGAGCAACAACACTGCCAAACTTTCAACTACTTATAAACACAACTAAAACTTTCCGAATTTCTTCACTAACACTTCACCACACTACTGTAACCTTTAACACTGATTTCCTCACAATACCCTTCAACTGTTCTCAAAAGAACATTGATTAAACTAAAATACACTAGCACACAAACTTCAAGCGTGTTTGCTGGCCAATTCCAAGTCCCATTGTTGTACTAGACACACAGTTCAACTAGCTTCATTATCCAGCATTAGATTGATCAAACACTTCCCATATGCTGAAACACCATTCAAGTTTAAAAACCTATTAACAAGTTGAAAGCCAGGTTACAAAATGGCTACCATACCTCCCAGACCAGGTTTTTCCCCCTGTTATCTTGCACACATAGTTGTTAGACGAGCTTTAGCGAGGATTCAATTTGACATACTGAAAAAAATTGGTGTTCGTTTTTATGTTTGTTTTTTTTTTTTTTTTTTTTTTTTTTTCATGTTTTTTTGTCGGTTCTCCACAGGTCAAACGGCTACAGCTATCAACTTCAAACTTTTTTTCGTCATGGTTCCTCATCTAACTTAGATCTGTATAGTTTTGTGGCATTATCGGGTGGTAACTTTTTTTTTATGAATTTTAGAAATTTCAAAAATCCCCATTAGAATAACCCGGAGGAAAATACTTGAAAAATCAAAATTTTTCAAGACCTCTCAAATTTTCGCCGAATATAAAGGAAACTATTAAGCACATTTTGAGAGATTTTTTGCATCAATCGGATGAGAAATAACGAAGAAAACGCATTTATAATGCATTTTCCCATCAATTTAGGCTATAACGGGAACCAATTAAATCTATAGCAACAAGTGTCAGCAATTAATTCAAAACGATTGAAATGAATGAAGAGGAAGGCCGTGACATAACTGATTCTCGTAAGGTTTTTGAACGTTTGGAGTGATCCAAGGTCTGTAGATGTAGATTGGGTTGACAAATTATTTTTCATTCTAGATTTCTATACCCCTAAGCTCGTCTAACAACGCGCATCCCGCGTTTTCCTAGTGTCTAGATAGCCTTTCATAACATTTGCAACAGAAACAGATAGTTTTATCATGTTGATGTATTGTTGTACTCGACATGTGAAACAAGAAATTTGCCAATATCATTTTTATTTACTATTCAGAGGCTTGTCAATTTGACACATTTGGCCTAGAACAATGTTTTGGAATAACAGCTGACTGTATTATATCATTTTCGGATACATAAGCATATTTTATCGGCCCCAAAAAATTCAACTCATTTCCCAATCTATCTACCAGATGTCAGTACAAGTCCCATGTCAATATGACATCATTTGTCGAGATATTAAATTAAACGATTTGGAATGTGTCAGGACGCACATGTGCGCCAGCGGCTTGGGCAGCATGATCGTTGCAGACGCGTATGTGCGCCAGCAGCCGTGAAGTGGTTTAAAACAATAAAACCCAACCTTAATAGCAAGACTCAATCTAGAAAAAATATTTACTAATTTTTTCTTCACAACAACTGATTATTATTAATTTATTATATAGGCCTATATAAAACTACGAAATGAATCAAATAATGTGTATCAATTTTGTGTTCCAAGCTTCAAGTTCTTTAGAATCTACAATTTTTCGGAGGAAAATCAATCCTTCCCTTTTGGGGCATTTCAAAATTTCAGAATAATTTTCGTCAGGAGAGGTCCAACTAATTGTGCCCCAAAAGTACACATCATCTACTAGTTTAGATGATGATATACTAATGTGCACGTCAAGTTTCTTCACAATTTGCAATTTCATTTAATCTGTGGTGGGCGAACAAAAAATTAAATTGATTTTCATGGACGTTAAAAGTTGAAACTGAGTTTTTGATTACACTAATCCAATAAGACAAATGATATTTTCAAGAGATTCAACAACATGACAGCTAAAATGAAACAATAAAGAGTTTAAAAATGCACTGAAAGTACCGGCAGGCCTACATACAAAAACTGGAGAGCTATAGATTCAAAATCAACAAGATTCAAAATCACGTGCATTCGACAGGCTCCATGGTTATTAAATACTTATTCAACTAAGAATTCTGATTAAGCATGGGAAACACATGATGAATGATGTATTGTGACGTAGTAAACAACTTTACACAAAACTGGGCCAACAAAAATGTTGAAATAGGATATTTCTTCAATGATTTGTTGAAAGATTTCATTACGAATTGAAAATTTAACCTGATTTATTGATTTGAAGTTACTGGTCAACACATAAAATAATACAATTTTGCATGCATTTGACTGTTGTATAAGGGAAAATGAAAATATCCATAAATTAACCAAGAAACACAGACTCAAATGATAAGTATATTTCAATGCCCACTGTCATACTGATTTCATACAAAGTTTCATAATAATTTGAATAAAAGATATGTCAAATGGAAGTATCCAGCGTTAATTAAGTAATTATACATCAACTTGTAACGTGTGACGAAACCATGGTGCCGCGGACTGAAAACAACGTGTAGTATCAAATTTAACATGAAACAAAAATATGCTATGTAATCGTTTTGTACTATCAAGACGTGGAATGAGTTAATTTCACTTACCTGAATTCAAGTCCGCACGCTTTGACCGCTAGTTCGAACTTGGACCGCAGTAATTCTTCATCGTCAGTGTACGTAGCCTTACAGTAGTTGAGATAATGGACCCACAGGTCAACACTTAGCGGGATTGCTTTCAAGCCACGATCGAATACCTGTCAAGACGTAAATACCAACCATTCGAGCATCAGCAATTTAAAAATGTAACTGAAATATGCTCAATCCAGATTTCCCTTCATTTCGACAATAATATATACAACTTGTAATAAATAAACATTTGTCTTCATAGCTTGCCCCGTAAATTCATGTCTTCCTCAGAACATATCAAATAATCTTTCTGTCTTGGTAGACAATTAATATTTATTAGTAAAAGTGCTGAGGAAGTCAGAAGAAATTCTTCTACACTTACGAAATAATACATGGAAACAATTTTATTTATTACAAGGAAAAATGTATCATGTCTATAGGAAAGTAGAAGTCGAAAGAGCAAACTCCAATATTGCAAGGCGTGAAAATCTTAATTCTTAAAAACTATGATCATAATTACCACGCTTCCTAATGACATAACCATAAATAACTTAAGAACTAATACCCCTCATGTATTATGTCAACAAACAATTATGAATACATTGTCACCTTACTGACGCTCATCTGAGAACCACCGGGGGCCAATTAAGTTGATTGGGCAGTAGCAACGTAAACAACGTCCTCTTCTCATTGGCAGACGAGTGCAACACACAGCCTGGTATACTAAACGTGGGAAACACACACATACACTTTGGTTAACTGGTACCCGGCCCACCAAACCTTTTACCCAAAAACGCTTAATAATTGTGTACGGTACTACCTTGTGTTGTGCGACGAGATTCATTTAGTGAGCACGTTAACTTGTATATTCATTATCCAAAGCTAGAGGAAAAAGTATTTATAAATTATTAACTAATTATTTGTGCCTTAAAACAAATCCACACCTTACAAATGGTTTTCTTCTTTCTTGAGTCTTCATGAATGTTTAATGATTATATGTATAAACTAAATTGAATTAGGGTATAAAACAATATTTAGTATGGTATATAATATATATAGTAGGCCTATAGCTGATAACACATTTTTTTAAATAACATGACTTACAGAGTACAGTAATTAAATCAAATATGCTTATAATATACTTATGTAATAACATCTTCACAATTACCACGATTTGGTACATACACCACATTTCCGTAATCTGTAGTACATGGACCTAGATCTACTGATGAGAGCTGTTGGGGCAAAATCATGGTTATATGCAATTACACTATTGAATCTAGTCTTTACTAACAAAAGATAAAAACCCAACAGAAATAATAACTCAAGTGAAGCTTTGCTAGTTAAAACAGATTCCGAGATGGAACATTTTCAACCCACCAAAGCAAACTTGTGATTGGCCTGGTAAGAATCAGGGTTCGTCTTAGAAACAATGTTCCCTATGCTGAGCTCATTTTTTGTATTGATATCTGATATATTTTATATTCAAGTCTGATAGTATTATCAATATATTGGCATAAAGTGATGTATCAGTGGGTTACTAGGTTAGGCCTTACCTCTTCGCATTTTTCTGTGTTGCCCTTGCGTTTCTCATAGTCCGAGTATTTGCGCCAATAACCGTAGCAGTATGGATAATGTGACAAAAACGCATCGTACGCCTCACGTGCTGCTTCAATATCGTTCTATAAGAATAGAAACATTAAGTAACAATAAGAACTCAGGTCACTGGTAGTCAAATATATAATGTTCACTTAGAAGATTATAACAAGCAGTGAATCATGTGCTGTAAAGTATCTGCAGTTCTATCATTTTCCAAGAAAAAACACTCCATGCAGAAAAATGTACCATTGTTATATGAGTGTAGGGTGGGGAAAAATGAATGATAGAACAGGAAAACACTAGATCAGGGAACAACACACCAAGATTTCACTGTATGGGGGGTCTATGTAATAATTTAAAAGTAAAAGTGATCACTTATATGAACATCCTAATACCATATATAGGCCGGGCTACAACGTAACTAAAAATTGAAAACATTCATTTTGTTAGAGAGATTGCTAGGACTTTGCAATCTCTGTATTCAGAACAAATTTCATGTTCATCAGGCAGAAGAAAATTCACAGACAAAACTCCATAAGAGTCGGGAGGAAGTCTTCGCTATCGCTCAGCTCCAATTGGAGCTGGTTGTACCAAGTGATGATTAAATTTCAATTAAATAGGATATAATAGTGAAGGTACAAAAATAACATACAACCAGGGGTGATAACAAGTTGATTCACTTATTGGTCATTCACTAATTACCAGATGGTACAACTGGCTTCTAATCAATCAAATTGTAATAAATGTGTGAATACCAGAGAAAATGGACACGATTGGTATCAAGTAAAAGCCAAGATTTAAAAGAATTTAAAGCTTTATGGAATTGTTCAAGTTATTAATCAATTTTGATATGAATACAGTAGGCCTACTTCAAAAAACTAAACACAGGTCAACACTGGTTACTTTTGATCAACTTCTGGTGGGGCTAAACATAGAAACTTCAGAAGTGGTAGAACAATGGATCTGTGAACAATAGACCAAGGATTTACTGCATATCATCTTTAATGAAATGGTAAAGATGTCAGAAAGCAGTCACCAACTAACTTCATATGGATCTGGAAGATTTACAATTACATACCTCCTGATCAACGTATTGCAGTAGATATGTCCATCCGGTGAAGTCTGACGGATCTTCTTTCACTGCTTTCCAGTACTTTTCCAGTTCGGGTAACGTCTTCTTGGACTTGGAAACGGACTTGACTGTGCCATCATCGCAGTCGGCAATTGCGGCCTTTTTTGTAGCCGGGGAGTCATCAGAACTGTTCTCGGATGTAGGAGAATTGGGATCGTATGAGTCACCAACAAGCAGCTTACGTTTCTGACCTTCAGAACGAGATTTCTTCTTGATACCTTCTGTGCCCTCACCTTTACCAGCTGAATACATACAACACACATTGATTTATATATTTTCTATTTATATGATATAGGCCTATATATTGATAGATTTTGTATTTATAAAAATTCAGATTACCCAAAAAAATTCTTTTTCCACGAGAATCATCACACTTCCCAATTATAATTCGAATTGCGAGCGATAGAAAGCTATGCCACACGGGAGAGAAAACGCTTCACTGATCATGAGTACTCGGCTAGCCGACCACGCACAATTGTTATACAATCCGCTTCCATTGCCGCTCGGCCGTCCCGAGTCTTACTGACAAACAAGTGTTCAGAGCTCATCATAAATCTCGTACTCGTCAAGGTCAGAGGCTCAGGGCGCATTAGGATGACACACTCAAAGCAGCGAACAGCTGAGCTGGCTTCGGCTTATTGTTAAGCGTCGAAAAAAAGTATGGAAATAAATTGGGCAAATAATCATCAATTGAAGAGATTCACTTGAATGACCGTATTTACACGCATATAAGACGCACTTTTTTCCATTTTCAAGTCATCAAAAAGTCACATGCGTCTTATGTGGGTAGATGAAAAAAAACGTCATATGTCATATTTTGCGATCTATTTTGCTTGGGTATATGTTTTTAGTTTGCACTATAGCTCTATACTGCTGCCCAGAACTTGAAACACTGAAACATGAGACACTGAATAACAAGATGGGAACACTTTGACACATCTGTTTATCATCAAAACAGTTGATAGTCCAATGTTACAGCATAGGAGGAACCCCAAATTGTTGTCAGCAATTGTCCTTTTTACCAACATTAGAGGTCAGGAGTTCCAGACTTTAGTCTCATGTTAAAATAACACTTTGACACATATCTGTTAATCACCAATCAACAATGCTCTCTGGAAGTGTGCAATAAGTGATAGGTCAACACATCAAGATAACTCTAATCAATCAATTAAATTAAGATAGGCCTACTGGTAATTGATTCAACACTAGGCTAGATAAAGATAAATGTAAACTTGGGAGATATTATCAATATTATTTGTTAATTATTATCAAATAGAGTCCTTGAAAGAAGGCTTGAACCAAGTGGTGTATAGTGAAGGGACTGAAACCTTTTGTTGTTACAAGGTTTGTGGATCATGTTTATGACCCAAAATATTGGGAATATGATACTGCGCCTTATATAAGTAAACAAAAAGGTTTCCAAAAATAGAACCTGAGAAGTAGGGGGGGGGGGGTGTGTCTTGTATGCCGGTGCAGCTTATATGCGTGTAAATACAGTATTTCAAATCATCCAATCCAAAAACAGTGCAAAAGCAATTGAAGGGTCGAAATAATAGTTTGAATTACGGATTGGCTGGAATTAGGATTAACCATATTAATTAACAATAATTAACAATTATATATTTATATATTATTAATATATATTACATATATAGGCCTATTATTACCATTAATAATTAACATTAATTAACATGGTCAATCAACTGGAGAGAAGAAAAGAAAATGGAGGCAGCAGAAATGAAGTTTGTAAGGAGCGTAGCAGGAGTGTCAAAGTTGGAGAAAAGAAGCAGTAATATGAGGAAAGAAGTGGGAGTGGAAAGGTTATCATTTAAGTTGGGAAGGGAGACTTAGGTGGTACGGGCATATGCAGAGAATGGAAAAGGAGAGAATACCGAGAGCAATGTTTGAGATAGCAGAAAACAATGGAGCTAAGAGAAGAGTTGGAAGACCAAGAGAAAGGTGGCAGGAGAGAGTCAAGTTTGGGGTAGTCAACCGAGGAGAAAAATGGGAAGAAGTGGAAGACGA
>OZ023326.1:55031921-55097492 GCA_964007535.1 Brachyptera risi
AGTTCATTTAGGCCTAGTAGAGCATAGTTGAAAGTGAAAGTTGAAAAAATAAAATACTGTCGACCTACCACAAATATTTTCACAAAGTGCAGTTATTTCAAATTCTAATCAAGATTTCCCCTCGTCCCAAAATCTTATCTGAAGTCTATGCACGTTTCATTGGCAATTCCTAACAGCACATTCAAGTGACATAATTGTTGGTTTGCCACGTATATTGTGTGGTGTATTGATGTAGAATCTCTATCATGCACCTTTGGGCACGACCATTATATTGTACTATGACTAGCAGTGGCGTAACTACCGCAAGGGCAGCCGGGGCAGTCGCCCCAGGGGGCCCATGCTGTATCATCATAAATACGTTTCAACGATTACCGAAAAATAATGAAAATAGGCCTATCAATATAGCTGGAAAAAGACTTCAAACTCTAATATCATCTGAAATTACTCGAAAAATAACTGAGTTATTGACATTTTTGCCGATAAGAAAGCACTCAAGAAGGTGATGAAATGATGTGGATGGAGTGAAGCAGCACGCACAATAGTAATAGTATCATATCAGGTCATCAAGTCAAAGTCATATTAAAGTGTTATTGAGTCAAATATTGAGTCAAATATTGAGTCCAAGTCATATTAAAGTGTAAAGCAGGGTTCACACTTCCGATTTTTTTTATCGTCCGACATGATATCGGTCCGATTTTATTTAGATCCGTTCACACTTAAGGGGACGTCCATAAATTATGTCACACTTTTTTAGGCCACTTTGAACCACCCCTCCCTCCCATGTCACAGTTGGTCACAAAACCTATTACCCTCCCCCCTTTAAATACGTCACAAATTCTCATACCCCCTCCCCCACTTGACAAAAAAATTGAAATTAACAGGCGGCAAAGGTACAATAAGCTAATCAAATCAAAATATCAAATTTTTCATGTCTGCTTTTTGAGTAGTCAAACTCAATAATTATTTGAAATGCATCTGCTGTTTCTAGGGTGGGTATAAATATAAGAATCTATAAGAATGGCACCAAATACACAGAACAAAAAAATGGTATGTCTCACAGTTGCCTCCCCCCCCCCCCCCCCCCCTCCAACCCTTGTAACATCTTGTCACAAATCTGACAACTCCCCTCCCCCCCTAAGCTGTGACGTAATTTATGGACGTCCCCTAACCTCTATCACGACACGATTTTGTGACGTCATGCGGCCATAGGCTTCTTCATCTCAAATCCACAGCCTTATTTTATTGTTGAATTCTTGTTATCAGTTGAGCTATAATCGTACAGGCATGGCCGGTCTTGAACTGCCAATACGAAAAGTTCAGGATCATAAGACATTTTAATTTAGGAAAATAAAAGTAATATGCTAGTTAAGTTTGACGTCTCAATAAACAAAGTGCGCGCAAAGAGTGAGTGCGCGGAGACACAGAGATATATATCGATATAAATCAAATAAACGGAAGCGCTACTGCAGTGCCTCCTAGCAGTCCAAGTACGCAACACACGTAACTTCCGCCGAAATCGTAATAACGTCCGACAAAAGTTGAAATTGAACCAACATTCACGACACGATTCAGACCGATATCGGTGTCGTGATCCGCCATCTTTTTCGGTCCAGTTCTGCCTTGTGATTGGTCAGTTACAAAAATCGTACCGAAATCGTGTCGTACGACAAAAAAAAATCGCAAGTGTGAAGCCTGCTTAATTGGAATCATTTCATCGTTTGGTCAAGTAGAAATGTGATTTGGAAAATAATTCTAGGATGATGAAATTCAAGTTGAGCCTTATTAAATAAGTATTTTCTTGAATACAAATCGTAGAAACACTGTCATATTTTTCTCGCTGAACTTGAAGCACTCAAGGGGGCAAGAAAGCCCTATACCAGGGCTTTCCAACTAGATATGTCGTGGGGCCATTTTGACATGAGAAAAGTTGAGATGGGCCACACGTTGGATTGTCCAATGATTTTATTCATTTGTCACTTGTTTTCTATATGGTACGCCAGTTTGCAATGAACATAGGGTCCATTTTTCATGCACACATATTCAAGCTTTTTACCACTCGACATTTTCTCTAAATCAAAATTCAATGATTTAAATTGTACTTCTCGTCTTTATGTCTTCATTTACGTCCATATAACTGATGTGGCGCGAGCGGGGAAGCTCATGAGGGTGTCAAATGGGTGCGCCTGTTGTCACAATTCAAACAGTAGAACAGAATACTAATATTTTGTCAGGAATTATCAACTATAATACCAGTTCAATAGCCACCCCTACAGTTTGGCTTGTGACAACAGTTCAATCCTTGTCAAATATATTCTCAATTTGACTACACAGAATGCTATCATAAATTGCAGTGATTTCGTTAGATCATACTGTGGGCCATTTGAAGAGGTCCCGCGGGCCGGAGGTGGCCCGCGGGCCGCCAGTTGGGAAGCCCTGCCCTATACAGTAAAACCTCGATCTATCGTTTTTGAAAGGACCAGGGGAAAAAAACTATGAATGCGGAAAGGCGATCAAAGCAGGAAATCATTAAAACGTTGAAAAACACTAAAATAACATCAATTTGAACATTATTCCTTTTATTGTAATTAATACTGTAATCACTTATAATTTTGCCTCCAAGTCATTAAAAATGCTGAAGTGTCATCTTTTCTATCTTTACTTACGATTTATTCTTGATTTACTCAATGTAATGATTGATGAAGGATGGAATACTGTATTTACTTGCATATGTCACGTGCATATTTAGAAATTTGATAGCTCGAAACAGGGGTGGGCTTCTACGCGGGTACGACTTATACGCACGCATAAAATCTCCAAAAATGAAAGTCAAATGCTTCAATCCTCATCACAGTTGAACGTGCCATTTTCAGTGTAAATGCTATATATCACCGTATTTACACGCATATAAAATGCCCTTTTTGCATTTCTAAGTCATCAGAAAGTCACATGCGTCTCATAAAGGTACCGTAAGTGAGAAAAAAACGTCACATTTTGCAATAAAAACAGTTGTTGTGAAACACTGTCGGTCGTCCAATGTTAGAGCATAGAGCGAAGCCACAATCGTCGTCAGAATTGATGCACAGACGGTCATCAATGTTGAAGCAAACATGAGACTGTAGAGACGAGGTGCAAGAGAAAGTAGAAAGATGGGAAGATATGACAGAGGAGTTTGGGATGAGAATTAGCGTGGAAAAGAGCAAAACAATGGTGATGAGCAGAGAGAAGAGAAAGATTGAAGAAAAAGTACAGCTGCAAGGTCAAGAACTGGAAGAAGTAGAAGAATTCTCATACTTGGGAAGTATTGTCAGTAATACGGCAGAAGTAGAGCTAGAAGTGAATAAGAGAATAGCTAAGGCGGACGGGCTATTTTCAAAAAGTAAGAAAGCTGATTTGGAACCAAGATTTTCCAAGGAGTGGGAAGATACTCATTTATAATGGGTACTACTTGCCTATCTTGACATATGGAGCAGTTACATGGTCAATCAACTGGAGAGAAGAAAAGAAAATAGAGGCAGCAGAAATGAAGTTTGTAAGGAGCATAGCAGGAGTGTCAAAGTTGGAGAAGAAGAAATGCAGTAATATAAGGAAGGAAGTGGGAGTGGAAAGGTTATCTTTTAAATTGGAAAGGGAGAGACTTGGGTGGTACGGGCATATGCGGAGAATGGAAATGGAGAGAATACCGAGAGCAATGTTTGAGATAGCAGAAAACAATGGAGCTAAGAGAAGAGTTGGAAGACCAAGAGAAAGGTGGCAAGAGGGAGTCAAGTTCGGGGTAGTCAACCGAGGAGAAAAATGGAAAGAAGTGGAAGACGAGAGATGGTGGGAGAATAGAGAACGATGGAGAGAACTCGTAGGAAGAGAAGAAGAAATAGAGGATAGGCCTAGCAGTAGTGAAGAAGAGGAGGAAGAAGTCGGAACTGGCAGGAACCGATTGATATGAGAAGTCTGCCCTAGAAAAACTGGTGGAAACACCCCCTGGCCCAATTTAATTGATTATCTGGGTTTGAGATATATATATATGGATACGTGGGTCTATACAAGATGATTATATTCAACTTGTGTATCATTTTCAGTCAATAATCTAAAAAAAATCAATTCATGAAATAAAAAAATTAAGAATCATTTTTGAAAAAAATGCTTTCTTGCCCCCCTCAAAAAGAATATGAGCTTGCTACTTCGACTATATTCTGGTGAAAAGTCAACCATTTTTCCTCTCAAGAGTGAGTGTCATTCAATTTTCATCTTCAAGAGAACCATTTTGTTTTACAAAATGACAGGCCTAATTGTGAATCTATTTTGATCATAATTTTGAGTGTACTTTAAATTGTTAATCGTCCTCAATAGTAAATTGAAAAAACATGAATATAGAGGTTGTGTGTTGAGTGATATTGCAATTTCATCATTTGAATTGATATATTTTTTGGGGGGGGGGGGGGGGGGGGGGCAGGAGGGCCCATGTGTGTTCTTGGCCCTGGGGCCCAAAATTCCTAGTTACGCCACTGATGACTGGACATATATTAACATTCATACCTGTGGCAGGTTCTTCCTCTGTAGGGCTGTCATCTGCTACATCAACAACATAACTTTCTATCTCTTCTTCTTTGTCCTGGATTCCATTCTCACTCTCAGTCTGGAACTCGGTCACAGGACCATCAACATCGCCGTCTGATGAATTGCCTTCATCATCTTGTACACTACTCTCGATTGGTTCATTTAATACCTCCTGAATTGCATCCAGACCATCAGACTCAGCTGTTGAAGTCAGCTGAAACAATAAATAGCTATTGTATAACTACTGTAAGCGTGCTGACAAAATACAGCGTCGTAAGAAATAGAATGAAACCACTTATTGAATAAGAAACTAGTGAACTACATCAAAGGTTGAAAAGTTGGAACATTCACTTAGAATATTGACTTTACATCTATAAAAACACTTTTTAGCAAAGCATGTAGGCTTACTCCTAATTTTATGTGTAATTACTAATTAATATATCTAAAAAGCACAGTTCTGAACCTTATCGCCCCATATTTTGGCTTAATGAGTAACAAGTTCATAATATATAGAGAAGAGTAGAATAAAACAGTTGATAGAAATATGCAAAGGAACAAAGATGTTAAAACCCAATATAAAAAAAACAAAAACAAAGATGTTGGCACAGAACAGAAAAAAACTGTTAGGCCTACATACAAATTATTTAAAAACTGACCGATCAATAATTCAACATTCACATTCAAAATTCCACTTTTTCGTGTAGTCTAAAACTAGATTTTCCATGTGATGGCTTTGTTTTACGGTAAAAAAGTTTCGCCTTTCTTGGTTTCGTTCTCAGGAATGAATATCAACCTCTCGAGAAGATTGAAAATTGAAAATAGTGATCAATAGTCGATATTGAAATTTTGGTAGCATTTGTAATTTTTCTATCGAGTGGCAACCTCATTTAGAGATACAAATTTATAAGGTAGCATCAAGACCTACCAATTCCCAACATTCATGTAGGTAGGACCTGCTGGTATTGGAAGTTACAAATAATTGAAGACAAATTCATGTTCTTACACCTGGCTCTCTCGACTCATCTGCGCTATCCACATCTTCATCATCGTCGTCCTCCTCTATTTGTACTGTGACGACTGTTTTTCTTGTTACTCGCGTTGCCCTGGTAGAGGCCATCTTCTTTCGACCACGTCCCCTTTTGGCTGTTCCAACGGGCCGCCCTGATCTTGTTCTTCTTGGAGGAGAATCTGCTATTGCCATAAATACACACAATTAACAAATTATGAAATAAAGAATATTATTTTGTAATGGACGAAATGAGATGAATGATAGATATGATGATGCGGGTTAAGAGAAACTAGTGATGTGAGAATGATGAGGTGGGTACAGGTTGGAGGAAATACATAGAGCACAAAAAAAAACATGTGTGGACTGGACAATGCGAGTACTGGGAGGTAGGTTCCACAAGAATCAACAAACTCAGGTTTCCCACTACCTTTTCCACTGATTCTGAAGAGAATAACCAAAAGGTGAAAATCACAGAAACATTAATAATAAACTAAAACTCACGACATGTTTCGATCTTGTTAGATCTCATCAGGTGAGTAAGTAGTTTGCAGGTGTTTCCTTGAGAGGAAGAAATATTAAGAAAATTATACTAATATACTCACCTGATGAGATCTAACAAGATCGAAACATGTCGTGAGTTTTAGTTTATTATTAATGTTTCTGTGATTTTCACCTTTTGGTTATTCTCTTCAGAATCAGTGGAAAAGGTAGTGGGAAACCAGAGTTTGTTGACTCTTGTGGAACCTACCTCCCAGTACTTGCATTGTCCAGGACACACATGTATGTGTGTTTTTTGTGCTCTATCTATGTATTTCCTCCAACCTGTACCCACATCATTATTCTCACATCACTAGTTTCTCTTAACCTGCATCATCATCTATCATTCATCTCATACCATCCATCACAAAATAATATTCTTTAAATCAAGTCCTACTTTCATCATCATTTCATTTCAATCATTTTAATTAATCATTTTAATTCTCATTCATTTATAATCATTATAATTTATAATTTATTTAATAATAATTCATTTCTCATTTCATTTTAATTTGCGATCATGATCGCAATTCATCTCATTTCGTCCATTACAAAATAGTATTCTTTAAATCAAGTCCTACTTTCCAATAAAATTATGAAATAAGTTTCTCTCAATTTTTCATCTTGACAGCATATCCTTTTATGTCAAAATATTGACCCCCCCCCCCCCCCTGTTGAAATTGGAATAGGCCACAACAATCAAATAACGATGGCAGCACAAAACAATTTTTTTGGCAGAAAATTTCAGCACAAAACAAGCACATTTCAACCATTTCAGAAAAAATACACACTTGAAATGTGTGGGGGCTGGCTGGCATTAACTTAACTTGCTCTCCCCCCCCCCCCCCCCTCAACAATATTGTAATAAGAATTGGTAGGCCTAGTGATGTGAGCTGAGAATATTCTCCAGAGAATATTCTCGAGCACGAGAATATTCTCGAGCATAAGAATATTCTCGAGAATATTCTCCAAAAGATTATGCTCAAATATGCTCGAGCATTTTTTTTTTGTTTCAATAATTATTCTTAACTATATTTCAAGTGCAATGAACATATTTACAATATTCGAAAAATCCAATTTTATTATTTAATAATCAATTGTTGTTAGCACTGGCCAAATAAGCATGTTCCTGTAGCATGTTCCTGCCAAATATAAATATAAATACATTATTAGGTAAACGCAGTCATAATTTGAAATGGTCAACGGCTGTCAAATATGTAACGAGTTATCATGGTCCTGTCGAATATAAGTTTATTAATCATTAGGTAAACGGCTGTCAAATCACGAGTTACCGTCCATGTTTCTGCTGAATATTTTTCGAGTTATTTGATCATTAGGTAAATGTTGAATGGACACAATTGCGTTTCTCTTCATGTATGGTGCAGCTGAGTCGTCGCTATGCTCGCTCATCGGTTTTTTCATTCTTAGATGAAATTTTTCGATTTTCAGATTTACATTTCGTCAATTATACTACTGCTTGATAACCTGTTACCTATGAATGATTTGAGTACAGAGAATTACCGGTACTATTTATGTTAGACATAAAGCTGATACATCAAGTCAATAACACACATGTATAATGTAGGCCTATGTGATATATTTTCATTATATATTTACATACATGGACCTATGTATACATGAATCATAAAATTGTATATAACGTGTCAGAAAAAGTCAAAAGAAAATGTCAAACAAGTTATTGATAAACCCTTTAAAACTCATTTTATGAAATATGCTCGAAATATGCTCCATCATGAGAATATTCTCAGGAATATTCTCGAGAATATTCTCAAAAAGAAAATGCTCGAGCATTTTACATCACTAGGTAGGCCTAACTAAAAACCGGAAGATACCATGAGAGCCAAATATGCTATGCAATTTCCCAATTTTACACGTTTTCTTGTGTCAAAAGTTCGTGAAAACTAGGTATATTTTAATGAAAACATTTGAGCCTACAAATATCACACACAAATTTAGAAAATTATATCTTCAATTTTGAATTTTTCAGATGTTTTCAATTTCATGTGGAAAATTTTCAAAATGGCGCTCAAGACATTTAGATGCCTTTCCACCATCGACCTGTTTACTATGCCTCGTAAATATGATGAAAAGGTCAGGCAGGGTAGGATAGTGAATTTGAACAATGAAGCACCTGTAGGTGACACATTGAATGAACATCATTTTGCTTGACACCGGACTGAAGGTGACCGACACATGGTTATGAGTTATGACGACGTGCCGAACCAGAAATAGTGCGCATTCGGATTTTGGCTACAGAGCTAGCTTGGATTGCACAGTGATCGAGATATAAGAACTTTCAAATGAATGTGTCACGTCGTCCGTGAGTTGGTCACGGAAATTTGTCCTTTCACCTCCTTCCCCACTCGATACTCGTGAGTCATACCTAGCAGGGGTAGGTATGACACGTCATGGTACAGAGGTGGATAGAGGATTTTTAGAGTTTTTTTTAGAGCACATATTTGAGTTTTTGAGTGCTTGTTTGATTATTTTTGAACAGTGAGAATCAATCTGTGGGTCTTTCATCGATTAGTGCTCAGAACTACTCAGTCTTCGATCATTTTATTATTTCATGTGTGAGCTACATGGCACCCATATCGGTTTTATTTTTCTAATTTTTTCTTGGTATCGCCAAGTTCCGGTCCCTGTTCACCCCCCCCCCCCCCCCTTCTCAGCCTAACGAAGTCATGTGACCTAGGCCCAACAGCACTTCAAAGATGAGATAAGTAGTGACAAACATTTTATTCCATTAGAGATCGCCAAAAAATCAGAAGTTTTAAAGTTCACGTTCCTGGCTGGAAGATGTAACACCCTCAAAGAGAGCTCAAAAAAATTGGATGCTCTCATTTTAAAAGTTGATTGATGAGCGTAGCGAAGTCTCCATGCCACTCTTATAGGGCTTTGTCTGTGTTTTTTTTTGTTTTTGTTTGTTTGTTTGTTTTTTTGTTTGTAAGCACTCCACAGGTCGCAAGGGTTGACTGATCAACATAAAACTTTTTTTGTACACGCAAACTCATCCAACTTAGAACTGTATAGTTTTTGGAATGAATCGGTCGGACCGATTTTGAGAAAAATCATCTCAAAAGTTTCTAAAAACCCCATAAGATTTGGCTGGGCGGAAAATGTTGAAAAATAAAATCTCTCCAAATGGGATGAATTTTCCTCTAAATGTGTATATACATAGATTGTACACATTTTCACGATTTTGTATGCAACTCCAATTAGCCGTTTTGAAGAAAAAAATAAATCAACTGATAATATTAATCAAAAATATCATAAAAATTGTGACAAAATTAAGTTGTCGAGATTCACTGCTTTCTAGATTCAAGAGTTGACCAACAATGAAGTATTTTTTATATACATCAAGGTGTGTAGAATACCAGAGTCAATGAAGTGGCAAGACTAGAACTACTTTAACGGCTTTTATAGCTTATTCAGATATCAAGGTGTGTAGAATACCAGAGTCGATAAAGTAGCAAGGGTTGAACTACTTCAAGGACTTTTATACCTTATTCGGATATCTCTCTCATCTTACAACGCATATTTCGCGTTTGACTAGTACTAAACATAATTCATTAGTGTCACTTTAGTACAGTATGCAAGGATTGTCTTGAAAGGTAGACTGTAATTTCACTGTTCAAAGAGGGGTAAGTTTGATTTCATTTGATACCAGTGACACCACTCAGCTGGACTCGTATCATCTTGTGAAGGCAATTGGTGGAAGGCCTATGGCGGCAGTCACCACGTGAGGGAACAAATAATATTGATCAACAGTTTTCTTCGATTTTCCATCAGTTAGGCATAGGCCTTTTACTCGTTACTTTTTTCTTAGACTTCTGAGTAAAATGTAAATTGCACTCAATTTGCAATGAAATTAGGGGTGGGCACTAAATCGATTTCTACCGGTAATCAATTCGATTATTCGATTACGCAAAATATTCAATTAATCGATATTGCTATTAAACAATCAATATCTCCGATCTGCACCATATTTTGAAAACGCCGCTTTTCAAATTGCCTCACGCGCGCTCATAAGGTTAGTAGGCCTGCTGGTTAACGAGGTATTGATACTGGCCTGAAAAACGGAGTTTGAGGCAATCAACAAAGCGATCCAACTAGTTGTTAAAGATTGCGTCTACATCTAGGAGTGGAAAGAAAACGCTGTTTACGCCTCCGAATTTAAGAAGTGATGTGTGGTTGAATTTTGAGTATTTGCTGAGAATCAAGATTCAACTGCACCTCAAATCTTGAATAAAGATTTTGTGTACTGCCGCCACAGTGAACGAGAGATAACATACTGTACTAATACATCTAACCTCAAACAACATATTACGCGATGCATAACGAGAACTTTCAACAACCAATGAGAAGAAAGAATTCAAATTTAAAATCGTGAATAGGCCTAAGCGGCAAACTATTGGAATACGAAAAACCAACTTTGTCGAAACTTGATGGTTTTAATCAATTTTTCAATCTATTTGACCATATAAAAAAATCGATAGTCGATTTTGATTTTTGAATCGATGCCCATCCCTAAAAGAAATATAACTTTGTGGTTTTGAAAACTACTTGAATTTGCGTATTGTCCTGTACATTATAACTACATGTGCATAACAGATATAGGCACAGCTTAGGTCTACTATAAATGTTTCCGATCTGCAGGACCTATTATCAATCTACCATATAATTATAATCAAAATTTATAAATTAGTCAAAGTACGAAATATACTTGGTCATAATGACTTTGTGAATGTTGTAAATAGATTAGCATGTACAAGATAGGCCCAATTTGCCAAGAGATTGTAGTAATGGTAGGCATAAAGCCCGATACATAGCAAAACGGTTCAACATTTTTTTTCCGTACAGGTAGGCCTACAACAAATGAACCAGTCCAAAAACGTTTGGAAATTTTTTGACTGGTTCACGGGACTTAGGCCTACTGGAACATATAGGCCTATGACCATACCAACATGCAACCGGTATTATGACTAGGTGAAGCCTGTTGAACAGGTGTTTTTCGTGGTTTCCCTCTGTCATTCAGGTCGAATCTGGGATGGTTCCGTAACAACAGGCCACGACCGACTCCTTACCACTACCTACTCAAAAAACACCTAATAAAATAGGTTAACCTTTCATCTTAACATTTCATTCTTCAACGCCAATAGATCTTATTCATTCGTAAAGTGTCTCGTTGAACCCAATGTGAACAAACATAAAAAGGCAATGTGAATAACCAAATAGGACGATTTAAGGCAAAAACGATCCACATACAACGCGCGTCAAGATGCGATTTGGAAATCACATCTGAAATGTATGTCTAGAATGATTAGGAGCATGACTGCAACTCTGGACCAACAACAAGGCAATGTAAATAACCAAATATGGCCAGTGTTTTTTCGATTACCCAATTGTTTCAACTGAAACTTTTCAGAGTAGGCCTAGGCTATTGAGTTTATAGTTACACTATAAACTCAATGCCTAGGCCTAGGTCAATTGTGATGAAGGTGAAATATTGGAACCATTTCAAGCTTAATCAATTTGGCTAGAAGGGAACGCAGACGTAACTTCCTTGAAAGCCTGTAGACCTACTAGGCCTGATAGAGGCCTATATATATAATATTTATAAGGCCTAGATGGCAAAAAAGCCCTCGAGTCTAGGCATGCCTTGTAAGCGTTCCTAGGTCTAGGCCTAGGCTATGGCGCCGAAACGATGGAATGCAGATAAATGTTACAGTTAAGTTATAATCATGTTGACATCAAGACTTTCAGTTTGATACCATGAATCTTCCATCAAAAAGGAACTATACTGCTTTTTCATAGCGAAATTTAGCTTACTTTGTTGGTCGTCGTCCACTTCGCCAACATCGAATGACTCCATTTTCTTTTTTGATTTCTTAATTTTTACCAGCTTTACAAACTGGCTTCACTGGCTTTAATCCTAGATATTGGTACCACTGCAATTATTTCCCAAAGCTTTTACCAAAGACCTTCATATCTAACTTCCTTAGATAATTTCGTTAGATAACGAACTCGAAGTTAGATACTAAGGTCTTTGCTTTTCCCAACAAATAGAGGAGGTTGTGACTTTGGTTGTGGCTAGGCCTATTCTATTCGAATTACCGTTTAGGCTTAGTAGATATTTGTATTTAACACTATAAATGCTGTTTTACCAAATAGAATAAGAAAAAATATTTAGAATGAAATAATAGAACAAAGATAAAATGTTACAAAAGTGGAATTTAAACAATTTAATTAAACTTCAAAGACGTAGCTTCTCATTGGGATTTGGCACCTACTTTTTTGGTTTTATGATCTTACAAAAAAAGATATTAGTACATATCACCAACATTTACAAAGCACCACGTTATATCAATAATTATGAAAAAGATCAATTGACCAATGTAGATGGGCGTGACTTATACGAAGCAGGGGAAATTTTGGATACCTTGATTGGCTATTTCCCTATTTTCCCCTGCTTCACTGTCCACTTGACTGGATTTTTATATTTTGTGACATCACGAGGGCGGACGATCTACATCGGTCAATTGTGTCCAGGTACCTACAATCTTTAATACTCAGCTGGCTCATTGATGAACTTTTAGATAAATATATTACAGTAAAATGTGATGTAAAACAGTGGTTACAAAATAATATCAGTTGTTGCACCCTTGGTAGCTCGGTCAGCTGAAGCACCGCTTCGGAAACTAAAGTCACCGTTGGGCGTGGGTTTTTGTAAAAGTCTTTTCACTTATCATCACTTCACAGTTTCATAATCATCTGCTCATTCGTACCCCCGTATAACCTAGCTGTTGGTGGGGTCGTTAAGCAAACAATAATCATCAAAATTAACAAAAAAGAAATTATAGAAACAAATAATAGAATATTAGGATGGATTTTAGTGGAGTTTCTTGTGAGCCAAATATACTAAAAATGACCGAATAATTAACAAAAATACGTACAGTGGATAATTAGCCGTTTATGGCAATAGGAAGTGGCTTTTCCAAATTAAAAAATACGGGAATCAAGCTACCACCAGCACCCGGACCGTATGAAGTAAGCGTCGGAATGCACGAACCAGCACCAGGACAGTATAAAGTATGCATCGAAACTCCAGTTTCCAGATTAGCCAGCACCAAAAAAAAAAAAAGCTAAAAAGAGAAGGATGCCTTTAAAAAGATTTTAAGGGGTGGATGAACTCATATAGGGTGGATAATCATCCCCCATCGACCAATTATCCGCCCCCCACCATTATTGTAGGTAAAGTGGGACCCAAAGCAGAATAAAGTATTTCGAATATTATGGTTCGCAATCCAGCACCTGAACGGGTGCTGGAAACAGACCCTTATTTGTGATGTTGTTTGAATTTCTGCACCAAAATTACCCATATAGGGTGGTTAGTTGATCAATTGAATTCTGTTTTCCAACCCTAACTTTTTTTGTATGACGCTCCTTTGGGAGATATTCATCCCCTAACGGATTCCCGTATTTCGATAAACGGACACCAATTGTAGGGGTTGTTTGAATTTCTGCATGAGAATGACCTATAAGAGGTGGTCAGTAGACCAACCCCGAACTATTTTCCACCCCTAACTTTTCTTGTATGACGCTCGTTCAAGAGAAATCCATCCCCTAAAACGTTGATATTTTCCGTACTCTGGGTGCTGGAACCAGACCCTTATTTGAGGGGGAGTTTGAATTTCTGCACCAAAATGACCCATATAGGGTGGTTAGTTGATCAATTGAATTCTGTTTTCCACCCCTAACTTTTTTTGTATGACGCTCGTTTGGGCAATATCCATCCCCTAACGGACTCCCGTATTTCGATAAACGGACACCTATTGTAGGGGTTGTTTGGATTTCTACATGAAAATGATCCATATGGGGTGGTCACCAGACCAAACCCCATCTGTTTTCCACCCCTAACTTTTTTTGTATGACGCTCGTTCAAGAGAAATCCATCCCCTAAAACGTTGATATTTACCGTACTCTGGGTGCTGAAACCAGACCCTTTTTTGAGGAGGAGTTTGAATTTCTGCACCAAAATGACCCATATAGGGTGGTTGATTGATCAATTGAATTTTGTTTTCCACTCCTAACTTTTTTTGTATGACGCTCGTTTGGGCGATATTCATCCCCTAACGGATTCCCGTATTTCGATAAACGGACACCTATTGTAGGGGTTGTTTGTATTTCAGCAAGGTAATGTACCATATGGAGTGATTACCAGACCAACTCAGAATTGTTTCACACCCCTAACGTTTTTTGTATGACGCTCGTTTAAGAGAAATCCATCCCCTAAAACGTTGATATTTCCCGTACTCTGGGTGCTGGACCCAGACCCTTATTTGAGGGGTAGTTTGAATTTCTGCACCAAAATGATTCGAGAAGGGAGGTTAGTTGATCAATCAAATTTTCATTTTCACCCCCAACTTTTTTTGTATGACGCTCGTTTGGGCGATATTCATCCCCTAAAGGATTCCCGTATTTCGATAAACTGACACCTATTGGAGGGGTTGTTTGAATTTCTGCGACAAAATTACCCATACGGAGCGGTTAATAGAAACACCCCACATTGTTTTCCACTCTCAACATTTTTTGTATGACGCTCGTTTGGGTGATATTCATCCCCTAACAGATTAACGTATATCGATGAACTGACCTCTATTGTAGGGATTGTTTGTATTTCTGCAAGAAAATGACATATATGGGGTGGTCAGTAGACCAACCTCGAACTGTTTTCCAGACCAAACTTTTTTTGTATGACGCTCGTATGAGAGAAATCCAACCCCTAAAATGTTTATATGTTCCGTACTCTGGGTGCTGGAACCAGACCCTTAACTGAAGGGTAGTTTGGATTTCTGCACCAAAATAATCCATATGGGAAGGTTAGTTAAACAATCAATCATTGTAATCCACCCCTAACTTTTTTTGTATGACGCTCGTTTGGGTAATATTCATCTCCTAACGGATTCCCGTATTTCGATAAACGGACACCTATTGTAGGGGTTGTTTGAATTTCTGCATGAGAATGACCCATATAAGGTGGTCAGTAGACTAACCCAAAACTGTTTTCCACCCCCAACTTTTTTTGTATGACGCTCGTTTAAGAGAAATCCATAGCCCTAAACGTTGATATTTTCAGTACTCTGGGTGCTGGAACCAGACCCTTATTTGAGGAAGAGTTTGAATTTCTGCACCAAAATGACCCATATAGGGTGGTTAGTTGATCAATTTAATTTTGTTTTCCACCCCCAACTTTTTTTGTATGACGCTCGTTTGGGCGATATTCATCCCCTAACGGATTCCAGTATTTCGATAAACGGACACCAATTGTAGGGGTTGTTTGAATTTCTGCATGAGAATGACCCATATAAGGTGGTCAGTAGACTAACCCCAAACTGTTTTCCACCCCCAACTTTTTTTGTATGACACTCGTTTAAGAGGAATCCATCCCCTAAAAGGTTGATATTTTCCGTACTCTGGGTGCTGGAACCAGACCCTTATTTGAGGGGGAGTTTGAATTTCTGCACCAAAATGACCCATATAGGGTGGTTAGTTGATCAATTAAATTTTGTTTTCCACCCCTAACTTTTTTTGTATGACGCTCGTTTGGGTGATATTCATCCCCTAACGGATTCCCGTATTTTGATAAACGGACAACCATTGTAAAGGGTTGTATGAATTTCTGCATGAGAATGACCCATATGAGGTGGTCAGTAGACTGACCCCTAAACGTTTTCAACCCCCAACTTTTTTTGTATGACGCTCGTTTAAGAGAAATCCATAGCCCTAAAACGTTGATATTTTCGGTACTCTGGGTGCTGGAACCAGACCCTTATTTGAGAAAGAGTTTGAATTTCTGCACCAGAATGACCCATATAGGGTGGTTAGTTGATCAATTGCATTTTGTATTCCACCCCTAACTTTTTTTGTATGACGCTCGTTTGGGTGATATTCATCCCCTAACCGATTCCCGTATTTCGATAAACGGACACCCATTGTGAAGGGTTGTTTGAGTTTCTGCATGGAAATGACCTATATAAGGTGGTCAGTAGACTAACCCCAAACTGTTTTCCACCCCCAACTTTTTTTTGTATGACGCTCGTTTAAGAGAAATCCATCCCCTAAAACGTTGATATTTTCCGTACTCTGGGTGCTGGAACCAGACCCTTATTTGAGGAAGAGTTTGAATTTCTGCACCAAAATGACCCATATAGGGTGGTTAGTTGATCAATTGAATTTTGTATTCCACCCCTAACTTTTTTTGTATGACAATCGTTTGGGTGATATTCATCCCCTAACGGATTCCTGTATTTCGATGAACGGACACCCATTGTAAGGGGTTGTTTGTTTTCTGCATGGAAATGACCTATATAAGGTGGTCAGTAGACTAACCCCAAACTGTTTTCCACCCCTAACTTTTTTTGTATGACGCTCGTTTGGGTGATATTCATCCCCTAACGGATTCCCGTATTTTGATAAACGGACAACCATTGTAAAGGGTTGTATGAATTTCTGCATGAGAATGACCCATATGAGGTGGTCAGTTGTCTGACCCCTAAACGTTTTCCACCCCCAACTTTTTTTGTATGACTCTCGTTTAAGAGAAATCCATCCCCTAAAAAGTTGATATTTTCCGTACTCTGGGTGCTGGCACCAGACCCTTATTTGAGGAAGAGTTTGAATTTCTGCACCAAAACTACCCATATAGGGTGGTTAGTTGATCAATTGAATTTTGTATTCCACCCCTAACTTTTTTTGTATGACTCTCGTTTGGGTAATATACATCCCCTAACGGATTCCCGTATTTCGATAAACGTACACCTATTGTAGTGGTTGTTTGAATTTCTGCATGAGAATGACCCATATAAGGTGGTCAGTAGACTGACCCCAAACTGTTTTCAACCCCCAACTTTTTTTGTATGACGCTCGTTTAAGAGAAATCCATCCCCTAAAACGTTGATATTTTCCGTACTCTGGGTGCTGGAACCAGACCCTTATTTGAGAAAAAGTTTGAATTTCTGCACCGAAATGACCCATATAGGGTGGTTAGTTGATCAATTAAATTTTGTTCTCCACCCCTAACTTTTTTTGTATGACGCTCGTTTGGGTGATATTCATCCCCTAACGGATTCCCGTATTTCGATAAACGGACACCCATTGTAAAGGGTTGTATGAATTTCTGCATGAGAATGACCCATATAAGGTGGTCAGTAGACTGACCCCTAAACGTTTTCAAACCCCACCTTTTTTTGTATGACGCTCGTTTTAGAGAAATCCATCCCCTAAAACGTTGATATTTTCCGTACTCTGGGTGCTGGAACCAGACCCTTATTTGAGGAAGAGTTTGAATTTCTGCACCAAAATGACCCATGTAGGGTGGTTAGTTGATCAATTGAATTTTGTATTCCACCCCTGACTTTTTTTGTATGACGCTCGTTTGGGTAATATTCATCCCCTAACGGATTCCCGTATTTCGATAAACGGACACCTATTGTAGGGGTTGTTCGAATTTCTGCATGAGAATGACCCATATGGATTGGTCAGTAGACTAACCCCAAACTGTTTTCCACCCCCAACTTTTTTTGTATGACGCTCGTTTTAGAGAAATCCATCCCCTAAAACGTTGATATTTTCCGTAATCTGGGTGCTGGAACCAGACCCTTATTTGAGAAAGAGTTTGAATTTCTGCACCAAAATGACCCATATAGGGTGGTTAGTTGATCAATTGAATTTTGTATTCCACCCCTAACTTTTTTTGTATGACGCTCGTTTGGGTAATATTCATCCCCTAACGGATTCCCGTATTTCGAGAAACGGACACCTATTGTAGGGGTTGTTCGAATTTCTGCAACGAAATGACCCATATGGAGTGGTCAGTAGACTAACCTCAAACTGTTATCCCCCCCCAACTTTTTCTGTATGACGCTCGTTTAAGAGAAATCCATCCCCTAGAACGTTGATATTTTCCGTACTCTGGGTGCTGGAACCAGACCCTTATTTGAGAAAGAGTTTGAATCTCTGCACCAAAATGACCCATATAGGGTTGTTAGTTGATCAATTACATTTTGTTTTCCACCCCTAACTTTTTTTGTATGACGCTCGTTTGGGCGATATTCATCCCCTAACGAATTCCCGTATTTCGATAAACAGACACCCATTGTAAAGGGTTGTTTGAGTTTCTGCATGAGAATGACCCATATAAGGTGGTCAGTAGACTAACCTCAAAATGTTTACCACTCCCAACTTTTTTTGTATGACGCTCGTTCAAGAGAAATCCATCCCCTAAAACGTTGATATTTTCCGTAGTCTGGGTGCTGGAACCAGACCCTTATTTGAGAAAGAGTTTGAATTTCTGCACCAAAATGACTCATATAGGGTGGTTAGTTGATCAATTGAATTTTGTTTTCCACCCCTAACTTTTTTGTATGACGCTCGTTTGGGTAATATTCATCCCCTAACGGATTCCCGTATTTCGATAAACGGACACCTATTGTAGGGGTTGTTCGAATTTCTGCAACGTAATGACCCATATGGAATGGTCAGTAGACTAACCCCAAACTGTTTTCCACCCCCAACTTCTTTTGGAGTACGCTCGTTCAAGAGAAATCCATCCCCTAAAACGTTGATATTTTCCGTACTCTGGGTGCTGGAACCAGACCCTTATTTGAGGAAGAGTTTGACTTCTGCACCAAAATGACCCATATAGGGTGGTTAGTTGATCATTTGAATTTTGTATTCCACCCCTAACTTTTTTTGTATGACGCTCGTTTGGGTGATATTCATCCCCTAACGGATTCCTGTATTTCGATAAACGAACACCCATTGTAAAGAGTTGTTTGTGTTTCTGCATGGAACACCCAGACTACGGAAAATATCAACGTTTTAGGGGATGGATTTCTCTTAAACGAGCGTCATACAAAAAGTTAGGAGTGGAAAACAGTTTGGGGTTAGTCTACTGACCACCTTATATGGGTCATTCTCATGCAGAAACTCAAACAACCCTTTACAATGGGTGTCTGTTTATCGAAATATCGGGAATCCGTTAGGGGATGAATATCGCCCAAACGAGCGTCATATAAAAAAAGTTAGGGGTGGAAAACAAAATGCAATTGATCAACTAACCACCCCATATGGGTCATTTTGGTGCAGAAATTCAAACTCTTCCTCAAATAAGGGTCTGGTTCCAGCACACAGATTACCTAAAATATCAACGTTTTAGGGGATGGATTTCTCTTAAACGAGCGTCATACAAAAAAAGTTTGGGGTGGAAAGCAGTTTGGGGTTAGTCTGTTGACCACCTTATATGGGTCATTCTCATGCAGAAATTCAAACAACCCCTACAATAGGTGTCCGTTTATCGAAATACGGGAATCCGTTAGGGGATGAATATTACCCAGACGAGCGTCATACAAAAAAAGTTAGAGGTGGAATACAAAATTCAATTGATCAACTAACCACCCTATATGTGTCATTTTGGTGCAGAAATTCAAACTCTTCCTCAAATGAGGGTCTGGTTCCAGCACCCAGTGTACGGAAAATATCAACGTTTTAGGGGATGGATTTCTCTTAAACGAGCGTCATACAAAAAAAGTTGGAGGTTGAAAACGTTTAGGGGTCAGTCTACTGACCACTCAATATGGGTCATTTCGTTGCAGAAATTCGAACAACCCCTACAATAGGTGTCTGTCTATCGAAATACGGGAATCCGTTAGGGGATGAATATCACCCAAACGGGCGTCATACAAAAAAAGTCAGGGGTGGAAAACAAAATTCAATTGATCAACTAACCACCCTATATGAGTCATTTTGGTGCAGAAATTCAAACTTTTTCTCAAATAAGGGTCTGGTTCCAGCACCCAGAGTACGGAAAATATCAACGTTTAGGGCTATGGATTTCTCTTAAACGAGCGTACTCCAAAAAAATTTGGGGGTGGAAAACAGTTTGGGAATAGTCTACTGACCACTCCATATGGGTCATTTCGTTGCAGAAATTCGAACAACCCCCACAATAGGTGTCCGTTTATCGAAATACGGGAATCCGTTAGGGGAAGAATATTACCCAAACGAGCGTCATACAAAAAAAGTTAGGGGTGGAATACAAAATTCAATTGATCAACTAACCACCCTATATGGGTCATTTTGGTGCAGAAATTCGAACTCTTCCTCAAATAAGGGTCTGGTTCCAGCACCCAGAGTACGGAAAATATCAACGTTTTAGGGGATGAATATCGCCCAAACGAGCGTCATACAAAAAAAGGTAGGGGTGGAAAACAAAATTTAATTGATCAACTAACCACCCCATATGGGTCATTTTGGTGCAGAAATTCAAACTCTTTCTCAAATAAGGGTCTGGTTCCAGCACCCAGAGTACGGAAAATATCAACGTTTTAGGGGATGGATTTCTCTTAAACGAGCGTCATACAACAAAAGTTGGGGGTGGAAAACAGCTTGGGGTCAGTCTACTGACCACCTTATATGGGTCATTCTCATGCAGAAATTCAAACAACCCCTACAATAGGTGTCCGTTTATCGAAATACGGGAATCCGTTAGGGGATGAATATTACCCAAACGAGCGTCATACAAAAAAAGTTGGGGGTGGAATACAAAATTCAATTGATCAACTAACCACCCTATATGGGTAATTTTGGTGCAGAAATTCAAACTCTTCCTCAAATAAGGGTCTGGTTCCAGCACCCAGAGTACGGAAAATATCAACGTTTTAGGGGATGAATATCGCCCAAACGAGCGTCATACAAAAAAAGGTAGGGGTGGAAAACAAAATTTAATTGATCAACTAACCACCCTATATGGGTCATTTTGGTGCAGAAATTCAAACTCTTTCTCAAATAAGGGTCTGGTTCCAGCACCCAGAGTACGGAAAATATCAACGTTTTAGAGGATGGATTTCTCTTAAACGAGCGTCATACAACAAAAGTTGGGGGTGGAAAACAGTTTGGGGTCAGTCTACTGACCACCTTATATGGGTCATTCTCATGCAGAAATTCAAACAACCCCTACAATAGGTGTCCGTTTATCGGAATACGGGAATCCGTTAGGGGATGAATATTACCCAAACGAGCGTCATACAAAAAAAGTTAGGGGTGGAATACAAAATTCAATTGATCAACTAACCACCCTATATGGGTCATTTTGGTGCAGAAATTCAAACTCTTCCTCAAATAAGAGTCTGGTTCCAGCACCCAGAGTACGGAAAATATCAACTTTTTAGGGGATGGATTTCTCTTAAACGAGCGTCATACAAAAAAAGTTGGGGGTGGAAAAAAGTTTGGGGTTAGTCTACTGACCACCTTATATGGGTCATTCTCATGCAGAAATTCAAACAACCCCTACAATAGGTGTCCGTTTATCGAAATACGGGAATCCGTTAGGGGATGAATTTCGCCCAAACGAGCGTCATACAGAAAAAGTTAGGGCTGGAGAACAAAATTCAATTGATCAACTAACCACCCTATATGAGTCATTTCGGTGCAGAAATTCAAACTCTTTCTCAAATAAGGGTCTGGTTCCAGCACCCAGACTACTGAAAATATCAACGTTTTAGGGGATGGATTTCTCTTAAACGAGCGTCATACGAAAAAAGTTTGGGGTGGAAAGCAGTTCGGGGTTAGTCTACTGACCATTCCATATGGGTCATTACGTTGCAGAAATTCGAACAACCCCTACAATAGGTGTCCGTTTTTCGAAATACGGGAATCCGTTAGGGGATGAATATTACCCAAACGAGCGTCATACAAAAAAAGTTAGTGGTGGAATAGAAAATTCAATTGATCAACTAACCACCCTATATGGGTCATTTTGGTGCAGAAATTCAAACTCTTCCTCAAATAAGGGTCTGGTTCCAGCAACCAGAGTACGGAAAATATCAACGTTTTAGGGGATGGATTTCTCTTAAACGAGCGTCATACAAAAAAAGTTGGGGGTGGAAAACAGTTTGGGGTCAGTCTACTGACCACCTCATATTGGTCATTCTCATGCAGAAATTCAAACAACCCCTACAATAGGTGTCCGTTTATCGAAATACAGGAATCCGTTAGGGGATGAATATCACCCAAACGAGCGTCATACAAAAAAAGTTAGGGGTGGAATACAAAATTTAATTGATCAACTAACCACCCTATATAGGTCATTTTGGTGCAGAAATTCAAACTCTTTCTCAAATAAGGGTCTGGTTCCAGCACCCAGAGTACCTTTAATATCAACGTTTTAGGGGATGGATTTCTCTTAAACGAGCGTCAGACAGAAAAATTTAGGGGTGGAAAACAGAAGGGGGTTGGTCTGGTGACCACCCCATATGGATCATCTTCATGCAGAAACTCAAACAACCCCTACAATAGGTGTCCGTTTATCGAAAGACGGGAATCCGTTAGGGGATGTATATCGCCCAAACGAGCGTCATACAAAAAAAGTTAGGGGTGGAAAACAGAATTCAATTGATCAACTATCCACCCTATATGGGTCATTTAGGAGCAGAAATTCAAACTCCCCCTCAAAAAAGGGTCTGGTTCCAGCACCCAGAGTACGGTAAATATCAACGTTTTAGGGGATGGTTTCCTCTTAAACGAGCGTCATACAAAAAAAGTTGGGGGTGGAAGACAGTTTTGGGTTAGTCCACTGACCACCTTATATGGGTCATTCTCATGCAGAAATTCAAACAACCCCCACAATAGGTGTCCGTTTATCGAAATACGGGAATCCGTTAGGGGATGAATATCGCCCAAAAGAGCGTCATACAAAAAAAGTTAGGGGTGGAAAACAAAATTTAATTGATCAACTAACCACCCTATAGGGGTCATTTTGGTGCAGAAATTTAAACTCTTTCTCAAATAAGGGTCTGGTTCCAGCACCCAGAGTACGGAAAATATCAACGTTTTAGGGGATGGATTTCTCTTAAACGAGCGTCATACAAAAAAAGTTGGGGGTGGAAAACAGTTCCGGGTTGGTCCACTGACCACCTCATATGGGTAATTGCCTCGCAAAAATACAAACAACCCCTACAAAAGGTGTCCGTTCATCGAAATACGGGAATCCGTGAGGGGATGAATGTAACACAAACGAGCGTCATACAAAAAAAGTTAGGGGTGGAATACAAAAATTATTTGATCAACTATCCACCCTATATGGGTCATCTTGGTGCAGAAATTCAAACTCCCCCTCAAATAAGGGTCTGGTTCCAGCACCCAGACCACAGTAAATATTAACGTTTTAGTGGTTGGATTTCTCTAAAACGAGCGTCATACATGAAAATTTAGGGGTGGAAAACAGTTCGGGGTTGGTCTACTGACCACCTCATATGGGTCATTTTCTTGCAGAAATACAAACAACCCCTACAATAGGTGTCCGTTAATCGAAATACGGGAATCCGTTAGGTGGTGTATATCGCCCAAACGAGCGTCATACAAAAAAATTTAGGGGTTGGAAAACATAATTTTATCGATCAACTGAGCACCCCATATGGGTCATTTTGGTGCAGAATTCAAACTACCCCTTAAATAGGGGTCTGTTTCCTGCACCCAGTGCTCGTTAAATATCAACCTTTTAGGGGATGAATTTCTCTGAAACGAGCGTCATTCAATAATAGTTGGGGGTGGAAAACAGAATGGGGTTGGTCCACTAACCATCCCGTGTTGGTCTTTTGTTACTGAAATTCTTACAACCCATCAAATGTGGGTCTACTTTCAACAGTCAGTATTCGAAAATCATCAACCTGTTTTGGGATGAACTTTTCCCAAACGAGCAGCATGCTAGTAATGTTAGGGTTGGATTATAGGTCGAAGGTTGTTCGCCACCACGCCGACGCTGACCGTTTTTTTACATTCAAGTGATAGCGTATTTTTTGTCGTTGGTACTATGGTTTGATTTCCGTATCTAGCTTGACGCCATTGGATTGACCTTGAGTTTGGGTGGTGGCCTTGAGGTGGTAGATTGATGCACATTTAAAAAATGAATAAAGCTGTGCTTCCATACCTGCGTTATTCGGATTGCCAATTCGCTAAGCGTTTTTTTTAAGCCACCATGATGATAAAATGACCAATCAATGACGAAAGTTACGCGATTTCTGATTGTTGAGTTCGCCTCAATTCCACCGCATTGCGAAAGCGAATCGTAAATCGCGTTCATGGAAAGCCAGCATAAGGAAAACGCAGCACATGCATTGTAAGATGAGCGAGATATTTCTACGTTATGTAGGCCTACTCGATAGCTACTATACACACCTTATTTTGAAGCTATCAAATGTAAACACCGGTTTGTTTACTCTGCCAACTTGCTGATTATCTTTAACAAACTTGTAACTCAATAATTCAGTTTTTCAAAGTCTGCAGTCATGAACCACCATAGAGTACCGGTAAGGACGTGTCTAGCGCTCGCTCTCTGAAATAGTGGAACTGAGCTGGTTTGTTCAATAATATATTATATAGAGTGGTATTCTTTTGTAATTATTACAATTTTTTACACAGTGAGTCTTTAAATACATATGGTACAAAAGAGAAGATTGCTGTTGGAGCATTGCTCAAACAATGTTTGAGCAATGTTGGAGGGAGCAATAGTGAGAATAGAATGTGCATTAAATTCTCGTAGTGATAACTTGAAGCCTGCACTATTAAAGAAGCAGTTAGTGACATTTCAGATGTCAAGTTCAAGATTGTTGAAGACAAGATGATATGGACCGACACAGTAGCTGAGTGGTTTGTGCACTTGCTTCGTGTGACCCGGGAGGTGAAGGAACATATCGGACCCGGTTCGATCCCTGCCACCGTCCATCTTTACAGGGGTTTTTCGTGGTTTCCCTCTGTAGTCTAGGCTAATGCCAGGATGGTTCCCACAATATAGGCCACGACCGTTCCCTTCCCACTATCCTTCCCACCGGCACAGTAGCTGAGTGGTTTGTGCGCTTGCTTCGTGTGACCCGGGAGGTGAAGGGACATATCGGACCAGGTTTGATCCCCGCCACCGTCCATCTTTACAGGGGTTTTTCGTGCTTTCCCTCTGTAGTCTAGGCTAATGCCGGGATGGTTCCCACAACATAGGCCACGACCGCTTCCTTCCCACTATCCTTTCCACTACCCATAGAAACCTTCATCTCATCATCCCACCATCTCATTAATCATTCATCCGCTACCAATAGATCAAGTCATCATTACAGTGCGTCGTTAAAACTCAATATAAAAATAAAAGATAAGGTGACGTGAAGAAGTTGGTTGGTCAAGGGGTAAAGTGAATATACTGGAGATCGAGCTTAAGAAGTTCAGAAACAAGGAAAGAAAATCAAACGTTTTATTCCATGGGGTGGCATGCAGTGATGAGGGAGATTTAAAATGCATTGAAAAAATAATCGGTGGAGTAATGGAGGTGAAGGAGTTGGCCTCAGATATCTCATTTGTGTCTCATAACTCGTAGTAGTAGTAGTAGTAGTAGTAGTAGTAATTCGTTTATTAGCAAGGAAGCTATTTACATACATGTTGATACAATTTTGACATAACACATATCGAAACAATTTTTATAATAATATAAATTCATTACAGTAATATAACGCACATCTTAAACTAAAATCACATTGAGTATTTAATAATCATCTTCAACTTATATAGTCGGATTATCAACCAGTTTACTTGATCCCAGAAACCTTCTTTTTCATATGGTCTTGGGATCAAGCCTCCGTCTTTGATTACCGGTACTCTACAACAATTAATTCTAAATATAGTTGTATTTCTTGCATTCTCAATACTACTAGGAATTGTATTGAAAATCCTCATTCCATTGTGGAATGAGGAGTTTTCTTCAGTGCAAGAATGTTTTCTATCAACAAATACATTCTGACTATTTCTTGAATTATATTTATTATTCAACTGATCATTGAATACTATTTTGTTACAGAGGAAGCTGGGAAGTAGTCCCTCCGTGATTTTGTGAATTGAAGTGAGAGTATTAAGTGAAATTCGTTGTTTTACATTTAACCATGGTAGTGCTTTACACATCTTTTGTATTGATTTATCTCTCTTCACCCTCAAAATAATCCTCATGGCTTTATTTTGCAGTTTTTGTACAATTGAAATTTTGTTTTCATTAAGTAAGAAAAGAATCGAGCTACAATAGTCAATGTGTGGCGCAATTATAGCCTGGTATAACCTCTGACTATCAATAACGTAACGGGATAAGCAACATGGCGTAAGTCCTATCCTTTTAACATTATACCGTTTTCACCATGGTAGAATCAGCGCTTTCAAGTACATTTCTGAGATTCGCAATTACAAATCAAATCGTTCGTATTTGGCTCGTATTTTAATGTATAGTACATGGTTGTATACTTGCATTGTTTCTGACCTTTCTCGTGGATGATAAGTAATTATCCAGTTATTAAATGGTAAATATAGCAGTAGCATTAAGTATAGAGGTTTAGATAGAGACTCCAACCTATATACTTAATGGCAGTAGGGGTCTAAATGCTTTTACAGACGTATTTTGAATATAGATTGGTCAATTCAAATGAAATTTAACCCAGTATTGCTTAATGCAGTTGGGAAGAGCTGGATTTACAGATTACATTACATCTGTTACTTGTATAGATCAACACACAATGATACCAGCAAATTATCAAAAAATTTGTGAGGTGGCATCCTTTTGATACACGCATGGTGCGCAACGAAACCGCCATGTTGCTTATCCCGTTACGTTATTGATAGTCGTAGGTATAACATAACCCTATAGTGTTAGTTGGTAAAAATCTACTTATTCTTTGAAAAAGTCCCACTTTTCTGGCTATTTTTGATATGATATAGTCTGCATGTTTTTTAAATTCTAATCTATCATCTATAATAACTCCGAAATATTTTATTTCACCATCATTTCTATGATCACTTCTTCAATCTTTATTTGAATCTGATTAATTCTATCTTTGTATTTATTTCTTACTCTATTTGAACATATGACCATAGCTTTAGTTTTTATCGTATTCAATTTCATTTTATTCGAACTTGACCATTATTCAATTTCATTTATGTCAACCATTAATTGCAGTAAATGAACTTTGTCCAAATCCTTTCCACTACAAATAATCAGAGCATCACCTGCATATAGGTTAATAGTACTATATTTATGACATTGCCAATATCATTGATATATAAGATAAATAAAAGTGGTCCTAATATTGATCCCTGTGGGACTCCAAAATTATTGGAAGATGATTTTGAGAAACAATTTCTGAATTTCACTGTTTGGGTCCTAAACTCTGGATGAAACCTTCTCCTAAACTTAAACCTTTAGGTTTAAAACCTAAACCCTAAACTCTAATTGTCAAGCGTACACGGCTAAAAAATATACATGTATTTTAGCCGTGTACGGTTGACAATTATGCGATACGAGTTACCGTATTATTATTATTCTGTATAACTATTACAGTTGCGCATAAATGCACGGTGGCAAGTTCCCTACCCTTGGTCACGACTGTTTGGCCGCATCCTTAACCCTCTGAGGGATTTATTTTACCCTTATTTCATCCCCCTCAAATACACTTTTTAAAAGATGATTGGTTATAACTGATACCATGTTGAAGGTATCATAAATATGTGTATTTCATCCATACTAGAATTTTGATATCTCATATGGGTCATAACGTTCAACAGTCATCACCAAAAAAACAGATATTTCGCTAAATCGACAGGAATTTTGTATAGAACTCAACTGTCACCAGTGCCAGAGCTCCAATATATTTCAAGATATTGAGAAGAACCAGAACTATTGGGTTGGCCACACCCATGGGGAAAATACTTCAACTTGAAGTACCAGTACCTGAAATACTAGATACAGATACTTGAATTTTGGGTACTTCCTTTTTTTTTCAAGACTCTTTATTGGATGATCGAAGCGAAGACTCAACTTTGCCATACCCGAAAAAAAAGTAACTTTTTTTTGGGGGGGGGGGGGTTTTGTTTGTTCGCGCTCCACAGGTCAAACAAAAATTCAAAATCAGTTGAAACTTGGCATACACAAGTGTCATTATCTAATTCGATACTGTATAGTTTTGAGGCACAATTGGTTGAACCACTTCTGAGAAAACTCATTTTAAAGTTTTCAAAAATCCCATTAGAATAACCCAGAGGAAAATATTCGTGAAATAATTTTCATCCGAGACATTTCAAATTCTCAGGGAATTTCAATATAACAATTATACACATTATTCCGAACTTTTCACTAGAATCGGATCAGCCGTTTTGATGTAAAAAAATATATAATGTAATTTTTGTGAATCACTCAAAGCTATTAAGATACCAATTAAATCCAAGCCACAGGTGTCACCAAAGACCTTAGTATCTAACTTCGTTAGAAGACGTAAAACTAAGCCTTCTAAGCGGCGACAGAGCGATGCTAGCGCACGTATCGTAGTGGAGTGAATTATTCTCTAAGCGGGCCAGTTGGAATGATTACCAGAATGATTTTTTCTTACACCTTCTTGGATCCACATAATTATCCAACTAATGTTTCTTTCAGAACTAGTATATTTCATGATTCATCAATATGCCTAGGCCTACAGTTCCATCATGAGTGGTCGAGACAACGCTATCTGTTATATCGCCGAGTGTTTTAATTATGTGATCAAGGCAAAAGTGAGGTAATTCTTCAGATTCGGGGAGAAACGGGAATGTGAGTAGGCTTGACCAATTGTAATATCCGTTTATTCGTACATATCCATACTATTTTTAATTTATTAGGAATCTTTCTATGAATGATTCACAACACGATAATCACGTCAGCTCGGTGTTATACGCATTGAACATATTGGTGGTAAAGCAGATATCTCTCTTCTAATTCACTCCACGGAGACAGGTAGCACTAGTGAGCAATGTCGCCAAGCGTTACATGGTAAACAAGATCAGTTTTACGTCTTCTAACGAAGTTGAATATTAAGGTCTTTGGTGTCACCTCTTAAATGTAAATGATTAGAACAAAGCCTTTTTTATTATCATAGAAATTAATCAAGGTCTGCTTAATCTCCGCCTAGGCGTCTAGGTCCGCTAGGCGGAGATAGAGCAGACCTTGGAAATTAATAATGGAAAATAAGATGGCAGTGATGTAATGGTCTGGATCTCAAGGTGTATATATATATAATAACCAATCCAAAGATAAGGTGATATGTTCCAGCTCATCCATCAACGCGGCAACACATAACGCGTTTGCCCAGTTGGATAACAAAATATAATTGACACTGGACATAAATCCACAAAACCCTGAAAGGGTCTAACTGTGGAATAATACACATAAAAGTAAATTAGATAATGAACATACATGTTTTTTAAATTATTCGCTTCTAAAAAATTAACCTGAATAATGAACGTTATTAAAACTGAAGTTACAAAGAACATAAAGATAATACAAGACATAAATTTGAAAAACTGAAAAGTAAACATATTGAATTGAAATCAGGAATGTTCCATATACCTATACAAAAATTAAATGTCATTATTAGTAGAGATGAGCCACTCTTTAACCCAGTGGTGACCAACCTTTTTGGGCAGGGGGCCATTTAAATTTTCAAAATATCACCGCAGGCCACACAAATTCACTGAAAAAAACGTATGTATTATACATTGAGTTACCAATAAACTCAATGGTATTATATATATCAGCGGCTTGCGGTGATTATTTTGCTGGGTATGCTACTCTTTATAAGAACGCTTAGCACATACAGGGTGGTATGTGCGAAGCCGGTGACCCGCGGGGGGTTTGGGGGGCAAGGCCTCCCATTTTAAGCCCCGCAGGGAATTTTTTCAAACCATAATTTTAGGTGCATTTTGTCGACTTTTGATGGAACGTATGAATGGATTCAGATTAGAAATCAAAGGACAAAAAGAAAAACATTACGTTTTTGATGGTAGGTCTTTGCTCGAAGTATTTTAATTTTTTTAAATGCAAAATCACTGACAACACACCGATTTGCCTTTGAAGTAGGTAAAAAAGGACATATTTGTCCACTTTTCCTGAAATAAGCGACATTCATTATTGGTTGCTTTGCGCTTTGACATAATGTTAATTTCACTCCGAAACACGTCTTGCCATCACAACACTTATAATGAAACCAAAAAAAAAATAGTGACCAAGGGACAATGACTCACTCACTGTGAATGTGATTTTGTGCTTCGATTTCCAATCTGACCGGTAGCGTATAATAGTGGTAGCAAGCTAGCCTTTAGCGCGTGTTTGGTCCCGCATGTGGTACTATTTTTGATACACTCTTTTGTTTTGATTTACACCAGTAGCGGCTGGTGGGCTTTGAATTAGGTAGGGCGCAATCGAAGAGATAAGGCTAAGAGAAGGAGTTTGTAAGCCCAATTTCATACGTTTTGAAATGAATTATTTCATGGATTAACAGGCATTGTATGGAGTATATTATATCCAATTTGAATCGCGGTTGGTCACTTATTATTCAACATATGCGCTCGTGAGCCTCGTGTATTCAATCAAATAGAGCTAGGTGTATAAAGATGAAGCTGAAAGATGTAATAATACAAATGGAAACATTGTTCACAGTAGTCTGGGTTTATCTATGAGAATGGTCTTCTACCCAAGCCTCCGAATAAAAGAATAATAATAGTAAAAATTAACACGAATAAACGAGTAATAGCGGGTAATGAGAATATATTGATGGCAAGACATATTAGTCTGCATTACTCCATATAGGCCTATAACCTCTCAGAAATTCTACAGAGAACCATATTAGTGTGGATTGATATTAAATCATGGTCTTACCGAGTACACATATTCTTATAGGTATACTGCCATTTCCGTAAAAAGTGCAGATATTGATAATTTTGAAGAAAAGTGGAGATTATTTCATTCTTTTAGTTCTCGATGTGGTTCTCAATAAGAATTTGATCAAATATAAGGTGTACATTCTATACCACAGAGGAAATCAATATATGTTATCAGTAAATAAAATAATAATGAAATTAAAATTGATAGATTGGCTAAACAAATGAATTTCATTAATTCAGTACTTGAACATTGAAGTGTGGCCGGGTGGGTGGGGAGGGGGACGATGTGTCTTGTGAGATATTGGTGAGCGAACGTTTCCGATACACAGTCAGTGCGATGAGTGGAGTTGGGGCTCAAACGAGTAGAGCCCATCGACTCTTGTTTTGCTGCCACAATATACAGTGCATTTCACGCTTCGCGCATGCGTCAGGTGCTTACAGTGACGTGTGGTTGGGCTCACTCACATCTGAGCCCCACGAGATCTACATCATACAGTAGAAACTTGACTGTCAAATACTGAACGATTTTTTCATGTTTGTATCCAATATGAATACTATAGGGGTATTTTTACATCATATTTGAAAATTAAAATGTTTGTATTGAATTACTATTCATTCTATTAATCGAAATTCAATTCATTACTGCCTTTTCTGGAGTGCTGGTGGGGCTCGAGCCCTAGTGCCCATATGGACCAGCCGCTCCTGATTTACACGACACAACGTTGATTATTATTTGTATTAATTCAGTAGTGGCTAGCTAGAGAATTACCCCGTCTTTGACACTCTGAACGCACCCACGTCTTAATTTCCACAGTTGATTTCCACATGGTAAATAGTAATATACAGTAATTCATACAATTCCTCAGCGGGCCACTGAAATAACGCCCGCGGGCCATAGGTTGGTCACCACTGCTTTAACCCATCTTTTAACAGAACTATAGTTGTCAAGAGGATTATCTTGAGTTGTCAAGATTCTGAAGATTACAAGGTAACTTGTTGAAATTCAAAGGGATAACATTCATTAGGCGCCTTTTTCCATTTTTATTATTCCATGAAGGGATCTGAAAATGATCACATTGATCAAGTCGTGTGAAAAGGATGTTCATTATAGTAATTTTGAATTCTTCCGAAAAGTAAAATTAAAATTGTATTATGAGCCGATACGAATAAAGGAAATGAATAGGTAATAATTTACAATACTGATACAAATTTGCCTGATTGAAGTTTCAATTTATATTGAAAGAAACCATCGTTTTTATTATATGATCTTGAATTTTGACAATTTTATCTAAATGATATTGAGAAAACCCCATTAGAGCATTACCCCAGGCCAGTAACCCATAAGAAATTAATGATTCAACTAGGGCATGATATACAGATTTAAGAACTTCGAATGCAGTGGCGGCCCGACAATACAAATTCGGGTCCATGGCCTCGTACCCGAAAGGGGTGGGTGGGTGTCTGGTCAGGTAGGTCCCAGAGGGACCTACCTGACCACACATTATTTGATGAGTTTTAACGTAGATCGTCATACTGAATTAAAAGATGTGTTAACATTGTGCCCATGTATGTCGTATGTCTACATATTTGAGCTGAAAACAAATGCGAATGTATGCAGTTATATGGACGTAGACTTCAAAAGGTACACATGCAATGTGTAGGAAATTCATTTTATCTACTCATAATTATGATTTTGAACGAAACCATTGAACGTTCACTCATCGTGCGGTGTTGACGTGGATGTCTAGTTTTTCTATATCTTGTGGACGTTGTTAAGGGAAAGGATAAGGAAGGGTTGTAGAAGGGAGAAGGAGATCAAAATGTCGAAAAACGTTTTTTGTTTTGTTTCTGAGTATAGTCAACAATTTCTCGCGAATATGCTCATAAACTCAAACACATGGCCAATCCTTAAGGGGCCGCAGGCGCTCTACACGGGCTCGTTGTTCGCTCGCTTCAAACGCGAGTTTAACATGCATCGTGTGCTAGGCGCCACCCATAGACTAGACCGCCGAACTCATATTCACATAAACGCCGTTAATTCCCTAGCTCACACTTTTTATATATTTCACATTGTATGTTTTTTTTCGGTATTCAAAAATATATATCTAGGTTTTCGTATTTTTGAATTTTTTTCATTTTCCATTTGAAGAATTTGAAAAATTGCAAATTTTTTGATCAAAATTCTGTAAATGCGATAACCTCCGTTTTTCAATTATCAACAGAATGCAGAAACAATCATATTGATATCTCAAAAATTACGGCCGTGAGAGTTTGCGGCGTGAAATACGAGCGCCTGCGGCCTCTTAAGGTTACATGAGAAGTGGAATTTGTTAATCACTCCTCCCATCGAATTTGGAGAGGTAAGAACTGAGAGGGAAGCAATGCTTCTGCATACCCCATAAAACAATTGGACTACATTTTTGAAAATGTGCTGAGAAAGAATGATTGACATATTATAATCTCAAAATACTCTCCTGCAGGGCGCTTCCATTTGAATTGAGATGGTTGTCACGTGAAAGTTCGAAATATCCCACAAACCAAAATTACATATTCAAAATGACTTCAAAGAACAACTCAAATACAATATTGAAGGTTCATAATATCTCACGAACAGAAAATGACTGTCTTGAAATTACTTCAAAGAACACTTCAAATACAATATTCATGGAAAAGTTATGTTTGAAGTGGGTGGTTATCAGGTGAAGGTTCATATAATATCTCACGAACAGAAAATCACTGTTTAAAAATTACTCCGAAGAAGACTTCAAATACATCATTTTTGGAAAAATTCGAAGCGGGGCTCCTTCCATTCAGGGTGGGTATAGTTATCAAGTAAGGGCTTGAAATATCTCACAAACAAAAAAAAATATTTTTAAAAAGACTCCAAAGATCACAACCACTTGAGAAATACCATACCTTATGAATAAAATCCCTGCGGGGCTCTGTCAGGAATAGGTGAAGATAGGCTAAGCTGTTAATAGTAAACCCTGATATGTAACAGAATCCTTCTCCAAAATATGTTGAAAGTGCAAAACATATAATATTTTCCGAAAAACATCCCTGCGGGGCTGTTGTATCACTAACCCCCTCATTCGTGTTTTCTGCAATTATTGCATTTGTCCAATTTTCTATTTGGATTTCTCACGCACGCTCCCCAATACAGAAATCCTAACGATATCCTTGTTTTTCTGTCGAGCACTCATAATTCATTGTCAGTTACTCAATTAAATACAACAGAGACAAAATTACCGTATTCAAAACCGACCATAGTCGGTAGCCCAAACTCAGTCGGTTAAATCGCGGATATAAAGGTGTGCGATAGGGGCAATTTCCCCCCACCCTCATGAATTAGTGGTGACAAAAACAGGAGAAAGGAAGAAAGAAAATAGGAAGAGAGGAGGAGAGAATATCTCTCAAGACTGTTTAAGCCACGATTTCGTATTTTACATAATCGCAGTGAGCATTCTACGTATTGTTTCAAAATGTTAGATCTGGTAGGCCTATGTAGTTTAGTTGGCAAAAATCAACGAACAACACTACCGTGCTTTTTTTCAGGTTGTGAATGTATCTTGAGTTTTGTAAATAACGATGATAATAATGACGAGGGTCGTTTGTAGGGGGGGGGGGGGGGGGGCAAGAGGGAGGCTATCCAGTGGCCAAATTTGAAAGGTGCCATCGGCACCCATTTGTGACTTTCTTTCAGTGTGTATCCTATAAATTTTATCCCATTCTATTCACATTACCGAATGGAATTGAATGCTCTCATTCAAATATCATATTTATTGAATGGCAGATTAATTCAGAGTTTTATTTGCTTGGAACAGTCAATAAGTCTTGTTACCACAGTAAAGAATCCATATATTCCAGAAATTTCGTATAGTTCTCGAAACCCGTAGAATCGTATTGAAAATGGGGGGAATTTTCAAAAATGTCCCTGCAGGGCTTGGCTCCCCCTTTCAGTTTTCTTTTATATACTTACTCAGTTTTGGGGGCGCACAATTGAGTGCTTGCCTGGGGCGCTAAAATGACACGAAACGACCCTGCAGCTACAGATATTGATTCTACCACTATTTTTAATTCCATAGGTAAAATGATTTCGGCATCTAAACGTTATCTGAAACACGCTAAACAATATTGAAAATGAGTGTGAATTCAAAAAATTCCCTGCGGGGCCGTAAGGGGGCCTTCCCCCCTTACCCCCCGCGGGTCGCCGGCTTCGCGATCCTGATCTCATATGGCCTTTTCTGAACTGAAATCTCCCCCCCCCCCCCATGAATATTTACTCGATCCACCTCTCTATAGTGGGTGGGTGGTGGTGTCTTACTTATCTGGCCCCGCGTGCTTGGGCCACTTCGGGCCGCCACTGTTCGAATGGTGATACGAAGTTCAAATTATACATACGGAAAGCACAAGCGCGTAGTTCATTGCTCAGTATGTCAATGTCAGGTCTCCATGTGAAATTGTTGTTAATGGTTAACCCAAGGTAAACGAGAGAAGGGACTGTACTTATCAAAACTCCACATCTACAATCAGTACCGAATGTATGTAAACAACCCGGAGAAAGATGAATGATATTTACGTTATTGGGTTTCAGACGATTCAGGGGTGTACAAATGTGAACAATCTTTGTTTTTTCAGAATTAATAACTAAATCATGGTCATGAGTAAATTGTAATATAGCCCTGAAATCCGATTGCAAATTATATTCAGCCAAATCGAATGACTTATTTGCAGAAATAATCAATGTGTCATCGGCATAAATGAAAATTTGGCAATTGGCAAAAAAGATTGCATTTAAGCATGGAGGAATCAAAATTGTGACCCTAACAGAACATGCTTCATTTAATAAGTCTTAGAATAGGAAAAATATATCTTTCTACCTATAAATCTAATTGGATGAGCTATAGCGAAGACTCCATCCCCCTCTTATAGGGCTTTGTCTGTGTTTTTTCTTTCTTTTTTTTGTGGGCACTCCACAGGTCGCAGGGTTTGACTGATCGACATGAAACTTTTGTTTTTTGTACACGCAAACTAATCCAACTTGAGTTTTTGGAATGAATTGATTGAACCATCTTTTTTTTGAGAAAAATCATCTCAAAATTTCTGAAAAACCCCATAAGATTAGGCTGGGCAAGAAAATCTGAAAAATAAAATCTTTCCAAATGAGATGACATTTTCTCCGAATGTGTATACGTGAATGATACACATCATCACCATTTTGTATGCAATTTGTACCAGTCGTTCTGAAGCAAAAAATTAAATTAACTGTTTTTATCCACCAAATATATTATAGACATGAAAGCAGATTCAGGTTGCCGAGATTCACTGCTTTCTAGATTTGATATTTGCCCAACAACGTCGTTTTTTGTAAATACGTCAAGGTGTGTGAAATATCAGAGTCGATGAAGTAGCAAGGGTAGAACTACTTGAACGACTTTTATTATACCTTGTTCGGATATCTTGCTCATCTTACAACGCATACGCTGCGTAATGCGTATGCCTAGTATATTTTCCATTGTTGTAAATTACGGTTGTGTGTGTAAATCTTAGTTATGACTATGAGTAAATTGCAGGCAAAATTCAACTTGTATTAGAACTGTATTCACAAATCAGTTGGTTGACTGGATTTCACAACATTTTTTCAAATCATAAATGTGGTAGGGTTACAAAATGTGCATTTGTGAAATAACCAACCATCCCACAATGATGCGGTTCATTTTTTATGGAAGAGAATGAATCAGTTGATGAAGTGTCATCAATATCAGAAAATTTTCATTTCTTGAAAAAATCTCTTTTTTCAAGCCCAAACCAGTACCTTAAAATAATGTCCAAGTGTTCACGAGCCGCCACTGATCACCATGATGGTAAAGAAGGCTTTGTTTTAATCGTTTCCACACCTGTTACTTAGATTTTAATAGCTTTGAGTGATTTAAAAAAATTGGATTAAATATTTTTCTACATCAAAATGGCTGATCTGATTGGCCTGAAAGTTCGTAATAAGGTATATAATTATCATATTAAAATACCCTGGAAATTTGAATTCTCTTGAAGGAAATATTTTCCACGAATTTTTTCCTCTGGGTTAGTCTTATGGGATTTTTGAAAATTTTGAAATGAGTTTTCTCAGAAGTGGTTTAACCGATTGCACCTCAAAACTATACAGTATCGAGTCAGATAAGGACTCTTGTGTATGCCAAGTTTCAACTAATTTTACAATTTCGTTTGACCTGTGGAGCGCGAACAAAGAAAAAAAAAATGGCACTTTTTTCGGGTATAGTGAAATTGAGTCTTCGCTTCGCTCATCCAAAAATGATGTGGTTTACCTTTACATCTAAAATAATCACCACAGAGAATCTCTCACACCTTGATCCTCCCCGGGTGCATCATGGTCCACATATTGCGATAGTGCGTCACCAGCTGATCGATGACTAAGGTGCCAAGTCTTTACATAAGGTGTAGGATCAAACTTGACTCGAGGTGGTCCATTTAGTTTGATAAACAAAAGCGAGGCAATATTCCTAACAATCAGTTTCGTACGAAGATCGGTTACTATCAAGTTCATGGCGCTAAATCCTAGTAAATACATTCCTTTCTAAGTTGGTACCGGTACAAAAAATGTTACAAACTGACTACACTGCATTGCAAGATTCTGTCATTATTGTAAAGTCTGATCTAGCAAATAAATATTGGCAGATTCCATCTATCAGGAGGCATCATTTTTAACATTGTGCGTTTACAAATTAGCTGGTCCGACTTAGCTTATATGTCTTCAAATATGGGTTTCAAAAAAAAAAGGAACCAGGGCGCACCCTGCCCCAAAATTAAAGTACCAGGGCGTTGCCCCGGCCCGAATACACCACTGACTAAATGTGAGACAGGGGGCAATCAAGGCATCAATTGAGTACTAAATAATCTCAACTTTTCAGATTTTGTTTTTCAGTGTGTGGGATGCAGGGGCGAATGCTACGTTGCATTGAACATGGCACCCCCTAGTTTTTTCTCAAAATCTTTGAACCTGTGGCAAGCAAGAAAAGTAATTGAATATGGAATATCCAGAACTTTCAGAAATAGTGCTTCTATGTGGGAAGGGGGGCTGTGTGGACTTGACACTCCCAAGTTTTTGTCATTATTCTGGAAATAATGGGAGCACCCAGTGTGAGACTAATAGCAATCAAGGGCACAAATCAAGCACTAAATACTCTAAATTTTTAGAATCAGTACAGTGTGGGGGTACAAAGTTCAAAAACCTTCAAATGGAGACTTTTGACCATTGGTCAGCTGCCCCCCAATAATAATATGATAGGCCCAACTATAACAACTGACCCAACAATACAATTGATGATTGATATATATTTTAATCTAACTGTAATTTAGTACTCTCAATCGAATTAATGACATTCAATAAGTACAGTATATGAATATATATATATATATATATATATATATATATATATATATATATATATATATATATATATATATATATATAAAGGTATGAATAAATTGAGTGAAACAGGGCTGTTTTTTCAATCGTGATATTATTTACTTAAACTGACCAACGTTTCAACTAGAATGTTCTCGTCCTCATAACTACCTTATATAGCATAACGCTATAACATTATACATAACGCTACCTTGAATTTCACACAGCCCTCTGGAATTCTTTCAACTATTGTGACATCTATTTGGCCAAGGTTTCTGAATCAAAGTAGCGTTGGTTTCGTTGCATACGAAATGTTTTTGTATCAAAATAATTAGTATAGTTTGGACCCTGATGAGGACGAGACCATTCTTGTTGAAACGTTGGTCAGTTTTTATGAATAATATCACGATTGAAAAAACAGCCCAGTTTCACTCAATTTATTCAAATATGAATCGTGAGAGTTTAAGTGAAGTTATAATACACCTTGATTTTGATGTATTTTCGTCCCGTGGACCAGTACATAGTACAAAGTATGGGTATCGTATAATATAATAATAGTAGGTCTAAATAATAACCAAATAACTTATAAATAAGTAAGTTGAGGGGGAGAGAGGTTAATGTGGAGGGAAATCATGGTCGAGATATTCTGAGAGGCTGTAAAAAGGACATTATATTACACCTTTTTATATATTTATATTATATATATTATGTATTCATATTATATGTTATATATTACACCTATATGGGAAGGAAGTTTACAAAGCTAGAAGACATTTGAAAAAATTTCGAGTCAAAAAAGAAAAACTTTTGTGCGACTTATCTTTTCTCATAAAATGTCGTAATTTAACCGTATCATTCCACATTGTGCAAGTTTAGGACACTATATGAATATTCCGAAGACGCATCGTATTCTTATTAAGGCAAGTCTTTCAATTTTAAGATGTATTATTCAAGATGCTCGAAGTGCGCTCAATTACGTTAATAGAAGGCTTAATGATATATACACATGTTTCTCGTTAGTTCATTGCACCCAGATGTTTTTGATAAAATTGATCGCTTATCTCATGATAGAGCTAGTAATTGCGCATACGTTACAAATAATCATTTGTTGAGAAAGTTTGAGGCTTTGAGAGCGAGAAGTTTTCCGGTTGAAACAACAAGATCTAACATTGATACTAAAAAGTTTGTATATAATATGTCGTCTCAAGTAATCAGTGACACGGCTTTTGATGTTTTGGCAAAAGGTTTCAACTATGCTGTATTGCCAAATCATATTCCTCTAGAAAAGATCATTTGTGGAGTTGAGACATCAATTCTTGCCTGTTCTGACATGTAATTGGAGCAACTTAGACAAGATGCTGCTAGAATATTACTTCTGGCTCAACCTCCAAAGCCAAATATCTCTCGGGAGGAAAGAAAAGCTCTGAATGAGCTCAGGAATAATGAAGATATATTGATACTTGAAGCAGATAAAGGGAATTTCACCGTAATAATGGACACCAAGGATTATAATTGTAAAATGCAAGAGATAATTAATAACCCAGCTTATGTAGAAAGAAAAAGTGACCCGACAGATATTCTAGAAAAGAAAACAAGAGTATTGATAATGATTTCGCCCATTGACGTCCAAACTCAAAGACGACTGATCCCTCAACCGAAGTCTCCTAGAATTCCAAGGATGTATGGCCTTCCAAAAATACATGAAGACGGAGTTCCTTTGCATCCAATAGTTAGTGCTGTGCAGTGGCGCGTTCAGCTTTCATGGGGCCCTAGGCGCAATCTGATTGTGAGCCCGCTCTCCCGCCCCCTCCAATACATGTACATTTGGAGAAATAGAGTTTGACATTTTTAGTAGAAAAAATCATGTTTACATAGTATACGGTACCGTATAATTTCATACCTCGTGAAAACGTTGCTAACAATGAATAGACTTATTTTATATTTAACATTGATGGGATAACAGCGAATAGCTGTTCTGAATAGCTCACCCAGAGCTATTAAGAACAGCTGTGTTTTTTAAAATATCAATTTAAATATGAGAAGGACTTGAAGGTATACCTTCAAGTTATTGTAGCCTATAGGCTACAATAACGTTTGCTTTTATGTATTGATGTTTGAATTGTTAGTACAATGTATTTTACAAAGATTACATCTAAATGCGAATATAAATGTATACAACTCTATATTACATTTGCTTTTTCCTGCACTTAAGTTTAGCGAAAGCGTTGATTTGTACATCAAAATCAATATATTCAATAATTTGAAAACAGAGATATGTCAAAAAAGTAATTTGGGGGCCCCAAAATCCGGGGCCCTAGGCGCGCGCCTAGGCCTAAACGCTCCACTGGTGCTGTGGGTTCACCGACACAGGCTTTGGCCAGGTATGTAGCCAAAGTGATGTTACCTTGGGCTGAGGACGCAGCATTTTATATAAAAAATAGTACACGCTTTGTGGAGATCATTAAGACCCTCAATTTGAACAAAGAAGATTTATTAGTCAGTTTTGATATTGAGTCGCTGTTCACTAACATACTGATAAATGAGGCCATGGATATAATTGAAAGGAAGTATAACTTTCCCAAACATATATTATTCAACAATGTAAGCTTTGTTTATCGACCACAAATTTCATGTACAAAGGGAAAATATACGACCAAGTGCTTGGTGCACCCATGGGCTCGCCTTTGTCCCCGGTTATAGCTAACCTGTTTTTGGAACATTTTGAAACAGAAGTTTTACTTTCCGAAATACTCGCATCAACTCATTGGTATCGATATATGGATGATACATTTGCAATTTGGTCACATGGGAGGAGAGAATTAGATATATTTTTGGACCATCTGAATGCACAACATAGTTCAATTAAATTTACAATGGACATCGAGATTGATAGACAACTCCCGTTTTTGGATGTGATGGTGACGAGGAAGGAGAACGGAACTTTGGGACATTCAGTGTACCGTAAGGAAACTCATATAAATAGGTACCTGAATGCACGATCCCACCATCATCCGAAACAGATTGCATCTGTGGCGAAGTCACTAGCTGTCCGCTCACACAGAATCACTGATTCGGATTCCCGAGATGCTGAGTTGAAGTTACTCAAGAGTGCTCTTAAGCAGAATGGTTTCTCGGACAAAATAATCAACGATGCTATACGTCATCAGCCCTCAGACATTAGGAATATCACAGAGATTGAGCCCAAATCTGTGGCATATCTGTCTTATGTAAGAAATGTATCCGATAAAATTGGTAAATTATTATATAAAGCCAACATTAAGACTGTCTTCACTCCATAAAGAGAGATAGAAAGTTCTCTGAGGAATATAAAGGACAAGGTAGAGCTGGAAGACGAGGGTATATATAGAATATCATGTGGGGAATGCGAGAAAGTGTATGTTGGACAGACGGGAAAAAGAGTATTAGAACGAAGAAAGGAACATGAATCTTCAGTGCGGTTCAAAGAGTTAAGCTCGACTTTGGCTCAACATACCGTCGAGACGAGGCACATGATAGACTTTAATAATACGTCCGTTCTTGCACACGAAAATCTACTATTACCAAGAATAATTAGAGAAAGTATCGAAATAGAGAAACATATTGGCGCAATGAATCTACGGAATTACAGTAAAAGACTACCGGTTGCGTGGAAGCCTATTTTGGAAAGAAGGAAGATTCTCCCAGTACATCCATCGGAGGAGTCGATCCAGTGGGTTGAAGACTCTACCTAAGTGGAGGGATGGTAGAAAGAAACGAGTGGACCTGGAGAAGGAAGACTTGACGCTGCCATCTGGTTCTTAGAAGTCATCACAAATAGGATACTGACATTAATATCATGCCATACTCATTGTGTCATTGTAGAGTCTATGACTATAAATAACGTAACGGGATAAGCAACATGGCGTAAGTCCTAGCCTTTTATAATTAGGCCGTTTTCACAATGATGGAATCAGCGCGCTTTCGTGTACATTTCTGAGATTCTCAATTTCAAATCAAATCGTATGTATTAGGCTCGTATTTCAATGTATAGTACATAGTTGTATACTTGCATTGTTTCTGAACTTTCTCGTAGATGGTGAGTAATTATCCAGTTATCAAATGGTGAATATAGCAGTAGCGCTCTTGACTGGGGGACTAAATGCTTTCACAGACGTATTTTAAATTTAGATTGGCCAATTCAAATGAAATTTTTTCCAATATTGCTTAATGCAGTTGGAAAGAGCTGGATTCACAGATTGCATTACATCTATTACTTGTATAGATCAACATACAACAATACCAGCAAATCATCATAACATTTGTGAGGCGGCATCCCTTTGATATACGCATGGTGCGAAAGGGGAAGCGCCATGTTGCTTATCCCGTTATGTTTTGATAGGTAGAGTGAGAAATACATTGTTCACTTATCAGTATTATTCATGTACTGAACATACTCCATTCTTACTACTAATGAGTTAGTTGTTTCATCTTGATCTCTATTAAGATATTCTTATCTTAGCATGTAGAATATATCTTAATCGTAATAATATTATCTACCTTACATTATATCCAATTAAATAATAGTACTATTTTATTTTATTTCTCGCTTATTATATGTAAAGGTCAGGTGGAAGAACGATCATGTGATCGAACCTCGCCCTTTTCGATTATTATGACGGAATTGTTATGTACATGAAAAATAAAGACATTCTATTCTATTATTTTTCTCTTTTTACATTTATTTTTCTCCTTGTATCTTCCTATCAGTAATTTTGCTAGTTTATGACAGTATTGTTTCATTTCCATATCTTTTCCCTTTTTAGGTTTTTGTATAAGTTTTATTATTATCATTTTCTGGATGTATAGAGATTCACGCTACCTTGAATTTCACACAGCCCTCTGGAATTCTTTCAACTATTGTGACATCTATTTGGCCAAGGTTTCTGAATCAAAGTAGCGTTGGTTTCGTTGCATATGAAATGTTTTTGTTTCAAAATAATCAGTATAGTTTGAACACTGATGAAGACGAGACCATTCTCGTTGAAACGTTGGTCAGTTTAAATAAATAATATCACGATTGAAAAATCAACCCAGTTTCACTCAATTTATTCAAATATGAATCGTGAGAGTTTAAGTGAAGTTATATCAGAGTCGATAAAGCAGTTCTACCTCCTGTAGAGGTCGTTCGACTCCCTATGCTGGCAATGCTAATAGTTGTGCTAAAATTAAATTGCCACCGGGAGCGCTGACTATACTTATTGCCGGAGATCTCAAGTAAGCATCATTCTTCGTGAACTTCTGGTTGTATTTGCATTTTTGATCAATGAAGCCTCATTCATGATACAGCTGATCTGTCACGAAAATTCAATTTACTTCTTGATGATCAATAAAATAGAACTTGAAGGTGAATTTCGCTGCTGGTTTCAAAGTTTTATCCAACACGTTTAGATACCGGTAATGTTAACATGATAGAAATACTTTTAATTTCAATATACAAGTCTAAGCAGCTATTAAAACATGTCGAGTCAGAAAACAATAACCTAAGAAACTGAAAATGATCAAACAACTCAACTTGTCAACTGTCACTTTCAGCAAAACATTTAACTCGAATAAAAGTGAAAATGAAAGAGAATAGTTGAATGTTTCTCACATGCACTCCCTATTGTGGCATGGAAACATCCAGTGTCTACGACATAAAACAGGTCTCTTAGAAGTAGCAATCAATTGCATTGATCCAGATATAATTTGCTTATCCGAGCACTGGCTTCGACATGAAGAATTAGAAAGTGTGTGCATTGAGGGTTATGTTCTAGCTAGTTCCATGTGCAGAAAGATATTTAAGAATGGTGGAGTATGCCTCTTTGCTAAGAGCGGTGTGATAGTCAAACCTATACTGAGTGTGGTTTCTTTGAATGCTGAAAAGGATTTTGAATGCGTTGCTGCTGCATATGAAGGGAAAGCTGGTGCAGCTGTGATTATCGGAATATATAGATCACCTACAGGTTCATTTGACGTGTTCTTGAATAAGATGACTGATATCTTGCAAGAACAAACCATGAACAAGTCCATCACCATTGTCTGTGGTGATTTCAATGTGAACTTTTTAACTGATAGCAATGAAAAAGATGCAATTGTAGATCTGTTCCTGTCTTTTGGATTACATATGACTGTGAGCGAACCTACTAGAATAACTAGCAATTCGAGCTCTTGTATAGATAACATATTTACGAACATCAGTGAATCTTTATGTACAATAAATGTTCTTGATCTCGGATTGTCGGACCACTGCTTTCAAGAAATCAAGGTGGATCTATCAATGGCTAGGCAAACAGAAAATAAATATGTCTACAGACGAAGTTGGAGCACTAAGAACATTGACACATTTATCGAAGACCTGAGTAAAGTACGGGGGGATCCAGTTTTCAATTGTGACTCTGTGGACAACATGTTTCAACAATTCATGTCAATTCTACGTCTCCCGTTCGATAAGGCATTCCCTCTTAAGAAGGAACATATCTCGAAACGCCCCAAGAAAAGTAAGACGTTTTGGTTCACTCCTGAACTGAAGGAATTATCTGTTGAGGTGAAGCAAGCGTATGAGTGTTCTAAATTATCCACATGTATCAAAGCAAAGCAGGTATACACAGATCTCAAGCGTGAATTCAGAAGAGCTATTTATCTGGCCAAGAGAGAGGCAAACGACAGAAGAGTGTCATCAGCCAATAACAAGCCTAAAATAGCATGGGATATCATAAATGAGAACATCAACAAAAAACTGCTTAGCTCGGATAACTTTGATATAGTAATAACAAACGAAAGGGGAGAAACAATTGAATCCAAGCAAGTCATAGCAAACCAGTTCAATGACTACTTTTCAAGCATAGTGAATGATATGCTAGAATCTCGACAGAATATGCAAACTATGGACTCGAGTGTTGTAGTACAGATTCCAACTTACACTCACAAGGTAATTTTTCTGAGGCCAGTGTCTCCGAACGAGTTCTACGAAATAATCAAAAAGGTTAGCAAGAAGAAATCTGCAGGTACGGACGAAATCCCATGTAATATCGTAAAATATATCGAAGTCTATATCATGCGTCCGCTTGTGCATATTATCAATGCGTCATTTGAGCAAGGATGGTTTCCCACAATGTTGAAAACTTCAAAGTTGATACCTATATTCAAAAAGGGAGATAGGGCCAAAGTAGCTAACTATAGACCCATTGCTCTACTCTCCGTTTTCTCCAAAATTTTTGAAAATGCCTTCCATTCGAGACTATTATCTTTTTTGAACAACCACTCATTAATTAACAAATCTCAACATGGTTTTACTACTGGAAGATCGACAACCACTGCTATCTCGTCATACATAACAGAGATACTGCATTCTCTTGATCGTAAAGAGAAGATACTCGGAGTATTCTATGACTTCTCTAAGGCCTTCGACGCGGTTGACCACTCTTTACTGATGAGGAAGCTAGCGTCTTTCGGAATATCAGGCATAGCAAACAATTGGATACGGTCATACTTACTTGACCGTAAGCAGATAGTTTATCTTACAGATAATTCTGGTCAAATCCATAAATCAGAAGAATCGATTATTAACATCGGGGTCCCGCAAGGGTCAACACTGTCGCCCCTACTGTTCATTCTCTTCACGAATGATTTACCAGAAGTAAACATGATAGGAAAAATCACACTCTTCGCCGATGACAAGAGTCAGCTGATCAGCTCGAACAATGGTGGAATACAAAAGATGGCTTCTGAGGCAGTTGTGGAAATGAATGAATGGTGCGTCAACAATAAACTTTTTCTAAACAGGGAAAAAACCGTACTGATGCAATTCAGAATGATGCAGTCAAAATGTGACCAAAATCCTCTAGTAAGAATGGATGGGAAGAGCTTGATAGTCGAGGCGCAAACAAAGTTTCTAGGAATAATTGTGGATGACGTATTGAACTGGGTAAGCCATGTGAAGTATGTGAGTTCTCAAGTGGCATCAGGATGTTTTCTGCTCAATAAACTGATGCATATATCCAGCATCGACACCGTAAAACTGGTCTACTACGCTCATATAGAATCTAGGCTACGATACGGCATAATATTATGGGGCAGCTCCTCGCAAGCACCAAGGCTTCTGAGGCTCCAAAAACGTGCCTTGCGTATTATGGCACGTGCAAGCAAAGACCCGTGTGCTGACGTTTGGTATAAAGACTCTTGCAGAACACTGTTTCGGCAATTTGGAATATTGACAGTTGTTGGCTTATACATTTTCAGTACTATAATGTTCGTACTGGAGAACAGCCGGGACAGTATAACGCATGACAAACTGCATGATTTCAACACAAGAAACAAATCCGCATTCGTCTTGGAGGCTCACAAGCTGGAGCTCTTCAAGAAAACTCCAGCTTATGCTGGGTGTAGATTTTTTAATTGTTTACCTATTGTACTAAAAGATGCCAGCAAACTAGATTCTAAAATAGTATTCAAAAAAAAATTACGCAGTTATCTGATTGAAAAATGCTTTTATAGGTTAGATGAGTTTTGTTTAAAGTGTGTTCATATTGAGATTTTTGATATTGAATATTTTGAATTTTTGTTATATAACTTTTTTTTATGACTTTCCATTATATCATGTAATGATCCAAAAGGAAATAAAACCATTATTATTATTATTATTATTATTATTAATATTATAAAATCAGTAGGGCCTATCACCAGCAGATATTTGCATTGCCAATCTAGAGACTACTTTCTCTATGGTACCAGCCATAGGCTTCAGTGAAAAATTAGATATATTTTAGAAACATTCTCCAACATTTGTAGCTCACTATCCAGTACATCAATACTAGTAGGCTTACCCGTAGCTAATTCAGGCCTAGCGCCCTGGCCTAGATGATTTCCTACAGTTCGGCAATAAAATGCACATGATGGTGTCAAAACAAAAGTATTATGTATCCTAATGTCCTCAAGCCATCTAGTTTTGACTGGAATCGATGAGTTTGGGCAATAGATGTATTCACTTATCAATGTATACATACACACAAATGACCTGACTATACAAACATTTGAATGGAATAAAATAGATAGTCTTGGTCTGAACATGTGAATAAAAAAAGCAGGATTGGGCTAGGAGTAGGCCCAGACCAAAAGGAGGAATGTGTGTATAGGATCGAGCCTAAATAATGTAAAATGTCAATCTTGAACTAACCCAATGAAGGACCAAAATTATTTGAATTCCTGAAATTACAATAGATTGTCATCTCTTGGCACCTGTGATTGAATTGATAGGGAGTAGGACATGATGCGAGTAAGAGGAGGCTATAAACAACATATTTACACTCATATCATAATAGATGATGCACTCAATTTATTACATCGCCATAAAAATAGTATATACTGAAGAAACACAGTGAACTGATAGAATATTATGCTATCTTGAATTACTATTGCGAGGAGTAAGAGCAATGAACATCTACGAAGAGTGTAGCTGTGATGTGATCTTTCAATAATTCCAACAATTGAATATATTTTCGGCACTGAGCAAAGGTTCGCCGTTCGCTTCCTATATTCTTGGTTTGCTGCTGTAGTAGTAAGAGTATGGTCTGGAAGCCAAGTTCCGATTGTTGTCCTAGAACGAATAAATACAGATTGATTCACTAGATGTGTAATATTCCTTTAATTTCAATATTTGAAAACATCACATAACAATAGGCGGAGTCAACCTGATCCAAGGATCAACTTTGTGTAATCAGAACTACATTCACATTGGATTTGGAAAAATATCACACAAGAATATTCTATTGTAGGCAATAGCATTGCAAGTCAAGTAAGATCGAGCTCTAAGATCTAAGAATGAGTAAGTAAGGGATTTATAATGTTTACAAAAATCTGTCTTGTGGCGAACTCAAACTTTCACTCGACTTGACTTCAAAGCAAAGCTGAACTTATGCTGAGACTGCCCACTGATTTGCTAGTTCCAAACAAAACGTAGGCCTAGGTCTAGGTCATTGAGTTTGTCATAGGCTTACCAGGCCTACTACTAATTCCATGCCTTAGTTCATCTAAGTTATGTCATGTAGGCCTAGAAATTGCTCTAACAATGCCACTCCATACTACTAGCTAGGGCCTAGTAGAGTGAGCCTAGGCTATACTATCTAGTCCAGCCTCTCTAGCTAGGCCTAGGTAGGCCTACTAGTACTATAGGCTCACTAGGATAATAAATGTATAGCCTCTCAGATGTTGAATAATATTGTCTTCTCCTACTCCAGTAAATCTAAGCCAAAAAGGGCCGTAACCTCATACAAATTGTAACAGCAAATTTTATCGTTGAATTTTGACTGCCTCAAAATTTACAACTGAATTCAAAAAAGTTTGCTCACATCGAAGTCGCCATTTTGTTTTTAATTGAATTTTCATGAGAATCTTATTTATTTTTTATTGGCCGTTGACAGTGAACCATATTCCTACATTTCATTTTAAAATCACGACAAAAATGTTTCACATGACACGAGAATAAATTAGAATAATTGGACGAAAATTGCCATGATTTTGTGATTGAATTTAAATTAATGACAAATTGCATTAATCAGATCTAGTATATCTAGATATAACAGAAAATCCTCAGAATATTGCAGAAATATTTAATAAATACTATGTAAATGTAGCTCACAATTTGACAATACATTTAAAAACCACCTCCACTAATCACAAAGCAAACCTATATTTACACAAAACAAATAAATCACCAAATCATTCAATATTTCTAAAACCAACAACTGAAACTGAAAGAATAGAAATAGTAAAAAGATTAAAAAATAAAAATTCCAGTGGAATAGATGAAATTCCAATATCTCTCATAAAGAAATGTATAATGCATATAGTTACACCATTATGTTTTGTTTTTAATAACTGTTGAGTGTCTAAATGAAGGATTGTATCCAGAAAAACTGAAGCCAGCAAAAATCAAGCCATTATTTAAAAAAGGAAGTACATTGCGAACGGAAAATTACCGCCCAGTTTCTCTTTTACCGTCTTTTTCGAAAATCTTGGAATCAATTATAAATATACGCATTACAGAATTCTTAAACAAAAATAATATACTATCGGAAAGTCAAAACGGATTCAGAAAAGGTAGATCAACAAACAATACAATTGAACGCTTCTTAAAAAATATTATAAATAGCTTAGAAAATCGTGAACCTGTAATTGGAATATTTTGTGATCTATCGAAGGCCTTTGACTGCATAGATCATGACATATTACTGGACAAATGCCGGTATTATGGGATAAGAGGAACAGCCCACAATCTGTTGAAATCTTATCTCAAAAATAGAACACAACAGGTAGAAATAAGCCACACCAATTCAAATGGCATAGAAAGTAAATTCATATCTAACACAGAAGAAATTGTTGTAGGAGTACCACAAGGATCTATTCTAGGTCCATTATTATTTATAATATTCATGAATGATCTTCCAATAAATGTACCGGGATCCGAGTTATTTGCAGATGATACCAATATCATAGCACAAGCAAAACATGGGTTAACACTCACAGAGGTAGCAGAATGTAAGCTGGAACAATCTACCAAGTGGTTTGACAATAATAAATTAATACTAAACAACAACAAAACAAACTTCATCCACTTCCATTCTGAAAAAACAAAAATATTAGAAAATATCCCATGTGTAAATAATAAAATAAATAATTCAAGCATAATTAAAGTAACTTCGACTAAATTCCTTGGTATCACAATGGATGAAAACCTGAAATGGAATGAACATATTAAAGCATTGAGTAAGCAACTTAACTCTGGTTGTTTTGCAATAAGATCCATAAGACTAATATCTGATATATTAACTAGTAGACTTGTGTATTTCTCTAACTTCGAAGCCCATCTTAGATATGGGATTACATTCTGGGGAGGTTCGACAAACAGTAACAAAATATTTACCATACAGAAACGAGCCATCAGAATAATAATGATGGCCAAACCTACCACACACTGTAGGCCACTATTTAAAAAATTGCATATACTCACATCTCATAGTATGTATATACTCCAATCTATAATGTATGTAAAAACAAACTTTTCAACAATTCAAAAAAATAACGAGCTTCACTCACACAACACAAGAAAAAATAATGATGTACATGTCAGCAGATGCAACACTAAACATACTCAAAATAATTCGGACTTCATTAAAACAAAACTGTATAATAAATTACCGGATGCATTAAAAATCGTAACATCCATCACAAAGTTTAAACTCTTATTAAAGTCTTTGCTTCTAAACAAAGCGTATTACTCAGTAGAAGAATTCTTGGAAGACAATATTAAAGACTATAACCCCAACGAACATCAAGTTCAACAAGTCACCAAGAAGAAATTTAGAGATCAGTTCAGAAACAAATATAACATGTAATCTTAGAATGTAAACCCTAAATATTTACTATATAGTAATGATAAGAAAATAAACTTTTAACATAGAAATGTTAATAAAATAGAGTTTATCGTATTGCCTTCACTATATTACTATCTATTATCACTATTGTTTTAGCAAACTATTAACTACTACGATGACTGATTGGAAATATGAAGGTCCAATTAGTATTATTACCATATTTTATTTCAATGTAAAATTACAAGCGTAAATGGTGCTACCAACATAGATATTTGTTAATTATAATTTTGCTCTCTTACATTAATACTTGATTATGTTATTATACTCATAACTAAATGTCAATCTTAGTTCTAAAAACCCTGTACCATTCTTAATGATCTAAATTTCAATGGTGCTACCATAGGCCTATTATAGTAATTTTATTGTATTTCATTTTATTGTATTTCATTTTATTGTAATGTATCAAAAAATGTAAGGACGATTAATAATTTTGCATTATTAGGTCGTAAGCACAGAAAACTAATACGTTTCTGTTAATTATGTGATTTATGTCTTTAGATCACCTTCCAAGTTGTATTTCATTATTCTTCAATGCTTGAGGAGCTGAGGAAGAAAGTCTGTACACTGTACCATTGAATATGTAATTTTAATTCATACACGATGTAAACGGTCAAATGACAATAAACATTATTATTATTATTATTATTATTAGTGAACAGGGTTCAGGAGTTGATAATGTAAACTCAACGAAATCTCATTCAGATAATTATAGGTAACTGCTATAAGTCAAGTTTGCTCAAATTGAGGCGGCCATTTTGTTTTAAAATACATTTTTGGGAATTATTCAATTTGATTTAAATAGTCGGCCATTATCGATGAATTGTCAATTTTTTTGCAACATCATGAACAATAAATTCGTTATATAATGAAAATACATGATTAGGATAATTTTACTACAAATTTGATGAATTTTGAATCAAATTCGGATGAATTTAATTTTGTGAAATAGGCTGTGGGAAGCAAGCGGTGAGTGGTAAATATCTCAATTGAACGGTAAAGTTATCTTGTAATTATATGAAACGACTGGCGAAGAGTTTGGCGAAATCAATGGTAATTAAAAAAATTGCATATATAGTCAATATGTGGAAAAAACATTTTTTACGTGTTTTATTCCTCGATTTTCACAGGAGAGACACATCTGTGTAACAACAGAAAAGGTATAACTTGGATTATCCAATATCAATAAATTCATGAACTCATTTGGTATCTGTAACAATAGTTAGCTGATTGTTGGGGTATTTTGGTATGGGACAGTTGGCAAGACAATAAAGTGGACGACTATTGAAACATGGTGTCAGCAGCGGGTGCTCCAGTGTAAAAAAACTTATTTGAGCAGTTTTAGAAGCCATTGGAGATCCGGACTCTTGTGAGAACCTGCAAGCAATATTTTCGCAGGTAATTCACCTAGTAAACAAGTTATTTTCGTCCTTCAAATCGTACGTAAACGTATTATAAACTGTCGCGTCTGGCGCGTCACTGCTGTAATTTGGCGCCAAACACGTAGTGCGACTGCAGGCCTAGCAACGATTCAACGAGGTGATGGCCCACCAAATACCGCTTCCGCTCGCGATGGATGTTACCTCTCGGGAGCATCTAGCTCAGAGGTGGAAGATGTTTAGAAGGGAGTGGGAGGATTATGAGGTGGCCACTGACCTTGCTAGGAAGCCAGAGAAGGTGCGGGTGGCAACATTACGAATGGCCATGGGGCGCATGTGTGTTGAGTTGTTGGAGAATTTGGAGTTGTCAGCAGTGGCCAGCAAGGATGTAACTTCAATACTCGACGCGCTAACCCTCACATTTGAGCCACAACGAAATATTATCTATGAACGATCGATTTTCTATTCAGCCAACCAAGAGGCGGACGAGGGAATCCTTCAGTATATAAACAGGTTGCGACGTCTCGCATCCACATGCAACTTCACTCCCAGTCTTGTTCAAGAAGAAGCCCTCCGCGATCGGCTCGTCCTGGGAGTGACTGATAAGGTGGTTAAGAAACAGCTGATCCGGGATGCGAAACTGACACTCCTCACGGCCATAGAGGTTTGCAAAGCAGCTGAGCAGTCCGACCTGGAGATGGCAAGGTTAGAGAGTAGCTCAAATGCAGCTGAGGTGGTCAATGCAACGCGAACCATCAAATCCCGAAAAAATGATACCGGTACACAAAGTAAGAAATTAGCTCAAAAGTCCCAAAGCCAAAAGCCATGTCGCTATTGCGGACAAACACATGAGTGGGACAAGAGGAAATGTCCCGCATACAGGAAGATTTGCAGAAAATGCAACAAGCCAAATCATTTCGAGTCGGTCTGTCAGCAAAAGGAGGCAGTCAACGCTGTCGACAGGGCAAGCGACGAAGACAGTGACGAGTCCGCTTTCTGACTGATAGGGTCGGTGACGCATGATCGCAAGCAGCTGCTTGTCTGCCTCACAGTAGCCAGAAACGGGGAATGGCAGAAACTGGTATGCCAACTAGACAGTGGTGCCAGCTGCAATGTCATGAGTTTCAGCGATTTGTGTGTCATCACAAAAAGTACAGACCCGCAGATGACAACTAATAAGGTAAACCTTCGTTTCTACAATGGGGCAAGTGTGAAGTCTCGAGGCCACGTAGAACTACAATGCCGGCATAAGGGATGCATATATCCGCTTGAATTTCAAGTAATAGATGGTACGGAGAAGCCCATCATTGGATCAAGCAGCTGCCTAGCCATGGGCCTGATTGAAGTTAAAGCACAGCTCGTAAACCATGTACTTATGGATGACCAGCCACTAACTATGGAGTCCATCCTGCAGCAGTATGGCGATGTGTTTACGGGGTTGGGTTGCTTGGCAGGCGATTATCACTTGGAAATCGACAAAAGCATTAGTCCCGTAAAACATCATCCTCGCAGAGTCCCAGTAGCACTGAGGGAGGAAGTGAAGAAGAAAGTAGAGGACATGACCAAAGCAGGCATCCTGGCTAAGGTAACGAAGCCATCAGATTGGATCAGCTCCATGGTGGTAGTGAAGACGCCCAAGAAGTTGAAGATCTGCTTAGACCCAAAAGACCTCAATAAAGCAATCAAAAGGTCGCATTATCTCCTGCCCACGATTGAGGAGATTTTACCACAGTTAAATTCGGCAAAGTTTTTTAGCGTCTTGGATGCTAGGGACGGATTCCTTCAGGTCAGGTTAGATGCCGTGAGTAGTGACCTCACAACCTTCTGGACACCGATGGGCCGATACAAGTGGTTGCGAATGCCATTTGGGATCTCCTCTGCACCTGAGGAATTCCAGCGACGACTTCACGAACTGCTAGAAGGCTTGACAGGCGTGGAGGTCATTGCAGATGACATCCTTATCTATGGCAGTGGGGACACCGACTATGAGGCTTTGCGGGACCATGATGTAAACTTACGTAACCTGCTACTGCGAGCGCGACAGGTAGGCTTAAAGTTGAATAAGAAGAAGCTGAAGCTGCGACTGACAGAAGTGCCATATATTGGTCACCTTTTGACCAACAAGGGCCTCAAAGCAGACCCAGAAAAAATTTGTGCACTTGCGGAAATGAAAGCGCCAGTCAATCAGGAGGATGTAGAACGTTTTATGGGTTTTGTAAATTATTTAGCAAAATTCATGCCTCGTCTTTCCGATGTTGCCAAGCCTTTGCGAGACCTGAAGAATGCGATGAGGAACTCTGAAACAGAGTGGAAGTGGACGTCGGTTGAGGAAGGAGCATTCCGAAGTATACAGCTCTTGGCAGCATCAGCACCGGTCCTGCGCTACTTCAATGTCAAGGATCCAGTGGCAATTCAATGCGATGCAAGTGAGTACGGGCTAGGTGCAGCATTATTACAACATGACCAGCCAGTTGCATATGCCTCGAGAGCGTTATCCAAAACAGAACGCAACTACGCACAGATCGAGAAGGAGTGCTTGGCAATCGTATTTGCGTGCGAACGTTTTTCACAGTACGTGTGTGGAAAAGAAGTCATCGATATTGACTCGGACCACAAGCCTTTGGAGGTTATTTTCAAGAAACCTATCCTTACAGCACCTCGGCGTCTTCAGCGCATGACGTTACGGCTGCAACGCTTCAACTTGAATGTACGTTACAAGAAAGGACAACATATGTATTTGGCTGACTTGTTGTCAAGGGCCATGCTGCCGTCGGAGCAGGATCAGGTTCCTACAGCAGTGGAAGTATACCACCTGAGAGAGAAAGAATTCTCAAATGAACTTGGCAAGATCCAAGAATATGTGCATATAACACCAGACCGGATGAAGGCGGTTCAAATGGCCACAGCAACAGACAGTTCAATGAATGCTCTAGAACACACTATCGTTAAAGGGTGGCCACACAGGAAGCAAGACCTGTCGGTGGACATACAGGATTACTGGACGTATCGAGAAGAGCTGACGATGCAGAATGGTGTGATCTTAAAAGGATCAAGACTAGTGATACCGAAAAGCTTACGGCAAACCACACTTCTTCGATTGCATGCATCACATCTGGGTGTTGAGGCAACCCTACGAAAGGCCAGAGACATTTTATACTGGCCAAATATGACAGAAGATATCAAAAGGATGGTGAAAAGCTGCATCATTTGCCAGGAGGCAGCACCAAACCAACAAAGGGAAACGATGCTGACACATCCAACGCCTACTCGCCCGTGGGAAAGGGTAGCCTTGGATATATTTACTGTGAGAAACGTTGACTTCTTAGTAATTGTAGATTATTACTCGGACTATTGGGAAGTTGATCAACTGAAGTCGACCTCCGCAGCAGCGGTCATAAGAACATGCAAAAGACATTTTGCAACGCATGGCATACCAGATGTAGTGGACTCGGACAAAGGCACACAGCTAGACTGCAAGGAGTTTCATGTATTTGCGGCATCATGGGATTTCAAGCATTGCACTTCGTCTCCCTATTACCATCAATCAAATGGAAAGGCTGAGTCTGCAGTAAAGATTGCAAAAAAAATTGTTATACGAACAATGCGAGATCAATCAGATTTGAGCTTGGCGATACTCGAGTGGCGAAACACCCCTACCCAAGGAATGGAATCAAGTCCTGTACAACGACTCATGTCGCGGCTAACAAGAACCCTTCTGCCTATTACTCCAGTGCTCCTTTCTTCAAAAGTTCAGATAGATGTGGTGGAAAAGATTGAGAAACGAAAGCAGATCTACAAACAGCAGTACGACAAGGCATCAACAACCCTGCCAGAGCTGGAGGTTGGGCAGAATATCTGGGTGCAACTAAACCCGGAGCGAAGAGCAGACCCATGGCGCATGGGAACAGTTTCGGCCAATCTAGGCTCCAGATCATACATTGTTGACGTGGGAGACCACAGATTTCGCCGAAACAGACGAAATATTCGGGACAATCAATGTGTGGAAAATCAGACGACTCCTCAGACCGAGGAACCTGCAAGTCAGCGAACGGATGCAGAGGAACGGATACCACCAACAGAAGTACCTGCAAGTCGGCAACCGGAGTCTACTGAGGGGGTAGTCGCAGTCCAGAGGAGGGTCGGAGGCCGAGAGATTCGAAAGCCGGCTAGATACACTCATTGAAACAAATTGTATTCTGTGTAATAATCTGTATGAAAAAAAAAAAAAAAAAATCCATGAAGAAAAGATGTAACAATAGTTAGCTGATTGTTGGGGTATTTTGGTATGGGACAGTCGGCAAGACAATAAAGTGGACGACTATTGAAACAGTATCTCGTAATTTTGTCTAGAAATGTTTCAAATTTGAAATCTCAAGCTCGCACTTGGAAATTGTCGAGCATCAAGACCAAGCTTGAGCAATTAAGCTTGTACATCCCTAACAATCTAAATCGACATTTGAAGGAGAAGCACTGGAGCAGTGGATGCTTTGCTTTGACACAGTGTGTTTGTTTGTGGGGGGGGGGGAGGGGGGGTGTATGTTACCGGCACATGCAGCTTGGTTGCTTACGCACTCTCTCATGTGATCCGGTAGAAAAATGACATGTCGGACCTGGTACGATCTCCGCCACCGTCCATCTTTAAATGGGCTTTCCCGTAGTTTCCCTTTGTAGCCTAGGACACGACCGCTTGTTTCTCACTATCCTTCCCATTGCCTAAGAGACCTTCATCTCATTATCTCATTTTTAATATATTCGAATCCAATAGATGTATATTATCATTACATCGCGTCTGTGAACCCAACACAAATTATTAAATCATAGCTCAGTGCTTTGCTTTGCTCCAACTCTTAGTTTTGTTGTTAAATTGACAGACATATCTCACGTTTTTTCTCACATAAGAAGGATTTTTCGTTAATACTATGTGTATTGCACATAATTGCCATGTGGATATCAGATATCAGGATATCAATTGTTTTTTTTTTTCATGTAACACATATTCTGCGACGCTTATCCGCCTACTATTGCCAAATAGACGCAGTTTCCGTGATTCTTTCACGGCAATCCTGCATCCTCATTAGTTGCTGAGGCAATCTGAGTCTCATTCGGCCCACTCAATGCATGGTTGATTGATAAGGCTCCTCCCACAAAACGTCCTACAAACGGATGTACAATTGCTTTTACTTAAAACGGTTTTTACGTATAATGTGTTCCGTACTTTCGGAAACTGAATGACTGTTATCCGCGGCGGAAATTCATGGTTACCAACGGTACACAGTCCTCGTGTTGAAGTTCATTGGTTATAAACACTTGAAATGGTGTGGTAAGATCGCCCTTGTGGTACCCCGTCCAAACGATCCTACCTTTCATCCTTGGCCTTAATTGGGGAACAATGATTTTGTATCAAGTTTCGATGTTATTAAAAAAACAAAAAAACAATTGCTTAATTGCTCAAGCTTGGGCTTGATGCTCGACCATTTCCAATTGCGAGCTTGAGATTTCAAATTTGAAACATTTCTAGATCAAATTGCGAGATACCAAATGAGTTTATAAATACATTGGATTATTGATATTGAATGATCAAAGTTATACTTTTTTCTGTTACTACACAGATGTGTCTCCCCTGTGAAAATCGAGGAATAAAACACGTACAAAATGTTTTTTCCACATATTGACTATAGGCCTATATGCAAATTTTTGAATAACCATTGATTTTGGCAAACTCTTCACCAGTCATTTCATATAATCACAACATAACTTCACCGTTCAATTGAGATATTTACCACTCACCGCTTGCTCCCCACAACCTATTTCACAAAATTATATTTATTCAAATTTAATTCAAAGTTCATTCAATTTGTAGTAAAATTATCTCAATTATTCATTTTTTATCAGAAACGAATTCATTGTTAATTGTGTTGAAAAAAATTGACAATTCATCGATAATGGCCGACTATTTAAATCAAATTGATTAATTCCCAAAAATGTATTTTAAAACCAAATGGCCGCCTCAATTTGAGCAAACTTTATTTGTTGCATTTACGTATAATTATTTGAATGAGATTTCGTTGAGTTTACATCTTTAACTCCTGAACCCTGTTCACTAGATCTGATTAATGAAATTTGGCATTAATTTAAATTTAATCACAAAATCATAGCAATTTTTGTCCGATTATCCTGATTTATTTTGGTGTCATTTGAAACATTTTTGTCGTGATTTTATAATAAAATGTAGGAATGTGGTTCACTAACAACGGCCAATAAAAAATAAATAAGATTTTCATGAGAATTCGATTAAAAACAAAATGGCGACTTCGATTTGAGCAAACTTTTTTGCATTCAATTCAAAATTTCAAGGCAATCAAAATTCAACGAAAAAATTTTGTTACAATTTGTTTGAGGCTAAAACTTAGTTTGACTGGAGTATCCCTCCAGATCATCAGATATCAACGTTACATAATTGAAGTAGGCTAGCGTGAATATTTACTCACCAGTAGGAATTAGATTCTTGGTGATCTGGCAGTCTCAAGTCAACACTTGAGAAATTGTCGACTCAGCCCGCAATAATATTTGTCGTCGAGGCGTAAATCCAGGTAATAACGATTAGCAACGAGTCCTGATGGAGCGCATTTCAATGCAATGAGTATTTCCTGATCGTTTTTCGAGAACTTCATCATCACTTAGAACCAACGATTTTAAAAACCGTGTTTACAATTAGGCCTACACATGTATTTCAAATGTCCACTGTCGACATTCAAAAGACGTGGTTGACAGCATCCAGCACAACACCAATCGTATTTCATTGTGAAACAAAATTTACCAAACATTCACAGATTCTTGAGTTGGTATATTCCAAAATCTTTTGTTGTAAACTTCACTTCTAAGCGGCAATAAGTATAGTCAGCGCGCCAAGTTGTAACACGGTAAACTACACTAGTCACATATATATATATATATATATATATATATATATATATATATATATATATATACCTATGTATGTATGAACATATGTATTCATGGTATGTATGTATGTATTTATATATATATATATATATATATATATATATATATATATATATATACACATACATATAGGCCTATAGATGTTGATATTGAATGAATTATATTTTTCTTTGTTGCAAGTGTGTCTACAATAATGTGTAGTTCATCATTTCTGCAACTTAATCCATATTGTCATATAAAACAAACATCTGACACTTGCAATTACCAATCAATTGCGCTCCCCCCATCTCCTTAAAATCACGTCAATAAGGCCCACTACATCACACCATTTTCTGTCACTTCACAACTTCATCAATCTTGGACCCCTCAATAATGTTGGGGCTTCAACGCCTCTGGTCATGGGACCGAATGTTTCTGTCACTGTGACGTCACTAGCAAAGAAATATTCCAAAACCCAACCCACTGGAAACTTGCTACTCAGTAACCTACCTACTCCACAAAAAAGATGCGTGAATGAATAATGGGGCGGTCCATAAAAACTTTACAATGAAAACAAGAAAATTTGATGTTGTAGTCACCAGGAGCATGCCATTCTACTGTTATGATTGAAATGAGAAATTCTATTAGGGTATGCTAGTGTTATCTGTTAATTTAATGACTGTCTTCTATTTATAGGGTTGCAATCGATCAAGAAATTGTAAACGATAACGAAATGTGACATATCCAAAATCGATTGAAAATATTAAGAATTCCATTTGATATCGAATATTGATCGAAATAATCGATTTTTTCTTAGGTCTGAATCATGTTTCTTAGTTGTCTGTAATCAATTTGTGACGATCATCTGCCTTTGCGTAGATACTCACACTTCAAGCAACAAGTGGCTGGCGACCGACCAAGAACTATATGCAGAATTAGTGTGGTATTATTTGAATTAAATATTTATTGTCCAGTTTGTCTTTTTTTGTATTTGTATTTTTTATTGGGTTTAACGACACACTGTACTAATGACAAGATTTGTTGGCATTGGTGAATGATGAATGAGATGACAAAATAGAAGATAATTTAATTAGGTGTTTATGGGTATGGGAAGGAGTTGGTCAGGGCCTGCTGTAGAGGAGCCATCCCAGTATCAACCTAAACAACAGAGGGAAAGCACGAAAAACCCATCACAATGATCGACCCTGGCAGGAATCTAACCCCGGTCTCCTGAATGACGATTCAGTGTGCTAGCCACTCGACCATTTGTCTGTGGTTCATAATTCATATTTTCAATTTATTGATTGTACCTATTGCTGAAATTAATACGAAGGTCGACAGGCGTGAATAATGAGAAATAGGAGTCAGGTGCATGTGGGTTCAAGAGGTTCGTGAAGGGTTCATGTTGTATTGAATGATGCCATATATATTGCTGAGACATAGATTTAGAGTGACAGACATTATATCAAACATAAAATTTGTTGATGGGCTAGTTTATTTGGCTTGCTGCTTATTCTTTCAAGTCAGCGATATGGCCAGTCTGACACATGACTGACAGCCCTCTGTTCATTTATTCAATATTGAATAAACTTTCGATATCGAAATAATCAAAAATTGAATAAACTGATTTCGATATCGATCGAAACCTTGATATCGAAAATCGACCGAGATATTCAATATCGTTTGGCAATCCTAATTATTTATAGTATTCAAAAGTAGAAAATGAAACCAGTTTTATTCAGACTTTTTATGATGAATGTGGATCATGAGAAGATGGATAGAAAGTCATATAAAATCAATTGAATAACAACTAGAAGAAATGTAAAAGTAATTAACAACACACTATAATAATTTGTATAATTGAAAGCCAAACCCAGTAGGTGTATGTAGTGTAGTGTAGCTTTAAAAGCTATGATGAGTTATGGTACAATATTCACACATGTCATACATGATTCATATTTGTGGTACAGTTTTATTCCGATATAGCAAGGTCAAGCTTTAATACAAAATAAAACCTTCATAGTGAAAAAAAAAAATTCTCAACTTTTTTGCTTACATTAATATGCAATGTTTGTTCCAATATTGTTGCAGGTTGCATTCTTGATGCCCAATGACTCATCACTGTTGATTGCCTTTAGGAACTGGAATATCTAAACTTGCAAGAATGTGAGGAAGTTCTTCAAGAATTTCTTCTGTACTGAGATTAAAATCATGTTCTGCCCAATATTCTCTCAGTTTCTTCATGACAGGTCCCATTAATTTTCCACCTACAAAATACAATATTATATTAGGCTATAAATAGGTTGGTCTACATCAGTGGTGACCAACCCATGGCCCGCGGACGTTATTTCAGTGGCCCGCTGAGGAATTGTATGAATTATATCACTATTTACCATGTGGAAATCAAATGGACCGCAGGCCAATTAAGACATGGGTGCATTCAGAGTGTCAAAGACGGGGTAATTCTCTAGCTAGCCACTACTAAATCAATAAAAATAAAAATCAACGTTATGTCGTGTAAATCAAAACAAAACAGTGTATCAAAAACAGTACAACATGCGGGACCAAACACGCGCAAAAGGCTAGCTCGCTACCACTATACGGTACCGGTGAAATTGGAAATCAAAGCACAAAATCACATTCACAGTGAGTGAGTCATTGTCCCTTGGTCACTTTTAGTTTTATTATAAGTGTTGTGACGGCAAGGCGTGTTTCGGAGCGAAATTAACATTATGTCAAAGCGCAAAGCAACCAATAATGAATGTTGATTATTTCAGGAAAAGGGCACAAATATGTACTTTTTTGCCCACTTCAAATGCAAATCGGTGTGTTGTCAGTGATTTTGCATTTAAAAAAATTAAAATACTTCGAGCAAAGGCCTACCATCAAAAACGTAATGTTTTTCTTTTTTTCCTTTGTTTTCTCATCTGAATCCATTCATACGTTCCATCAAAAGTCGACAAAATGCACCTAAAATTATGGTTTGAAAAAAATTCCCTGCTGGGCTTAAAATGGGGGGGCAAGCCTCCCGCGAGTCACCGGCTTCGCACATACTACCCTGTAACATGTGCTAATTGATCGTTCTGATCAAGAGTAGCATACCCAGCAAAATAATCACCGCACGTCGCTGATATATGTAATGCATCCATTTTTTAAAGTGAACTTGTGTGGCCAGCAGTGATATTTGGAAAATTCAAATGGCCCCCTGCCCAAAAAGGTTGGTCACCACTGGTCTACATTCACTCCATTCAATTTGTTGAGTTCATAAATAAGTAGTCTCTTTAGTAAGTTTCCTGTTAGTACATTTACAATAGTTTCTTTGGTAAGTTTTTCACTTTAGTAAGTTTTTAGATTATCGATAGTTTTTAGTAAATGTTAAGTAACGAACCTGGTACTCCCTTCTCTCTAAGAATGTTGCCGCTGACAGGAAACTTGGGTATTTCCCAAGCCTTGAACTGTTCTGCGTAATCAGCCTCTCCTCTATACTTCAAGACTTCCACAACCCAATCTTGCACATCGGATAACTTTCCCTTGCCACTGGTTTGCAAGACTAGTACTTGATATGGTCTATAAAGAAAAAATGAATGGTGGTTGCTTGAATCTTGTAGTCCTTGCAGTTTTGGGAGCAAGGATTAGGAAATTAATGATATTTTAGAGTACAGCTCTATAAAAATTATGTACAAACAATAAATATCACTCGATGATGTATTCCACAAGCTCACATAAGCACTTTAAATTGGAAACACTACGTTCATATCAGCAGCGCAAGACGTACCATTTCATATATTGCTTGTATAACAATGGTATGCAACCCGCGTTTAGAATTGGCAGGCCCAACCAATGATTCAATCCGTGACAAATTTATGATCACAGAATAGTGGCAGCTGGACATTTGTTTGGGCACAGCTTGTTCAGAGCAAAGAATCTTTGGTCAGAACGACGCATCTTGAGAGGGCTGTTTTATTATATTGGATTGTATTTACATTCATTCAAGTGATGTTTTAATCTCCAATTCAGATTGTTTCAGATTTGGGATGCACTTCAGATCGGAAGGCTGGTAGCGTCACATGGTAGAACAAACAGAGTTTGCAGTACTTCAGAATAGAATTATTTCAAATTGTCGCACCAAACCGCGAGTACGCCTTTTCTGTTCCGAGTTGGCGTTGTTGGCAGTGCATGCACCGCGAAGCCCTGACGTGGCCCGTGATTTGCAAAATCAGGTAGCATACAAGTGCGATACCTGCTTGAGAAGTTAGTGTCACTTGTGGAAATCAAAATAGGTTTGCACTAAACTTCTACATTCTTTCTTCCCTCTATTTGCATCAAACAGTTAAAGATGTGGCCCCAATCTCATGATCAGTATTAAATTGACATAGTTAGATCACCTTATAATTGCATTTAATAGTCACATTTAATGTTGACCATTCCCACAACATTCTTTATATAACACAGATAGGTATAATTATACAGTAATCAGAGGCAAGCATTTGGGTTCTAACGATACATTCAAATTGTTTGTAGTGTTGAAAAATGCATATTTTATGTTTCAACAATGTATTGGGTTTATTAACAATAATGCTTATGTCATAATTGTCACAAATGTCAGTATGATGATAATAACAGCTATGTAACATAAGCCAGGGTCCAGGGTAAGCTAAAATGTTATCATCTTACTATGAACTTGAAAAAGACTGTCATGACACTTTGCTGTTCAGCAAAGTCCCAAATTTAATCCGAGGGTTTTCCTCGAAATTCCAAGCCCAAAAGTCACCCTCGGCCTATATGCGAATCTCAGCCTAGGCCTATAATCAGTCAAAAATACTTTTTTGCTCATTAAGGCAAAAAAGCATTGTAGCCCATGGAGACTACATTCTTCTTAGATCTTAAATTATATATTGAAGTTGTTGTTGTTGTTGAAATATTTGCATGTGATCTTGACGGAAGTTTTTTTTTCTTAATTAGAGTTTCTAGTGCTGTACTCCATCCATTGGGCATTTTGAAACCATCATCATTATTGAAATTTGCTGGCCTTCACTTTCCATATCTCTAATGATTCAGCTATATATCTAGGAAAACTTAAGGTCTCTCCTATTATTAATTTGGTTTCATCATACAAAATATTATGTTTCACCCCATTCTCATCTGATCGACCATGTTTTGCAACGCCAGACAGATCGATTTTACCTGATTGTTCATGATATTTGTGTTGCTTGATCCGTTCTCGTATCGGCTTTTGCGTCTGGCCTACGTATGCTAGGCCACAGTCACATGTAATTTGGTATACCCCAGCCTTATCACGACTATTATTCCCTTTCAAAGATTTAAATAACGTTGACATTTTGCGGTCTGTAGTAATGACGGTATCTATGTTATACTTATGAAGTAGTTCTCCTATCTTGTCGTGGTACCTTGTACAAATGGAAGGAAAGCAATACCAACACTTTCATTGTCTTCCTTTATTGTATTATTTGATTTACGAGCTATGGCTGATTCAATCAATTTATCATTATATCCATTAGCCCTGAAAGTACGTTTAAGATGGTTAATTTCTTCATGAATGTGATCTTTATCTGAAAGTTTTCTTGCTCTTGTTATTAGGGAATTTAAAACTGACCGTTTCTGGGATGGATGATGATGCGACATGAAGTGCAGATACCTGTCTGTATGTGTTGATTTCCTGAAGACTGTCTGATTTAAGGTGCCATCATCTCTTTTCTTCAGCAATACATCCAGGAATGGAATGTGGCTGTCTTCTTCGACTTCCATCGTGAATTAAATATTTGAATTTATTGAATTTAGATGATTCAGGAAATAACTTAGCTGATCATTGCCGTGAAACCAGATAGCCCAGCAATCATCAATATAGCGTACCCAGCATTTTGGCTTGAATTTGGCTGTGTCTAGTGCGTTTTCTTCAAAATCAGCCATAAACAAATTAGCTAAAAGAGGTGATAAAGGGGATCCCATAGCTATGTCTTCTTTTTGTTTATATGTGGTTTCTTCAAATGAAAAGTAACTCGCATCCATACATCCTTTGATTAGATTAACTAATGGACTACCAATTCTTCTTTTCTTTAACGATTCTATGGCTTCTTTTAGAGGGATATTTGTAAAAAGAGAAACTACATCGAAACTGACTAAAATATCGCCAGGATCAATTGTGTAAGTCGAAATTAGTTCAAGAAAATGACTCGAGTTTTTCACGTGGCTCTCCATTTTCTCTATCTCAGGACTCAACAATCTGGCAACAAAACGAGCTATTTCGTGTGCCGGAGTACCAATCGAAGTGACGATAGGACGAAGTGGTACGTTAGGTTTATGCACTTTTGGTAGGACGTATATTCTAGGCATGATCGAATCCTTTGGTGTCAGTTCGTCCACTAGTTTAGTCGTGAACGGTATTGAATATATATACATATATATATTTATATATATATATATATATATATATATATATATATATATATATATATATATATATATATATATATATATATATAT
>OZ023326.1:55097692-55186660 GCA_964007535.1 Brachyptera risi
ATATATATATATATATATATATATATATATATATATATATATATATATATATATATATATATATATATATATATATATATATATATAGTATATAAAATCTAGTATATGACATATAAAACAGTACCCCGCTAATCCCAAAGATCGCGCAAGAGGTACCAATTGTGTGTAGGCAAGCGCTGGAAGTATATGTCACGTCAAACTGCCCAGGAGTATATTTTGTTCGGACGAACCGGTACTGTGTACGTCTGAACCGGCCTGAGAGGTTAAACCACTTTTTAAAAAAGTGGAAAAGAACTTTTTACTTTTGGAAAAGAATACATTTCCAAATTTTGTAAACATTGAGAATAACCCTCAGTGAAAAATTATTGTCTTTGAATAAATTCAATTTTTTGTGGAATTTAAGCACACAAATGATGTAGGCCTACACATTATTCCAGTTTCATATTAATCGGATTGGCCGTTTTGAAGAAAGATTTGTAATGTAATTTTTGTACATCAATTTTAGCTTTCATGGAGATCAAATAATTAATAATCTAATAATTAACAGGTAGTTCCCATATCAATTGGAGCAAGAAGGCAATGACTTGACATATTCAAAGTAAAGGTGGGTATATAGGTTTCCTTTACATTTCATACAAATATCTAGTTCATCTCATAATGCACATGATACTGCATTTTCCCAATAATGTAGAGCTGGGAATACACCTACCTCAAAATTTTGTCTGTCGTTTATTCTTGGGGTTATTGTGCCGTGCTTTTCACCCTTGGTATTTATCATCCGAACCTCTTCCTTCGTAAACATCTCTTTCATCTGTTCAGGAGTTGCGGTTGTTGCAAAGTCTAGGTCATGAGGTTGAATATCTACAAGTAAATCTCTGGAAAACATTTAAAAAATGAGTATTATTCATGTAAACCGTTTGATTAGAGTCAATTATCAGAAGGGTTGCCAATTATTATTGAATATTTCGATCAATTTTCTATATCAAGTTTTGGATCGATATTGAAATCAATTTGTTTGATTTTGATTATTTTGATATCAAAAATGAATTTGATATTGAATAAATAAACAGCAGGCTGTCAGATGTGCTTCAGATTGGCTATAACCCCGTCAAGTGTGTATTTGCACTCGGTCACATGTTTTAAACTAAAATCGAAGGAAAAAACATGTACTTTTTTCAAATTATGGTTAAATTGAGTCTCTAATTAGAGACTTTTTGAGTTTTGCAATATTACAGGTTAAACAAAAAAATGGCATATACAAGACATGTCTTCATCTAATTCGATACTGTATAGTTTTGAGGCACAATCAGTTGCATCACTTATGAGAAAACTGGTTTCCAAGTTTGTAAAAATCCCATAACAATAACCTGTAGGAGAAAATTCTCACTGTGAATGAACAAAGCTATCATTCATACTTTCAGTGATCTTCGAAACAATCAGGGGAGAAATAACAAAGAAAATGCATTAAAAGTATAGATTTTATTGAATCTCAGGATTAATTGGATTTGCAAAATAGGCTATATATCGTCGCTTGGGTGGCAATACCGCGTATCTCACAATTTGCTAATTGTTCAGGAGACAACAAATGTGTTTCAGAACTTCAGAGCTGACTTTAGGAACATCCTATGAATGTGTATTTAGTAATTTGATACCCATCAACGCGATTATGTTCCAAATTTCCCTCGTTTGCTTCATCCTTAAATTATTGATCACTTACGCGGAAATGCGGTGCCAATTTATGACACTTAGGCGGTGTTACAACACTACTAGAGCCACTAAAACTGCATAATTCAAACACGTGGAGATCAAGTTAACCATGGAAGCTGGCTGATACGCGGTTTGTCATGGCCATCTGGATATATGTGCGTTCGTTTTCAGTTCTTAGAGTGTTTTGATTGATTCCCGTGAGTTTCCCGCGTTACAAAATGAAGCCAATGACATCACAGAATAGGCCTACAAATCAATAATAAAGTGATTTTTCGAAAAAATGTCAGATACGCAGTTTTGCCACTTAGGCGACGATATACAAAAGGTTGCACTATAAATATCTACACGTTGCAGGTAAGGCTTTTAAATGTTCAAGGTAGGCCTACGATGATCCAAAGTCTGTAGATGTAGATTGAGCTGGCAGAATATTCAACATACTATATTTCCATACTTCTAAGCTCATCTCACAATGCATCCACTACATTTTCCTCATGTACTACTTTAACAAAAAGCATCTACCAAATGAGATCTCTCAATCGATTAGAGTTATCACTGTGAGAAGTCTAACAAAAGTGTTAGACAATGGGGGTAGGCCTAAGTGAGAACTTAGTTGTCACTTCGATACAGATAACAAATGATTGTTGTCAAACGAGTTGTCGAAATAATTACACAATGAACCCTCTGGTGTCAAAGTTCATTGTTTTCATTTGAAATAATTAAAATGGGGTGATAAAATCGCCCTTATGGTTTGGGGCTCAAACGATCCTACTTTTAACCATTGACTTAATTGCAAACAATCATTTTGTATCAAGTTTTGATGTTATTAAAAAAAAATCACAACCACCTCAAAGGTATTAAAAATATGTGTTTCCCCTATATAGGAAGAATCTTATCAGCAAAAAATGCTTTTTTGCTCAATCAATACTCTCTCAAATGTTACATTCACTGTTGAGAACAAATCTTGACTCTTCATAAACTTGTTAAATGATGGAAAATGAATGGTATCAGGCCTACCAATGCTGACTAGATGCATGGTTGACCGTAGAGCCAGTGGCGAAGCCAGGATTATATTGGGGGGGGGGGGGGCAATACTCACGTGTGTAGAATGGAAAAAAATTGGAAAAAATTGGCTATTCTCAGGGAGTATGTGGGCATTCGTTACTTACACGTTCATAACGTTCGTAACTTCATAAGATAATATATAATATTTTATTCATCACAAACTTTATTCTTTTTATTCAAATTATGCGCCATTGCGCGAGCAGATAAACTCCATATGAACATGAATATTCAAATGAAATACTGCTGATACTGGTAGAAGTAAGTAGCCAATTGGTAAATAGCGACTCACCTAACTGCTCCACCAGCAATCCTGATTTCATGACCGTATTGTAAAAACAGTGCTGCCAAGGAAGTCAGTTCTGGAGTAAATATAGCGCTAAATTGTGGACTCTTGATCTTCATTGTGTGGGTAATATCTCTTTCAGGTCTCAGAGCAGTAAACGTATGTTTTTTTTTCGCAAACACTTGCACACAATGGACATTCAAACATGACAACTGGAATAAAATACAACAATATCACAATTTCCAAATGACAAATTAATCTATAGATACTCATAACAGAAATTACTTGATGGAAACAATTTAGTCAGGACCATTAATCTTGCAGATCACTAATGTTTGCCTATTTTCCTCACTATATCCATGCCCAAATCAAGTTATTGATATTAGCATAAATACCGGTAAGTAGGGCCTACAGTATCATTTTTAAACAGAACAACGCGAGAAGGATGCCTGCCTTTCTATGGCTTACCCTTCCTTTCTCAGTATCTTCACCACCCCGTCCCCACCCCACCAATGTGTATTATAATCACACATTTTTCAATCAGTTGATATTATTATTATTAGGGCTGTGCGAGCAGAGCTTTTTGCGTTCGAGCGAATTTCGAGCGAGATTGCCTTTTTTCGAGCAAGTTTCAAGCACTATTTTAGTTCGAGCGAATTCGAGCACAAATTTCAGTTCGAGCGAGTTCGAGCACAAAATTTATAGAAAATTGTATAGAAAATTTAATTTAAAAAGAAACATCGTAAATAAAATCATATCTTGAAATATAGCAGGAATATCAAGAAAACGATATGACCAACTCTTGAACAATACTTCAGCAACATTTTCGTGAAAAAATTGAATTGAAAAAAATATTGTTTGAGAAAAACGAAAAATGAATTCAATTGTTGAAAATTTCGTAAAAACCAAATAATCATGTACATTGTTGGTTTTTATTTCATTTTCATTTATTTGCAGTTCTAGCATGATAGTTATCCAAGTGCAAAATTTGAAGTGGATACAAGCAATATTAAAAAAGATAGCCTTGAAAATCATCACTTCCCGGTTAGAATTACGACAATTTTGTATTCCGTACGGGAGAAACTGGGCGAAACTACTTGACAGCTACTTGATCTGCTAACTTCGCCGATGACGACGCGCAAACTTTTTGCCATTGGCGCTCGGCCGTCCCGAGTGTCTTGGCAACACGCGTGATGACGTTTTAATCTGTCATTGAAGAGTTTAAGGAGGGGGAGGAACTGAGGAAGGGAGAGAGACGCGTGTGCGTGTCTGGTGGTTACTACCAGAGTTGGGTAAGTTCCTGAAATAAAGGAACTTGTTTAAAAGTTCAGTTCCTTGCCTAAAAAAGGAACTAAGTTAAGTTCCTAGTTCCTCAGATAAAAAAGGAACTTTCAAGTTCCAAAAATTTGTGAAAGTTTCTTTAAAAGTTCTTGATGCGGATATTTCTCAGGATTTTTTTGGTGTTTAGACCATGAATATTGATAACAATATTGATTTTTGATTTCATTAAGGTTGTTGCAGACATTTTTACAAAGTATTGTTTTTTTTTTTTTAAATAACATCGAAACTTGATACAAAATCATTGTTCCCCAATTAAGGCTATGGATGAAAAGTAGGATCGTTTGGACAGGGCACCACAAGGGCGATCTTACCACCCCAACAATACAAAGTATTGTAACACTTCAGCATTCAAGCAGGTTTCAAGCATCAAATATATACATTTGATCAATTTGAATTTATTTATTACAGTTGAATCTTTCAGTGGGATAGTAAATTGAAAGTTGAAACAATAACTTCACCTACATGAGCAGCACTCATTGAGATTGATTTAATACCAAGAGCAAGATACACAATGTGACCAAACAGTGTGAAGGTATAAACAACAATGTTTCACGTGTGTGCTATGTGGGCATCAATGCGTCTGGTCGATGTCGATGCTCCATGAGAAAGTATTTCCTATTGGTTGATAACAATGTATACTATCTCGTGATTAACTTTTGATGGTGTCATTTCTTTCGCTTGCCGCGAAGGGGCTACTATGACGTCAAACCTTAGGAATGTTAGTTAAAGGGACAGGTCGGTGACTCAGTGCCTATCTAGCGGGGTTGTGTTGATGGCCAGTTGGGGTATTTTCCATTCGGTGGTGTCTATTTGGGTTGGGACACCCGAGTGTTAAAGGACAGGACAATCGTCCGAAAGCATAAAGCGTACCTGAGGGTAGTTTGACTCACGACTTGGGTTTGTTGACCGGAAATAGCAATGGATAACGATCCCGCGTAATGTAGAAATAACTTCAACAAGTGTAACAGTTATGTTGAGAAGGAACTTTCAAAGGAACGTGAATTCGTTCCCAAGTTTCCCAAAAATAGTAACGAAGTCCCTGATAAAGTTCCTTGTTATAAAAAGGAATTAGTTACTTTAAAAGTTCCCAAAAAAGGAACGCGTTCCTTTCTTTAAGTTCCTACCCAACTCTGGTTACTACGACTCAACAGAACTCTTACTCAGTCACTCGGAGTCATTCAGTCCGGTGCAACTGAGATTGTGAAATGATGCGCGTTGTTATCATTCAAGCAAGTTATATGCAAGATCGAAGGGAGAAATGCAGCAAGAAAACTTTTTCATAAGTTTCAGACACTATATTTAATTATTTATTATTTAATACCAATATGTTGAATGATAAAAAAAATGACAAGTTCATTCTCGCTCGCTCGCTCGAAAACGTTCGAGACCCGAAAGTATTCCGAGACTCGAAATTTTGATCTAGAAAAAAATCTTTTCGAGCGAGTTCGAGTCTCGATCTCGCTCAAAAATTTCGAGTCTCGAACAGCCCTAATTGGATGAGCGAAGCGAAGACTCAATTACACTATACCGAAAAAAAAAGTGCCTGTTTTTTTTTTTTTTTTTTTTTTTTGTTGTTTTTTTGTTCGCGCTCCACAGGTCAGACAAAAATTCAAAATCAGTTGAAACTTGGCACACACATGAACCCCTATCTGACTTGATGCTGTATAGTTTTGAGGCGCGATCGGTTCAACAACTTCTGAGAAAACTCATTCCAAAGTTTTCAAAAATCCCATTAGAATAAGCCAGAGGAAAACATTCGTGAAAAATATTTCATCTGAGAGGATTCAAATTTTCAGAGAATTTCAATCTGATAATGATACACATTATTCCGAACATTTACTCAAATTGGATCAGCCGTTTCGATGTAAAAAAATATATAATGTTATTTGTGTCAATTATTCAAAGCTATTAAGATACCTATTAAATCAAAGCAACAAGTGTCACCACTTGATTGTGAACGATTAAAACAAAGCCTTCTTGATTATCATATAAATTATTAATGGAAAATAAGATGGCAGTGATGTAATGGTTTGGATCTCAAGGTGTATATATATATATAATAACCAATCCAAAGATAAGTTGATATGTTCCAGCTCATCCATCAACGCGGAAACACATAACGCGTTTGCCTAGTTATAATTATCAATGAATGGTATTATAATTTTCACTATTGTTGCGGCCAATGGTAGGTGCGCGAATGGTAAAGCAGTGGATTGTATTTTGAGCTACGGTGAGGCAAATGATACGTAGTAATCAATGTCGACTCGGCATTGACTATCAGGTGAACATAAACTGGAGGCAGGTTGTTTCTCGCCTCAAACGATACGTGACTAACAAGGTCGAATTTGACGTAGCCAAGCAATACAAGTGCACTTCTGACTTGATCGTGCCTTGTTTCAGAACCAAAGCAACCAGGGGTAACTTTCAACGACCTGCATTAACTTCTACACAAACAGCCAACACACTAACTAACAAACTAACAGCCTAACAAACAGAAATATAATATTTAGACCTGGAGTGATGTCCCCACACATCATCAGAATAAATAAACAAAAAACAAAAGCTTGACAGAAAACAAAACACCCAACGCTGTAGATGCTTACGAACACAACAAGTGTAAAGAACTAGAAGCGAGAAAGGCCGGAAAGATAGGTCCTATAACGACCAGAGCTGAACGCAGAATGGAGAAACAACAACTGCGTAAATACGAGAGACGTCACAGCACGTCTTGTCTCGACCAAGGAGAGAATCCAACAGGAGATGCTCACACAACAAGAGCTGGAAGCAGACTGACCGAATAAACCCACTTGAACGAGAATTGTCAGAGCACGTCTGAACTCAAGCAAGGAGAGAGACCAACTGGAGATGCTCACACAACGAGAGCTGGAAGCAGACTGACCGAATAAACCCACTTGAACGAGAAACGTCAGAGCACGTCTGAACTCGAGAAAGGAGAGAGACCAACTGACTAGCAAAGCCTGACTGCAATCCACGCATACGCGAGACTGGCGAGATGGGGTTTGATACATCTCACTGGCGAGAGGGTGAATGAGGCAGGCCGGCTAGCTAACAAGAAAGTGGAATGCGGACCAAAACGTCATAGGACCGGTTCCAGTAATGTGGGTCAACAAGTGCTTGCAGCAGAAACGTTAACATTGCATGACGCAATCGAACATGACTCCATAGTCCGACAACCAGCTAGAGAAAACGAGTTGGCTGGTCTCAAAAAAGAGTCGGCATTAACAACTATCAATAAGTGATGCCTTTGGGTAACAAATTAGAAGCCGGGTACCCGCCGAAATAACCCGGGTATTACCCAGGTATTTTTGGCGTATTCTACATTTTTTACAGCTTTTTCACATTCATTTTAATCTTGCTGTTTTATCAATGTCAAAGCTTTTGTCTTTCGAGTTCGAAGAAAAACTACATCCCTTTATTGACTGTCATTCAGCTAACCCATAAAGATAAGCCCTTTGACAAGTCTCAAATAATAGACTGAAAAGTGACAAGTTACAGGAAAGTCTAGGGGCCTACAGACAAAAGACCATCAGCTATCCACTAAAACTGGTAGTAAGATATGGGATTGTGATTGTACGAGATCAACCCTAGGATTCAACTATGGTTCAACCACATCTGTACTACAAGTGAAAGAGGAGGAGCAAAGTAGTAAAGAACACGTGTTGGACATTTGACCATAGAAGCAAATTTAAAGATTATTTTTGTTACTTGTTAGTTTATAGTGGGTAAAGAGCTATTGTAAAAACCGATATATAGAGGTTTCGATAAAGTGAGTTTCCTATTTATTAGTTTCAAAGGTTGGATGTGACCATCCTTGAACAATCGCCCAAGATGCATTGGGGGTTGCGTTTGTTTGCGGCCGGGAGATGGTGCCTTCACTTTTTTTGAAAATACGTACCATATCGTGAGGAATTTTCTGTGTAATATGGATTGCTGCTCTATCTGGTGTGTTTTTGTAGAAACGGCTGATAGGCTGGCAAACTTGATGACAGCGAGTCGGCCTTGAACGTAACGTTAGTTCCTTCTATCATCACTTATCTACGCACGGTCAGTAGTACTTTAAACGTGGCCTGTTAATTGGAACATAATTTCAACATGGAAGGGATAGGAAGTGAAGAAACCATCTCCAACGGGCAAACGCAACCCTCAATGCATCTTGTAATTGCCCAAGAAAGTTTACCTTCAAGTGGTATCTTGGGTTTTACGCGCGTAACAAGACTCTGGGAGAAAAACAAGAAGAACGTGTACGTAACAGCAGAAAAGTTGGGATTGACAGGGATATGAACAGTGTTCTTTTTGCAAGGGAGTGGTTCTGCAAGGACTGTGTTGTTCTTGTCCTGTGCTTTGACATGTTTTGACATTTAATCAACTTCTGTCAATGTATTGCCCTCTTTGCTTCACAAAAAAATAGCATCCAAACAAGTGTGCTGCTGCTCATGAGGATGGATACTTTCGAAATCTTCAATCAAAATATCTGATGAGCCACACCTACCACTACATGTTAAATGGCCTATTAGATATGTTCTGATTATTACGATAATTTTTTCAATATTCGTTGTCGTTCAATCTCCAAACCATCTCCATGGTTATTCATAAATAACCACTGATATAATGTAGAGTAGGCCTAATATTTCAGATAGAATGCGAGATACGAATTCTTAAATGAAGGACGGTGAATTCCCACTTTTGACCTTCATCTTCTTGAAAACTGTACATGCTTGTGAAATGTGGGCTAGTTATTCAAGACAATATTTTTGAAAATAATCGAATCACGAGAACTCAAAATTCATCCATACGGCAATAAATAAGTCCTAATGCCCATATCCTCGACCAATCACTTTTGGATGTTGTTCTCTGGGTTTATGGTTTTTTTAGTGATGTTAAAGGCTAGGCAAATGAACAATGAGATTGCAACTGTGGGGTTCAAGCCCTGTTCTGGGTCTAGCCTACCAATAACCCTATCCACCATCCACCTAAAGGTACGTTTACTCTTGTACTTTGTGGTAGGTGCGACATGCTTTGAGCAACCGGCAACATGAGCTCAGCGCACCAATATGTCTACTGTTGAGCGCTGTGACGACTTCATAGTTTGACTTCAAATTGTGGTAACGTTACCACGAAAAATTCTTCCAACTTCCACCAAATGTATCCAAACAAACTATATGAGCTTCTTGATTATGTTGGACAATTAATTACCTAACTAAGAGTGCCAAAAACTGGTATAATATCTCGTGCAGACCAGATTATAAATGGCAGTCGACAAGTTGGTTCTGACAGTTCAGACAATTGAACAAAACTTCCCGTTGCATTGTAGGTCTCAGCGCATGTTGTCAGACGCGGCTTGTCAGGTGAGGCCAATGAGGCCAGGCCTCAGGCGTATTCTCAGTCCCAAGTTTGAGACCACGACAGTCAGAAAAGGAAAAAAATCAAAAATTGTATGCTGGTATTGTATGCATCTAGTGCTACAATGCAGTATCCGTAATATCCGAAGATCTTACCGCATTCAAAACCTTGAGGGGTTCATTTTCATTTAAGGGTCAATGTTTTTTGTTTCATAGTTGAAAAAAATGTTTTTAGCTTGGTTGTGTATGAAGACGAAAAGAGAAAAGAGAATGGAATTTTCCTCCCTTTGTGAAGCTTGTGCCAGAAGCAAAGCGGTAGCATTGCTTGGTTTCTCCATTTCTCGCTAAAAAATTGTTGCGAAAGTGCAATTCAAGCAACAAGGTTGGAGGCCAGAAGATGGGTGCGTGAACCATGTGCGTGAGCTGACAGCGTGAGAATGTGAAATGACGGTAAATTTGAACAATAACTGACCACCGCTAGGCGATCGACTGCATTACCGACTCGAACGCGCCCACGTGTTTCCATAATTCGGCATTGTCTCAAGTTATCAGTTGTATCGCATTTTTACATCGGGTAAGACATGTGGCAGATTGGCAGTGTGTGTTTGCGTGTGGTGTGTGAGTGCTTGATTAAGAATATTATTAATAGACCGTTATTAGACTCATTTATAAATATTGACATGACAGCGTCCGTCTTCGTTTTTATTTATTTTAATGCGGCTCAACAACCTCACCAACAGCAGGTTGTACGAGGGTACGAATGAGCGCGTGATGATGTGTCAATAAAGATATGATAGGTGACAGGACGTTTACAAAAACCCGTGTCTTGAGCGGGACTCAGAGCCACACCTGACCTGACTTCAGTTCCTGACGTGTTGAGATAGTTTCAGTGTCAAATCTCTGAGTAAAACAACAAGTTAACCTACAAAATCCGGGCCTTAAGCGGGACTCGAACCCATGCCTGACCTGACTTCAGTTCTCGAAGCGTTGAGATAGTTCCAGTTACAAATATCTAAGTAAAACAACAATGATACGCAGTTTACCATTAGCCTGGATGAAGTCCACCTAGCTACTTTTCGAAGAAGCTCTGCAATTGATGGAAAAGGCGCATATTTTGTCGGATGGTGTGTAAATTGAAATGAATTATTAATTAGAGTTAATACTGATACGCCTACATCATTTTAGATTTATTACAGGTGTATATCTCACAAAACACATTGTTACGATCACAGATACAATACAATACGTCTTATTGATCTGAAGTTTTCATCTGATTTAGATATTTATGAGTAGGGCTATTGATTAACAAACATAGGCTATTTGTTTATATTCGCAGAACTTCAACAATGATGCATTATGCCACTGTGATCAATATTATTGTTGGCTTTACATGTACGCATGACTGTTAGCCGTTTGTCATTACGCATCATTAAATTTCATTATATGCAGGGTCCGACGACCGACTGACCTACAAGGATACCGGGTAGTCCTGGCAACATCATACCCCCATAAAAACCTTCATCTCATCCCATCATTTCATTAATCATTCATCCGACGCCAATAGATCTCAGTCATCATTACAGTGCGTCGTTAAAAACTAATATATATAGAAAAATATATTTTATTAAAAAGATCTTGTACCGGTATTGAAATATATTCTTGCATGCAAGGTAATCTCAAGGCAAACTATGCGTGCAAGAACTTCCACTTCACTTGATACTTCACAAAATCAAGATTCGTTTCTCATAATTTTTTTCTATCAATCCCAGGATAGAAGTCAGACCAAGTAACCAATCATATTGTCAGTTTTTCTAGACATTGGTATAATACCAGAATAAATCCCTGACCATAATGACTTGTTGTTCTCTTTACAAAAATCGACCCTACACTTTTTGGGGAAAACAAGTTTGAAAGATTGGTAAATTACAGTAAGAAAAGCATTTTTTTAGGTAAAATGTCGATGTTAAAATTTGATCTGATTACAATGCAATTTCCACAGAGAGTTAAATTTTTTCCAAAACAATCACAAAGTAGGGTACCTATAGAGGAATTTGATTCAGTTGTTTTAAAATATGAATGTTTTATATTGGAACTATTAATTTTTGCTTCTCTTAAGCTGTTTTAACACTACGTTTTTGCCCGTGGGTCAAACCGCGGTTTACCCGTGGTTAAAAATATTGCTGTGTTCACACAGTACTAACCCTGGGTCAACCCGCTCCAACCCTAGTGCAGGCTAGGGTTGAACCCGCGGGCGAGAATTGCCCGCGGGCAGTTCACTTCTTTCTAACTCTCGTCAAAGTTTCAACTCCAAGGTTGAAGGTTCACTCAAGTTTCAAGGTAAATTCTAATTGAATGGATCATGAATGGAGACTAATATTACCTGAACAATCATCTGCAACACACATGGAATCATAACATATCACTCTATATGGGAGAAAACATCAAATGTGTCTATCATTTCAACTCAAATCTTCTAATTTCCTTCAAACAAGCAGTGGCAATACGAATGAGTGTAAACAGTCTCCTTGTTGACCCGTGGTACAGCCCGTGGTTGAAACTACGGGGTTAGACCACGGGTTGGCCCGTGGGTTTACTGGTGTAGTGTAAAAACAGCTTTAGGGAGGACCAGTAGGTAGGTTGTATATAGATTGCGGTGAGTAGACTTGATAGTTTCAGAATAGAGATGTAAATGAAGCTTTTGAATATATTTCATATGGATAAACTAATACGGGACTAGGTCGCCTACCAACAAAATAATTGTAAAAACTCTAGTCATTATATTTTTCGCATCTCTTGAATCAACGCTTTGAGATGCAACTTTACATTTCTTATTACAAACCTCTCTATGAAGAAATGACGCCTGAAAAATACCACTGCCAGCAGATACAAATACAATGGTGTAAGTTTTGTTACACTAGGCAAACGCGTTATGTGTTTCCGCGTTGATGGATGAGCTGGAACATATCAACTTATCTTTGGATTGGTTATTATATATAATTATATACACCTTGAGAGCCGAACCATTACATCACTGCCATCTTATTTTCCATTAATAATTTATATGATAATCAAGAAGGCTTTGTTTTAATCGTTTACAATCAAGTGGTGACACTTGTTGCTTTTATTTAATAGGTATCTTAATAGCTTTGAATAATTAACACAAATAACATTATATATTTTTTTACATCGAAACGGCTGATCCGATTTGAGTCAAAGTTCGGAATAATGTGTATCATTATCAGATTGAAATTCTCTGAGAATTTGAATCCTCTCAGATGAAATATTTTTCACGAATGTTTTCCTCTGGGTTATTCTAATGAGATTTTTGAAAACTTTGGAATGAGTTTTCTCAGAAGTGGTTCAACCGATTGCGCCTCAAAACTATACAGCATCAAGTCAGATAGGGGTTCATGTGTGTGCCAAGTTTCATTATGATCTAAATTTCTGTTTGACCTGTAGAGTGCGAACAAAAAAAAAAAAAAAAAAAAAAAAACACATTCGATTTTTCAAGTACGGTGGAATTGAGTCTTCGCTACGCTCATCCAATTATGTTTGGTAAACGACTTTCTTCTTTCGTGAATACAAGCTAGTATATTACGCTCATCTTACAACGCATATGCTGCATCCTTCTAGTGAGAATCCAATACATTTCACCCTCGTGATGCTGAGCCGCTGTGCGCGCCGTTTCACTTTCAAGCATTACGTCTAAATAGGCCTTTCATAGCATTAGGCACTGATTTCCTTTTTCCGGGTGGTATCTGAGCCTCCAGGACCCCTATTCCTGAGATAAATGAGATGTGAGAGAAATAAAAGTGAGTGAGAAAACGATTATGTCACTTAAAATGGCCGATTTACCATTACCAATCGGCCATTTCAAGTGAGATAATCGTTTTCTCACTCATTTTCATTTTTCTCACATCTCATTTATCTCAAGAATAGGGGTCCAGGCCGACGCTGCAATTAAATATTATTGGGATTTATTGCAAAATAATCAACTAAACTGTGGTACGGTAACTAACGAAACTCCTAGACGGCTTTGCAATTGTGGGTTTCATATGCCGTTTTTAATTTTGGGCCTAAGTTGTTGAAACGTTTTCAAGCCGCGCCTGCATGTTGTCTCTAGATAAGATGGACAAAGTCTATCTCTTAACGCATGTAGCAAGTGTTCATGCAGCCGGGAGAAACTTACTCTCTCATTGGTCAGCACAAGTTGCCCATTGCTCAAAGCATGTTGCTCAGAGCATGTTGCTCACAGCACAAAGCACAAGAGTGAATAGCACAGAGCACGAGAGTATATGCACCTTTATATAACCCAAGCACAGATTGGTCAAGGATACGGCATAAGTTGAGCTCATTATGTACATCACATCACCTGACTTATGTGTCCGGCTTGAATATATTTCAATAAAGGAAACCCCAACATAGGTTTAGACGTCAAGGATGGGCCCCCTCAGTGTTCCCGGCCGGAGGACCCTCATCTTCCGCCAAAACTCGATTTGACTTTTTCAAAAAGTTTGTCAAAAAGAAAAAATTTAGAATAAAAAAACCCCTACTTAGATAAGTATATTCTTATCTATTCAGACGGACTTTAGCGATGATTCAATTTGACATACTGAAAAAAATTGGTGTTTGTTTTTATGTTTTGTTTTTTGTTTTTTTTCATGTTTTTTTGTCGGTTCTCCACAGGTCTAACGGCTACACTATCAACTTCAAACTTTTTTTCATTATGGTTCTTCATCTAACTGAGATCTGTATAGTTTTGTGGCATTATCAGGTGGTAACTTTCATTTTTATGAATTTTATAAATTTCAAAAATACCCATTTGAATAACACGGCAGAAAAAAAAAAAATTATTTAAAAAAAATTGAAATTTTGAGTGAAGTTTAATTACATTCTAATACACATTTACGAGAATTCTTAACTTGATCGGGTCAACCATTTTGAAAAAAAAACATAAATGTGCTAAATTGGTACCACTCATTGCAGTTTTTACCCATTTATTAGATGAGCGTAGCAAAGTCTCCATCCCACTCTTATAGGGTCTTGTCTGTTTTTTTTTTTTTTTTTTAATTTTTTCTTTTTTGTAAGCACTCCACAGGTCGCAGGGTTTGACTGATTGACATGAAACTTTTTTGGTGCACGCAAACTCATCCAACTTAGAACTATATAGTTTTTGGAATGAATCGGTCGGACCGATTTTGAGAAATATCATCTCGAAGTTTCTAAAAACCCCATAAGATTTGGCTGGGCGGAAGATGTTGAAAAATAAAATCTCTCCAAATGCAATGAAATTTTCTCTGAATGTGTACACGTTTGATTATACACATTATTACGATTTTGTGAGCAATTCTGATCAGTCGTTTTGAAGAAAAAAATAAAATGACTGATAATATTCATAAAACATATCATGAAAATTGTGACAGAATTAAGTTGTCGAGATTCACTGCTTTCTAGATTCAAGAGTTGACCAACAATGAAGTATTTTTTATATGCGTCAAGGTGTGTAGAATACCAGAGTCAATGAAGTGGCAAGAGTAGAACTACTTTAACGACTTTTATAGCTTATTCAGATATCAAGGTGTGTAGAATACCAGAGTCGATAAAGTAGCAAGGGTAGAACTACTTCAACGACTTTTATACCTTATTGGGATATCTCGCTCATCTTACAACGCATATTTCGCGTTTGACTAGTAACTTGAATGTCACCCAATTGACAAATGTAGGCAAAAGTTTGGCAGAAAAATTGACATACTATTACTATCCGCTCGTCTAACAACGCATATATGGCGTTTTCCTAGTTAGGATCACATAAGGATATTTATTAGATGAGCGTAGCAAAGTCTCCATCCCACTCTTATAGGGTTTTGTTTTGTTTTTTTTGTTTGTAAGAACTCCACAGGTCGCAGGGTTTGACTGATCGACATGAAACTTTTTTGTGCACGCAAACTCATCCAACTTAGAACTGTATAGTTTTTGGAATGAATCGGTTTGACCGATTTTGGGAAATATCATCTCAAAGTTTCTAAAAACCCCATAAGATTTGACTGGGTGGAAAATGTTGAAAAATAAAATCTCTCCAAATGGGATGAAATTTTCTCTAAATGTGTACCGGTATACATGGATTTTACACATTATCACGATTTTGTATGCAATTCTAATCAGCCATTTTGAAGAAATAAAAAAAATGATAATATTCATCAAATATATCATAAAAATTGTGACAGAATCAAGTTGTCGAGATTCACTGCTTTCTAGATTCAAGAGTTGACCAACAATGAAGTATTTTTTATATGCGTCGAGGTATGTAGAATACCAGCTAGTCAATAAAGTGGCAAGATTAGAACTACTTTAACGACTTTTATAGCTCATTCAGATATCAAGGTGTTTAGAATACCAGAGTCGATAAAGTAGCAACCTTGGGTAGAACTACTTCAACAACTTTTATACCTTATTCGAATATCTCGCTCATCTTACAACGCACATTTCGCATTTGACTAGTTTAATCAATGGCCAAGCCTAGGGCCTAGATTTATTTACTCAATGACCTAGTCACTGAATTTGTAGTTAGACTAGTCAAACGCGAAATATGCGTTGTAAGATGAGCGAGATATCTGAATAAGGTATAAAAGTCCATGAAGGAGTTCTACACTTGCTACTTTATCGACTCTGGTATTCTACACACCTTGATATCTGAATAAGCTATAAAAGTCGTTAAAGTAGTTCTAATCTCCTTTTCTTCATTAACTCTGGTATTCTACACACCTTGACGCAAATAAAAAATACTTCATTGTTGGTCAACTCTTGAATCTAGAAAGCAGTGAATCTCGACAATTTGATTCTGACACAATTTGTATGATTTATGTTATGAATATTATCAGTTATTTTTTTTTTTTCTTCAAAACGGCTGATTGGAATTGCATACAAGATCGTGAAAATGTGTAAAATCTATGTATACACATTTAGAAAAAATTTCATCTCATTTGGAGAGATTTTATTTTTCAACATTTTCCGCCCAGCCAAATCTCATGGGGTTTTTAGAAACTTTGAGATGATTTTTCTCAAAATTGGTACGACCGATTCATTCCAAAAACTATACAGTTCTAAGTTGGATGAGTTTGCGTGTACAAAAAAAGTTTCATGTTGATCAGTCAACCCTTGCGACCTGTGGAGTGCTTACAAACAAAACAAACAAAAAAACACACACACAGACAAAGCCCTATAAGAGTGGGATGGAGACTTTGCTACGCTCATCAATGAGCGTAGCAGAGTCTCCATCCCACTCTTATGGAGCTTTGTCTGTTTTTTTTTTTTTTTTTTTTCCTGTAAGCACTGCACAGGTCACATGGGTAGACCTATCGTCATGAAACTTTTTTTGTATGGGCCAACTTTTACAACTTAGAACTGTATAGTTTTTGGAATGAATAGGTTCAATAGATTTTGAGAAATATCTTGTCAAAGTTTTTAAAAACCCCATAAGATTAGGCTGGGTAAGAAAATTCGAAAAAATGAAACCTATCCGAAAGAAATAAAATTCTCTCTGAGTGTTCAAACATGAATGAAACATGAAACATGAACCACCATTTTGTAAGCAATTCGAACCAGCTGTTTCGAAGAAAAAAATTCAAATAACTTTTTATACATCAAATATATGGAAATGAGCCAAGATTCACTGCTTCCTAGAATCGATATTTGCCCAAGAATAAACTATAGCATTAACCACAATTCTATTTTTAGACATATTCGGACAAGAAGTGTCCGAAAACGGTCTTCTTGATCATAGGCCTAATATGTCATTAAAATTTACATTGAAGAATCCTAAAATTCGATGTGGCTCTGATATTTGACGTCACCAAGTGGGTAATTGTGGTTGATGCTATTCTTTATATTCGTCAAGGTGTATAGAATACCAGAGAAGATAAAGTAGCAATTAAATGAGGGACAAAGCAAAGACCTTAGTATCTAACTTCGTTAGAAGACGTAAAACTAAGCCTTCTAAGCGGCGACAGGGTGATGCTAGAGCACGTATCGTAGTGGAGTGAATTATTCTCTAGGCGGGCCAGTTGGAATAATTACCAGAATGATTTTTTCTCACACCTTCTTGGATCCACATAATTATCCAACTAATGTTTCTTTCAGAACTAGTATATTTCATGATTCATCAATATGCCTAGGCCTATAGTTCCATCATGAGTGGTCGAGACCACGCTATCTGTTATATTCGCCGAGTGTTTTAATTATGTAATCAAGGCAAAAGTGAGGTAATTCTTCAGATTCGGGGAGAAACGGGAATGTGAGTAGGCTTGACCAATTGTAATATCTGTTCATTCGTACATATCCATACTATTAAATATCTATACTTTTTTAATTTATCAGGAATCTTTCTATGAATGATTCACAACACGATAATCACGTCAGCTCGGTGTTATACGCATTGAACATATTGGTGGTAAAGCAGATATCTCTCTTCTAATTCACTCCACGGAGACAGGTAGCACTAGTGAGCAATGCCGCCAAGCGTTACATGGTAAACAAGATCAGTTTTAGGTCTTCTAACGAAGTTAGATATTAAGGTCTTTGGACAAAGTGTGTAGAATACCAGAGTCGATAGTAGCAATGCCTAGGCCATTGAGATTTTTTTTATTATTATTATTATTAACTCTTGCAGTTGCACATAAATGCGCGGTGGCAAGTTCCCTATCAATCCTATCCTATCGCCTCCCTAACCTTCTGACGGAATAGCTTCAACCCTATTTCATCCTCCTCAAGTATACTTCTACTAAGCCCATTCCAATCCCTACCTGTCCTATTCAAGAAAGAGAACTTACCGACATCTAATCTAGCCCCCTTTATAACTACTGCTCTATCATGACTTCGCCTACCCCCATACCCTGACTCATTCCTTTCAATCAACCTATTCAACTCTCCCCAGCCCCCTTCTCCTTCCATTACCCTGAAGAAATTACAGATCCGATCCTCCTTTCTCCGTATTTCCAATTCCCGCCATCCCAAGTCTCGGATCATCTCAGATGGACTCTCCAATATTCTCACCCTCTCCCCCCTTTCATTCTCCCCCCATTTCCACCTCCTAACCCTACCTGTAACCCTTCTAACTGCAATCCTTTGCACCCTTTCCACATCCCTTATCTCACCTAATCTATAAGGATCCCAAACTGAACTAGCATATTCCACCATGGGACGCACTAACGAGAAATAAGCCTTTTCCTTTATCTTCATACTTGTCCCCCTAAGCTGCCTCATTACAAAGTTTAGTGCATTTATACTCTTTTTTACTATTCTCTCAATCTGACTCCCCCACCCTAGACGTCTATCAAATACCACCCCCAAGTACTTGTAATTTTCCACTGACTCAAGTGACTTCCCTCCTACATCATACACTACATCAGCCCTCACTCTCCTCCTACCAAAGGTGACTAACTTACACTTCCCTTCATTTAACCCCATCTTGTTCAACTGAACCCAACAATTAAGTGCCGTCAAATCTGCCTGAATAGCTACTACATCCTCCTCTGTATTGATTTCCCTATATACCACACAATCATCTGCAAATAACCTTATTCTCGAATTAACAACCCTAGTCAGATCATCTATATATAAATCAAATAATAACGGACCTAGCACACTACCCTGTGGAACTCCTGACGTAACCTTAACCTCACTTGAAACCTCCGAACCTACTCGAACCATTTGAACTCTATCCTGAAGAAAGTTTCCAATCCAATTAACTAACCCAGCATTCCCAATGGACAGTTTCAACTTCCCTAATAGTATAGTGTGATCTACCTTGTCGAAAGCCTTTTCAAAATCTAAAAACACTGCATCAATACAGCCCCCCTTGTCTACTACCCCTGTAGTAGAGATGAATAGCTACATCACCAACTCCAATTGGTTTAGTAGATAGACACCAAATTCTCTCACCATATTGGTTCTCGTTTTATTTATTATTATTTGGTATATATTTTTTTTAATATTTCCATCTGAATTGTCAAATGTACATAAAAAACCCTGGCTTACTCACTGGAAACGACTAAGCAAGGCTCCCCTATCCACATAAGTTCTAATGTTAATATATAGTCACTAGGATATATTATTTTCATATCATATTTCAAACGGCAAATTAGCAACTAATCCGTCTCTGACAATGCAGTGACCGAATAAAACTCGCATGTTGTTTTACTTCGAATCATCACAACACCCTCATTCTTCTGGAACTAACTATACCCACCCTTCTCCCCTCAACGCATAACTTCAGTCAGCACTCGCAACCCTGACCGTGGGTACACGTGCAACGACAAAGACACCCTCAGTTCTCTAGTTGACAAACAAGTTCAAGGCCGCATATTAATTCCACACACAGACCTCCACCCTCCAGCGCTTTCGCCTGGCTTTCACTCAAACAACGTCTACTGTTGTCAAGAATGATATTATTGCTATTGAACGCAGCTATATCCGCAACGGCATTTGCTCACTGTTTTCAGTGTATCGGCGGTTGACAGATTGTTTCTTTCATTTCATTAATCGGACGATTTGCGGTATTGGCCGACGTTGCTCAATCTTGCCGGCGGCTATGGCAGTGATCACTAGTAATGTCACAAATTCGATCACCTCGCCTAATTTTCCCTTGTGAATATTTATATTAATTCCCTACCTAGAGCAATTGTCTCTACACGCCCATAACCTGTACACCATAACCTGTCGGCGAATTATGGCCTCACGGCCAGTGTCGCTGTTGCATAGCCTAATTGCCAATAGAACATATTTCTATTGGCAAACAGAACTAGATCCCCCCCACCCCGGAGTATAAAATCAATGGCCTAGGCCGCTAGGCTCTACCATTAAGTATAGAGGTTCCATTAGGCATTGAATTTGTAGTGGTTACAAAATCAATGCATTAAGTATATAAACCTCTATACTTAATGGCTCTACCAAAATTGTGACTGGGGTCTCGATAGGCTTACCACTAAATTATGTAATTTCAGTCGCCGTAGGTCTAAAATTTCGTTAGTGATTAATGAACGAAGAAACATTTCCTTTAACCACTGTAGTCGACGAATAACATTGAAGGATTTGAACCCATCGCTCACAAAAATAAAAACCTTACTTTACTCCATGTCAAAGAGGAGCAGGAGCTCCATGTGACATTATGTTGTGCCGAGCGAAATTCGAGCAAAGCTTTTAAAATTTAAATACTGTGCTAAGGTCTTTGATGCGAGTAGGCCTATGCAAAGATCTTCATTTACCGGGTACTATTAATGTGTCCCCCGATATACTGTACTTTGCTTTTCTGTCCCTTGAAAATACGGAAACTGTACTTCAATAAAGTGTGTCTTAAATGGATTTTTATCGAAGTTGAGAAACTGTACTTTGATAATATCCGATGTTTTTCTGTACTTTGTTATTGTGACACTCAAAATTCTAGAAAGTGTACTTCAATATACTGTGCTTCAAAACAGATGCGGAAAGTGTACTTTGATTTTGTGTACCCTTTAGAAATGAAGAACGAACCCTCATATGCGGAAAGTGTCCCTCGATATTGTGATACTTGATAAACTGTCTCTCAATATAGTGACCCTTGTTTTTCTGTCCCTCGTTTTGTGCAGCGCATGCGCACTACCTGAGTTGAAATATTGGGTACTATTAATGTGTCCCCCGATATACTGTACTTTGCTTTTCTGTCCCTTGAAAATACGGAAACTGTACTTCAATAAAGTGTGTCTTAAATGGATTTTTATCGAAGTTGAGAAACTGTACTTTGATAATATCCGATGTTTTTCTGTACTTTGTTATTGTGACACTCAAAATTCTAGAAAGTGTACTTCAATATACTGTGCTTCAAAACAGATGCGGAAAGTGTACTTTGATTTTGTGTACCCTTTAGAAATGAAGAACGAACCCTCATATGCGGAAAGTGTCCCTCGATATTGTGATACTTGATAAACTGTCTCTCAATATAGTGACCCTTGTTTTTCTGTCCCTCGTTTTGTGCAGCGCATGCGCACTACCTGAGTTGAAATATTTGAACCCCTGCTTCTAAGTGCTTTTCAATACATCGCTGCTCAATAAGTTGCATAGGCCATCAGGGGTATCTAATGCCATGTAGGGAGTAATTGTCAATTGTTAATTGTCATTTTATTGAACAGTACTGTTAGGTTATGTGAATTAAATGACGTCTGAAAAACTATGAATAATTTTATTTCAGAATATATGTCATCGAATATTTCTCTTTTCTACGCACACCATCGGAATCATTTTTTTTTATCTGAATAATTATTGAATAGGTCTATGTATGCTTGATTTCTCGTGGTGTTCAGTAAAATTTGAATCATATTACATATTTCTACTTATTTCACATTTATTCTTGAGGCTTATAAAAAATGGATGAATTTGCAATATATAATATACATATATGTGATAATTAAACTTCTTGGATACGATCCAATTTAACCATAATATCCCAATAAACATATATATATATATATATAATATATATACATATATATATATATATATATATATATATATATATATATATATATATATAAATATATATATATATATATATATATATATATATATATATATATATATATATATATATATATATATAAATATATATATGTTTATATATATATATATATATATATATGTATATATATACATATATATATATATATATATATATATATATATATATATATATATATATATATATATATATATATATATATATATATCATTAATCATTAATCATTAGTATATTTTATTATTAATCATGAGTATTCATTAATCATTACGCATAAGGGTTTTCCCAGATTTGCATCTGTAAATAGCATATGGGCGTTATATTGCATCCACTATATGTATAGGCCTATACAATGAAGCAGTGGCACATTTTTGTATTTAATTTTTTTACTAGCCGAATTTTTCGACTTTCTCAATTTTTTCTCCATTTACAGATTGAAAACATCACTGTCATTAAAAGTTATCAAGATATGAATAACAAGTTGTGATTATTCTTTTTATAAAGTTGGTGTAATGAAAGTATATAGTGGCGTTATTACATCCATCTATACATAACATCTAGACTGTAAATTGATTTGAAGTATGGTAACTTATTGTATAGATTAGTTTTACTATATTTAATATCCTGTTCAAATCTTACTGTAATATGTTTTTCAGTTGGTAAAATATTTTTGAATCTTGTATTATGGTTTTATGTGTTACTTTTGAATTTCGCTGTCATAAATCAATATTGCGCGTAGCGTAGCCTTCATTGGTATATAGGCCTACATACTCCACATGTATATATATATATTTACCAAGACGCGTAGCCGAGTGGTAACACACTGAACCGTCATTCGGGAGACCGGGGTTGGATTCCCGCCTTGGTCGACCATCCTGACAGGGGTTTATCGTGGTTTCCCTCTGTCGTTCAGGTTGATACTGGAATGGTTCCTTAATAACAGGCCACGACCGACTACATCCCACCATCCAAAACACCTAATAAAATAACCTTTCATCTCATTCATCATCCACCGACGCCAATAGATCGTAGCCATCAGTATAGTGCGTCGTTCAAACCCAATATAAGATTATATATGTATATATATATATATATATATATATATATATATATATATATATATATATATATATATATATAAGATTATATTTGTATATATATATATATATATATATATATATATATATATATATATATATATATATATAAGATTAAATATGTATATATATATATATATATATATATATATATATATATATATATATATATATATATATACATATATATATATATATATATATTAGTGATGCCTTCGGTTAATGAATTAGGAACCAGGAATTACAGCGTATCACGCGGGTAATTGGTAATTTCGATAAAAGTGTCATTACAAGGTTTTTTGTACTTTTTTTATTGCATTTTTACAAACATTTCATTTCCGCTCATTTCATCAAGATCTAAGCTGGTGTCTTGTGACTTCTAGGAAAAATAAATCTTTTTATGACTGTCAATCAACCAGCCCCTGAATGTAAGCCATTCGACAAGTTCCCAGATTTACAGACAAAAGACCAGCATCCATTAGAACCAGTAGTGAGATATCTGCAAAATGCACGTGTGAACAAGTGTTGAACAGAACACATATTTGTCTTGGGACATTTGACAATAGACAAAATACTCAAAGGATTGCCTATTCTTGGTATGAGTGACTTGAAATAGAGGGTTCGACCGGTTGTCCTCCGTATTCATTAGTCGTAACGGTCTGATGTGTCCATCCCTCAACAATCGCCTGAGGAAGTTCATTTTCAAAGCGGTATCTTATAGGTTTCATACGCGCATCATGACTCTGGAAGAGGGAAACGAGTAAAATGTCGATGGTTATTCGAGGTTGAGTTTACAGCAACGGCTTTCGTTTGGCCACACTCTTTTGGTTACAGATAACCACAAAGAAGTGCAATAGGCCTATACGTAACCCATCTCCCAATCGCATGAAAGGTGGCTCACATAGAGAGATGATTTTCCGAAAACAGACAAATTGCCAGTATACAGATAAGGAATGACGCATTCATATCACCATAGACCTGAAGCACGCTGCAAAACTATTCAGCGGGGTTTCATTCCTGCCAAGATCGACCATATATAGGCCTATACTGACCATGTACTTTTAATATTAACTTATAGTTAATGAAGTAACTATTATTAGTACATGAGCTGCAGACTGCAGGATTTCCGTGATTCCCACCTGTAGTTCAAGTGAATACTGGGATGTCTCCCCAACAATGGGACACGACCGAATCATTCCCACTGTCCCAAACATATGAATGATAAAATGACCATTTATCTGATCTTTGTAGCATCTCATATTTCATTCACCGACGCCAATACACATTGTTCATCAAAACTCAATAAAATATGTGTGTATACCATACAAATTGACCACTAGTGATAGGCGTGGCTGAATACCAGGCCACCTACATCTATACTTCATGTGGGCATTTAGAGATACTCTGATAGGTAAATGTCAAATTTCCCACATAACAAAGCCCATTTGATTGGATGTTTTGTTTTGTGACGTTTGTGGGCGGGTCAATCACTATAGTCGTCAATTGTGACGGTACAGCGACAGCGGGTACTAACGAAATTTCAACACTTGACGTTCTAGCTTCACGGATTTGATATAATATATAGTCCTAGATAGCTGGCTTACAAAATTGTATTTTATTTCTGTTGGCATCTTCTGTTTTGGTATTCACTCTTATTAGAAAGATGCAACTCTGAATACAATTCTCATGATAATGATTTTCACATCGTAATTTCTTTGTGGAATTGCATTAATTCACTAGTGGTGAGATATAATTGCATCGTTGAAATGGATGATGAACTATAATGATAATAATAATGATAATAATAATTTTTTTAACATCATTTTTTTGTATTGGATTTAAATAATACATAGGCCTACATACAAGATTAATTAATACGCTCTTCCACAAATCCAAAAAGGCTTATCTGTGGGATGAAATTAAAATTAATAGCTTGGACAAAAATCGGGTTTATATCATGAAACAATGAAACAAGTTCACTAAGTGTTTACTTTTTTCACTTTCTTATAAATCAATGGGTTAGGCCTACTTGAAGTACAATATGACGTCTATCATCTATTTCTGTTTTCACAACTCTCAAATTATACAAGGAAAAAATAAATGAAAACTTTTCAATAATTAAGGAATACAAAATCGAATATATGTATATATATATATATATATATATATATATATATATATATATATATATATATATATATATGTATGTGTGTGAACATGAAATTAAAAATTAATATATCATTATACATCAAGAAATACAAATCATATCCACAGAGCGAAAGACATAAAAAGTCGATGCACAAGAATAATTCAATAAATATCTATTAAGTGTATCCCACTGCACAATTGGATCAATCATTTTCAAAGCTAGTATAATTAATTAACCATTTCCTAATTTTAATTTATAATTATAATAATAGTGATACCGGTAATAATAATAATAATAATCCACATCTTATTAATCATATAATCTTATATAATCTTATATAATCATCTTATATATCATCATATATTCATATATCTATCATATATATTCATATATATATATCATATATCTTATATATTATATATCTTATATATATCTTATATATCATCTTATATAATTTGTCCACATCGACAAAATGGCAAAAGTTGGTTGTGTGATTGATATAGCTGTACCACTAAGTCAGAACCTGATGAAAACTCATGAAGAAAAAATTGCTAAATATGTTGAGCTTTCTCAAGAATTGAAAGAACTGTATGGGCTGAAGAGTGTGACCATAGTTCCTGTAATAATCTCGGCAACTGGAGTGATACCAACCGGAATCCATAAAAGTCTAAAAACTCTTGATATTTTAGATAATACATTCATCGAAATGCAGAAAGCGGTCATATTGAACTCTTGTCGCATTGTGAGAAAATTTTTGAATATCCATTGAAGTAATTCATTGTATTTATAATTGTAATTGAATATAAGTTCAGTGGCAGTTTGGTACGCATGTGTACCCGCTCCATTGAACCTTCCACCGGGAAACCGAGAATTGATTAAATAAAAACAATAATAATAATAATAAATTTTTTTTTTCATTATCGGAGACTGTACAAACGATATGATATGCGTCATAAACGTGCAGTTGGGTATATAGGGTACATAATTTCAATCATCAGAGATAAGCCACAATAATGATATTGATAGAATGAATATATTGAGTATGTATAGGAGCCTCAATGACAATATGCTTTTATGTGCGCGAATATGCAAATGACCTGAGGGTAGTTCTATGTAATGAAGATGATTCTCTGTCTATTAAGTAATGGTTAAATAATACACTAGAAATATTGATACATATTCAACCTCAAGACATGGATATAACTTTCGGTTATCAAACCGGAATATTTCTCTTATATACCTGAAATATTTATTGGAATGATACGCGTTGCGTTGCTATGCGTTGTACTGGTAACTCAATCCATTATTAAATAAGTGTTAGCAAACTATATATCAGCAAGTAAAGAGCAGTCTGAATCTAACTACGAATTATAATACGGCAGATGTTTTTCTTACTGTTATGTGATACCTTATAGGTAACTTACATATGCATTTTGTTATATTTTCGTTCGTCGTATAAATGTATGTATTCATATTGGGTATAACGACGCACTGTACTGATGACTACAATCCATTGGCGTCGGCGAATGATAAATGATATGAGATGGAAGGTTATTCTATTAAATGTTTTTGGATAATGGAAAGGAGTCGGTCGTGGCCTGTTGTTAAGGAACGATTCAAGTATAATGACCTGAACGACAGAGGGAAACCACGAAAAAACCCTGTCAGGATCGTCGACCATGGCGAGAATCGAACCCCGGTCTCTTGAATGACGGATAAGTGTATTAACCACCCGGTCAAACGTCTCATTGACTTCACCAATTATTATGAACATAGGTATAGATTTTTTCTGGAAATAAATATCTATCTCCCGGTCGGGAAGTGCATGGAACTCCATCATCTAGGATCTGGCCAATCCTGTCGCATCTTCTTCATCCTCTTCTTCTTCTTCCCATGCTAATACTCGACATGCTTTCCGTTGTTCCCCAAATTTTCTCATTTCTTATCTCCCGCAAATAACTTTTCTCCTCTTTAAGCTTTCATGTATGTATCATGGTCTCTCCATCTTCCTCGGGATCTTGCTCTTACTTCTCTTTCAGATTCTTTTCTTCATATTCTCTCAAGTTCCATCCCTATCATAACCTCAATTTATCCCTTTTTCATCTCATTTTCTGCACATTAACGTATCTATTAACCTCTCCCTAATGTCTCTATACTTCTTATTCTCTCCATACTTTCACTGATTACACCTATTCGTATAAAATATAGCCGCCCCCGTGGCTCAGTCAAATATATCGCTGATGCGTTAGGCGAACTGAAGTAAGGTCGGGCGAGGGTTCGAGTCTCGCACAAGGAAGGAGTTTTTGTGAGCAACCTTTCACATATAATTATTTCATCGTTTCATCATGACCCACTCATTCTTACCCCCGTATAACCTCACTGTAGGTGAGGTCTTCAGACAGTAGAAAATAAAATCAATTCTGATTCAATTTAATTTCTTATTCTTTTACGATTCAATTCAATGTATTGTTGTTTCACATGCCCCCAAGCATGATGGCTACTGTGGGGCCATTTAATATTATTCTATGGCCTCTTCAGCCGAATATTTATAACATTATGACGTATTAAGGCATGATATGACATTATTAATAAATAATAAAGTATGCGCCTAACATAGGTCTATATACTCAATGAATATTAAAATTAAATAACAACGTATAATAATATTCTCAATTAGAGCTATATCGTTGATTATTTGTTTCATTGGGAAAAAAAGCTATAGATAAAACTATACTAGGAAAACGCGGGATGCGCGTTGTGAGATGAGCTTAGAAGTATGGCAATCTAGAATGAAAAATAACTTGTCAGCTCAATTTACATCTACAAACCTTGACTTACTTCAAACGTTCAAAAACCTCACCTGCAACTTGTTGATATTTATAGTAACCTGCAACCTGTCGCATAAACACTTTGCAAAACCAATTGATCCAAATATTCAATAAAATGTACACGTTTATTGCGTTTTCTTCATTATTTCTCATTCGATTGTTGTAAAAATATCTGAAAAGGTGTATAATAGTATTTTTCATATTCTGTGAGAATTTGAGAGCTTTTGAAAAATTCTTGTCTTTCAAGTATTTTTCCTCCGGGTTATTCTTATGAGGATTTTCCAAACTTTCCGATCATTTTCCGGAAAAACCTTCTGACCGATTCCTCTGAATAACAATCCCAACCTATTCTGGTATGACACCAACGTTCAGAAAAAGTTTCAAGCTGATTGATTCATTTCTCTGACCTGTATGCCGCGTACATAATTACAAAAAAAAAAAAAACATAAAAACGAAGCCCATTTTTTTTCAGGGTGTGAAATGGAAAGCTTCGCTACGCTCATCTAATAATAAATTGACACCAATAAGAGAAATGATAGATGTACTACAATGGCTCACAATCCGCCAACGAGTGGCTTTGTTTGTATTAATATTTATATTTAAAATGACAGATGACACAATAAGTCACCCGATTACCTCAGCAATCAAATATGTTACTCAAGTGATATCCAAATTGTCACAATACTAGAAATTAAAATAGGCCCAAGTTATATTTAGATGGAAAAAATAAAAGCAGTACTCATAAATCAATCTTTTATAGTGGACTTGGGTTTTATTATAAATTAGAACAAAAAGTAAGAAACCTTACAAATTTATGTTTGTTTAGAAAAGAATGTATACAAAAGTTGTCAGAACAGAATTTCCTGTATTGTATAGTATATATTTAATCGTATAATATTATATTTTCAGAACTATTTCTCATCAATGTTTCAATATTAATTATCATTAATTATAATGTGTATTTTTGATTTAGTATTTATTCTTAATTTCTGAGCCTAAAACGATGAAAGTAATTTTCAAATGATAGGCCTGTCAAGTAGATTGACTTATCCTATACGACCATAATTTTTTTCACCGATTTTAATGGTTTATTTAATGGTATTGGATTGTTAATAGGCCTACTGCTTAATGGTTCATTTGGTATAAGGATAGTGGAAAGATAAGAAGTCGTGGCCTGTAGTGTGATAACTATATCTCGTCATTGGTTGTAGCGAAAAACAATTAAACCCTCAGTAGGCCTAAAGATGGTCGGTGACCGGGATCGATCTATACGCTCTTTTAACCCTCACTTTATTAAAAAGTGTATCGATACATAATGATTACCTCGTGAAATAATAAGTGTCAGACGGTTACAAAATATCAAAATGCCTTATGTGGGGGTAATATAATATAGTACGTCTGATTTATTTTGTAATCATCTGTCGTTGATCTTTCTCATTCAGCTCCTAAAAATACCTAGTTTTCCAAGGAAAAATGTAAATAATGACGCTCAATGTACTAGCTTCCATAATTTTATCTCCTCATTAGAACGAATTATAGGCCTATTATATTTTTTATACCATCTGTATCAAATAATTATACCATCACGTCTCTGAAGAACAAAGGCACAATTTGAGTGATTAATTATTGACATTCTATCCAATTGTTGGAAGAATTAATTTTTTGCAAATATTATTATTTATTATCGATCAATTTTAATACGTAAATTATTCTTGAATATTCGAACCAAGAACGCACCACTTGGATCATTTGAATTGTGACTTTTGCCTTTTAAAACGATAAACTATAATGAAATGTAAACCAATTCTATCACCAATGCCTACACATTAAATACTAATAATGCCATCAGGGAACATTATAATTTTTTAGTATCTATATAAATGTTCGTTGCGGCAAAAATGAGGTAAATACTGAAATAGTAGGCCTATGCATTTTTCGAATAACTTCCATTTCAAAACCAAGACAACGACTCTCATACAGATGGGTTCAATTCAGAATGTATTTGTTTTAAAATATGACTCAATTTATTTCTCATCGAATAGTATTATATTGTTGATGAGCGTAGCGAAGTCTCCATCCCACTCTTATAGGGCTTTGTCTGTGTGTTTTTTTTTTTTTTTTTTTTTTTTTTTTTTTTTGTAAGCACTCCACAGGTCGCAAGGGTTGACTGATGAACATGAAACTTTTTTTGTACACGCAAACTCATCCAACTTAAAACTGTATAGTTTTTGGAAAGAATCGGTCAGACCGATTTTGAGAAAAATCATCTCAAAGTTTCTAAAAACTCCATAAGATTTGGCTGGGCGGAAAATGTTGAGAAATAAAATCTCTCCAAATGGGATGAAATTTTCTCCAAATGTGTATACATAGATTTTACACATTTTCACGATTTTGTGAGCAATTCTGATATGCCGTTTCGAAGAAAAAAATAAAATAACTCATAATATTCATAAAATATATCATACAAATTGTGACAGAATTCAATTGTTAAGATTCAGGGCCCAGATTCACAAAAGGTCATAACTTTGATCCGGCTCAAAGTTACGACAATTTCTAGAGATAATACCATATTTGATCCATTATTTTTGAATTTTCAATTTTAATTTTTGAATAAATACATTATTATTATCAATCCGTCATTTATAAAAATTAAAAAATCAAAAATAATGGATCAAATGTGGTATTGTATCTGGACATTGTCGTAACTTTGAGCCGGATCAAAGTTATGACCTTTTGTGAATCTGGGCCCACTGCTTTCTAGATTCAAGAGTTGCCCAACAATGAAGTATTTTTTATATGTGTCAAGGTGTGTAGAATACCAGAGTCAATGAAGTGGCAAGAGTAGAACGACTTTTATAGCTTATTCAGATATCAAGGTGTGTAGAATACCAGAGTCGATAAAGTAGCAAGGGTAGAACTACTTCAAGGACTTTTATACCTTATATCTCGCTCATCTTACAACGCATATTTCGCGTTTGACTAGTGGCAATAATTCAAAGCATGTGAGTCATTTGAATTCATTTTATATATGTGATACTATGGCGGGCAAATATCTCTCAGCTGTATTTCTACAAACTTAGGAAATTCTCAGTAGGCCCAAGTTATTGCAATTTACATTTCATTTTTTGTAAACTAATATTAATGCTTTTGAATAGACCCTACATTTCATATTGAGTTCCATTATTATGTTGGAATTCAGCCGGTAATCAAAATCTATTGCGTTGCGGGATTCATTATTGTATCTGGAGTAGGTATGCTACTTGGCAATATATTATAACCAAGTGTTGAAAATGAGTTTTTTGTTTCGCACTTGTATACCAGCAAAACCATCTCACCGAAACATTTTATTTTCATATTTCTGAATCAAGAAAGACACAATATGGCCTACTTTTCGTTACAAATCAAAACACTTCGAACGATTTTCATCGCTTGTTCACTTGTTTTCATAATTTGTAATAATTATGACTTTTTCAACTCAAATATGTATGTATACGGTATCAATAAAAAGCAATAATCAATGAAATATTCAATAATTGATTATGGTACTTATGGGCTTGGAAAAAGAGATTTTTGACAAAGATGTTAATTTCACGATGTTGGCGTCACTTTATTGACTGATTCATTCTCTTTCATAAAAAACAAACCTCATCATTATGCGATGCTTGGTTATTTAACAAATACATATTTTGTAACCCTCCCACATTTATGATGAGAAAAAATGTTCTGAATTCCATGGGCAACCAACTGATTTGTGAATAAAGTTATAATACAAGTTATAAGCTTTGCCTGCAATTTACTTAAACTAAGATTTACACACACAATCATAATTTTCAACAATGGAAATATATATTAGATTTATAGGTGAAAGACTAATTTTTTCTTCATTCTGAAGCTTATCAAATGAAGCATGTTTTGACAGGGCCACAATTTTGATTTCTCTAATACTTAGATGAGATTTTTCTTCAGTTTGTTCTGGAGCCAATAAAAAAATGACAAAATTACAGCCCATCAATCAAAATGTTGAATTAAATACTTCTTGTGGTCATTGAAATGAAAACTAAACGTACGTCAGAACACAGGTTTTACCCTAATAATCAAAATGAATTATGAAAAAACTATCTATAACGAACAAAGGCGAATGCATCTCTGTTGTAATCATCCCATTGTTATAACAATGAAAAATTAATTACAAATTCAACGATGAAAAAAATGTGTTTTCAAATATGTATATTCTATGTTAAGCATGTGTATTGAAACTGGAATAGGAAGATAAAAGTGGAAAACTTCAAAACTCTGGAATTGTTTTCCAAACCCATACCTCAATTGAATTATTGATTCAATTTTTATTTACATTCTGAATTTATTATTGAAATATATTGAATAAAATCGTGAAATATAATGATTTATTGATTAACAATTATCGGATTATCCTATTAATTAATTAATACCAGGAATACACTTTTCAAACGCAAGGTATTAATTTGTATTCATTTCAAATGATGGAAGTTTGCTGCAATCTGTGGTAGAATTTCGAATAACGTATTCTAAAATTCTAAAATTCTAATGCACAAAAATTGCTCATTAGAGAAGACGGCTACATGAAAAAATTACATAGACATATGGCCATATAGGATAATAGGACATGAAGCCAATTATTAATATATTTTTGAGAGCAATTACTTCCATTATTTTAGTGTACATTCATACTAACATAGGCCTAATCAGTTCTACCATAAGCCCAATAAGACGATTAAGAGGAACTTTCAAACCTTGAAATGTAGGTCAAAATAAAATGAATAGAACATATATAAAATGAACTCAAAATATTTCAATCACAAATTATTCAATATAAATATTGGCTGCATAAGATTGAAACACGATATATAGGCCTATATTATAATAGGCCTATGAGAGTATACTATAGACCCCTATATATTTTTTTCAATGCTGCTTCACAACTCCATCAATAGCTAGGTTATAAGGGGATAAGAATAAGCGGGTGATTATCAAACGATGATAAGTGAGAGGACGTTTACAAAAACTCATGCCTTATGCGGGACTCGAACCCACGCCCGACCTGACTTAACTCATTAGATCATGTCAAAAGCTATTGAGCCCAGTTATAATTACCGAACGTTTGCATTATATGCCCAATATCTATCCACACATTTGCATTTTCTCTCTCTTGAAGAGCTGACTTGGCCAAGACTTTTTATATCACTACTTGTATATGCCAAAGTGTTCGAATAGCAAGGGCTTGGCTCCCTGTTTTTGGTGGGGAGGGATAGAGGCTCCGTGCACACATACTAATTATTTCCATCGAGTACTTCTTCTCATCACCCTTAATGAGTTATTATAAATATGATGAAGGAAAAAACGATCGAGTCGTAATACAATCGCAATGATGGCGTTTGAGACGTGTTTGGTACAGCTTTATTTCTGAGCTGAGTGTGTATAGTGCCTATACGCTTACAAAAAGTATTAGGTGAAAAAAAATTTTTGGAAAGGTTTATGAAAAATATGTAACGATCTGAATGTTTTGAAAATATATAATCATCGATTTTTGTCCATAATTCTTTCTTTCAGTCTAGTTGGCAAGCAGTTTCTTCAATGAAACGAATTATAAGTTACAGCTATAAATAATTTCATATCCAATTCATCTGCATATGTACATTCTCAATAATAATTAAAAAACGGTATGGCACTCTCCCAATTGTTATTTTGTGAACTATTTAAGTGATTCATTCGAAGTCATTTCGGAAAAAAATCGAATTTCGCGCGTGGTGCTTGGCTTGCGCGCCTCCCGAAAAAATGAGCAAAAAGGAGCATTAAAGAAAAAAGAGCATTCATTTTAAAATGTGGCAAATTAATAGCACTTATTGAGCAATAAATCCCGACCGAATTTCATAATTAGTGCTTGAGAGGGGGAAGGGGGAGGGAGATCAGATTTATACATTGTTACATTGAAGGAACGTGCTTGGGTGTGAGCTTCTAAAACATCCTGTAAGTATGCAACCAAATAACGCCGATGCCTCATAAGATGCCTAATGGGTTATTAGTGCAACCTGACGGGAGTTTGATGTACTACGAGCCACTACGAGCTGTCGAGGTACACAAAATCAAAGTACAGTTTCCGAACCCATTTCGAAGTACACAAAATCAAAGTACAGTTTCCGAATATCGGGAGACAGTTTATCAAGGTACACAAATTTGAGAGACAGAAAATCAAAGTTCACTATCCGAAAACGGTGCGAAAACGGTGAGGCACAGAAAATCAAAGCACACTTTCACAAGAATTGAAGTACAGTTTACCAAGGGACAGAAAACAACATTTGAAGTACACAATCACAAATATCGAGGTACACAAAATCAAAGTACAGTTTCCGACTATCGAAGCACAGTTTATCCCGGGACACTTTAAATGCAACCCATTTACCAGTAGGAAGATGGCTCCCGGCTCCCTGGCTCTCTGGCTCCCTGGCTCTCGACGGAAAATGTAGAGAAAAAAACCCAAACTGAGACGGTAGTTTTGCTGGGGGGCTGCTCCTTCACGACTAGGATCAGTCAGTATCTTCTTTGGACAGCGCCAAAATCTAATTTAAAAAATGTTTCTATTATTTTTGGGTATGGGGGTAGGCGAAGTCATGATAGAGCAGTAGTTATAAAGGGGGCTAGATTAGATGTCGGTAAGTTCTCTTTCTTGAATAGGACAGGTAGGGATTGGAATGGGCTTAGTAGAAGTATACTTGAGGAGGATGAAATAGGGTTGAAGCTATTCCGTCAGAAGGTTAGGGAGGCGATAGGATAGGATTGATAGGGAACTTGCCACCGCGCATTTATGTGCAACTGCAAGAGTTAATAATAATAATAATAATAATAATAATAATTTCAAAAAGCTGGCTCCCAAAAAAGTAAAATTACTGATTAACGTACCACACCATTTTTTTTCTATTTTTTTCAATTTTTTCTTCATTTTTATTAAAGTATATAAGCTCCGTTCCGCCTGCCAGCGGTATACGCGAGGTTTATACACTAACCTGACCCTAACCTAACCTACTGTCTACCTTTGTCGCCTTGGTCAGATCACAAAGCATCAACTTCAAGTGAGTAAAAACCATATTAAAACGAACAAAACACAAAAAGTCCAAACACTACATCATACATACAAACAAGATCTATCAGAAAACACCTCAAACAAGAATATCGGACAAAAATTAGCGATGGTACGTTGAACGATAAGATTACTCCCAAAAATATTTGTTCACTCTTTTTTTTTTCACTCAAGAAATTGGGGTGCACAAGCCGATGTATGAACACTTTCCAGTTGACAAAAAATAGGCCTATGATCTGTATATCGGTTTTCTTCGAACATCGCCAAATTTGTAATTTAAAGAATTTTCAATAAAGATGATTCAAATTTTGGGAATTCATTTTCTCTCCAGTCGCTAAATTTGATGTGCACAAGATATATTGAACAATAAGTACTATTCCCATATAAGCCAAGTGTGATTTCTATACCGTATCATATTTGGACATTTTCAATTTGTGACTTGAAAAAAAAAAACATTTTTTCCATCAAATTTGGAATTTTGTATTTTTCCATTCGTAAACTTGATGTGCACAAGCCAAACTGAGACGATAGTTTTGCTGGGGTTCTTGCTGGGGTTTTGCTAAGAGCCGCGAGCCAACTTCACACCGGCTCTTCATTTTGCTTCGTGTAAGCCTTTGGTGTAAGCTGCGGGTTGCAGATTTTGTTGGAAATTTCTGTTATAAGTCATAACCACAGTATATATATCCTAACATCACAATCTCAATGATAGAGCATTGTAACGCTGTCATAACTTCGTAGTTCGCAGTTCGCACTTGCCTACTTCATTCATACGCCATTTTGCGATGTGCGTCAAAACAGCGCCCAGAAAGTAGCGCCCAGAATCAGCCAGCGCCCAAACTCAAGGTATAGTTAGGAGTATGAAGTTAGCTTCGAAGGATGCCAAACTGCTACCAATTTCAGCAAAAGACGCTATTTAATTGATGACATCAACCCAATGACTTGACCCTTCAACATCTATTATCCGTACTATCGCAAAGACCTAATAATAATAATAATAATACTTTTATTCATGTGTAACAAAATACATTGTTGTAGAACAGGTCAAAATTTGTTATACGTAAGTAAAACATAATATACAAGTAAAACATCGATAAAATATATAGACCTATATGAGAGAGAAATCTCAAGGAACCTCACTTGGGTTGGTCATATTCAAATGCCGTTTGCGTATTCCCTTGCATCGTAGAGTGGGTTTGAGATTAAAAATTCTTTCACCTTACGTTTGAAGGTAATGTCGTTTCTCTCACTCCTAATTTCTTGTGAGAGTTTATTATAGAGGATGGCACCCGCGTACGAAGTGCTCCTACTGAACAGTGACAGATTGTGTGATAGAGTGACGATATCATTCCTATGACGGGTGTGGTGGTCGTGTATCTGGTCGTTAGTTACATGTGTGGACAAATTCGTTCTGATAAACATGATTAGACTAAATATATAAAGGCAGGGAGCTGTCAGTATTTCTAGCTGTTTAAAGAAGGGTTTACAAGACGTTCGACTTGGTACGCCAGCCATGTATCTGATAGCCCTTTTCTGGATGACGAGTAGTCTTCTCATGTGCGGCGACCCGCCCCAGAAACATATTCCGTAGGAAAGGTGTGACTGGAAGAGCGCGAAGTATACGCTATACTTTCACGATTTCTATACTGGTAACCCTCTTGAGATTGCGTAACAGGAAGGCAGAGGTTGCAAGTTTCTTGGCGATCGTTCCAATGTGTGTCGACCAATCAAGCGTGTTATTAATAGTAATTCCTAGGAACTTGGTTTCATTGCTCTCCCTCAAACTAACCCCCATGAGTTTGATCAAGGGACTTGAGTGGAGTTGTCTTTGAGCTGTGTGAAATTGTAGGAAAGTTGTTTTGCTACTATTAATCAAGAGTTTTGCTGAACTGCGCCACTTCACCATGCTTGATGCTGCCGCGTTTGCAGTATGGGCTATATTTTCTTTCGTGTCAGATGTTATCAGGTGACTCGTGTCGTCAGCAAACAGTGCTATGGTCCCAGGGCCTAGGGATTCTGGTAGGTGGTTGACGTATAAAATGTAGAGCAGCGGGCCTAATACTGTGCCCTGAGGAACTCCAATGTGTGTATCTTTGAGATCCGACTGAACAGCTCCCTCCGATAATGAAACAAATTGACTGCGATCTGAGATAAAAGAGCTAATCCATTTTAAGGGTACACCTCTAAAGCCCAAATTCATCAAGGTGTTGGCCAGTAGCTGATGGTCTAAACTGTCAAAAGCCTTTGACATGTCATAAAACAATCCCAGAGCTTGGGATCTCGTGTCTAAAGCTCTGTAAATTGATTCCAGGAAGCTGTTTATAGCAAGCGAAGTCGATTTCTCCTTTTGGAAGCCAAACTGGTTGTGGGAAAGAAGATCATTTTTCTCCAAGAAACTCATGATTCTAGAGTGTGCCACCAGTTCGAGAACTTTTGAAAACGACGACAATAGAGCTATAGGCCTATAGTTCTCAGGGAGAGACTTGTTCCCTTTCTTGTGGATTGGTATTTTATTTATTATTAACTCTTGCAGTTGCACATAAATGCGCGGTGGCAAGTTCGCTATCAATCCTATCCTATCGCCTCCCTAACCTTCTGACGGAATAGCTTCAACCCTATTTGATCCTCCTCAAGTATACTTCTACTAAGCCCATTCCAATCCCTACCTGTCCTATTCAAGAAAGAGAACTTACCGACATCTAATCTAGCCCCCTTTATAACTACTGCTCTATCATGACTTTGCCTACCCCCATACCCTGACTCATTCCTTTCAATCAACCTATTCAACTCTCCCCAGCCCCCTTCTCCTTCCATTACCCTGAAGAAATTACAGATCCTCCTTTCTCCGTATTTCCAATTCCCGCCATCCCAAGTCTCGGATCATCTCAGATGGACTCTCCAATATTCTCACCCTCTCCCCCCCTTTCATTCTCCCCCCATTTCCACCTCCTAACCCTACCTGTAACCCTTCTAACTGCAATCCTTTGCACCCTTTCCACATCCCTTATCTCACCTAATCTATAAGGATCCCAAACTGAACTAGCATATTCCACCATGGGACGCACTAACGAGAAATAAGCCTTTTCCTTTATCTCCATACTTGCCCCCCTAAGCTGCCTCATTACAAAGTTTAGTGCATTTATACTCTTTTTTACTATTCTCTCAATCTGACTCCCCCACCCTAGACGTCTATCAAATCTTAGCTCTATCTTAGATCTTAGCTACTTCAAGTTTTGCTGGAAACACACCTGTAGATAGGGAACAATTTATAACATTCATTTCTCCCATTCTGCATTTTTGCAGCGCCTTAGCTCGGAATATAAGCATCTTATTTGTGTTGGGGATTTCAATATCAACATGTTGAGTATTGACTCGGTCACAGTAAAAGCATTGAATAATATACTAGAGTCTCTAGGCATATATCAGATAGTAACAGACCCAACTCGAATTACAGCTGTATCTAAAACACTTATAGACTTAATACTTGTAAATAATCCAAATTTATTCATAGATACAAATCAACTCTCCCCTCCAGGTACTGCAGATCACAATATTATCACATTAACATATAACATAAAACTGCCAAAAAGAACTCCAACTTTACATACTTATCGTAATCTAAAAAAGATTAATTTAGAAAATTTTGCTAATGATGCTGTAAATGTGAATTGGAGAGAATCTGTAGAAGCTCATGCCTCTATAAATATGAAGGTAACATGTCTGAACAACTTGATACTAGAATGAATTGATGCACATGCTCCATTGCAACAGAAGCGATTTTCAAAACCTGTTGCTCCCTGGATGACCACTACTTTAATGAAGGGGATTAGAGATAAGCATAAAGCATGGGCAAAGGCAAAATCAACTGATAACAAAGAAGACTGGAATATTTATAAAACACTAAGAAACAAATTAGAGTCAGAAATAAGAAAAGCTAAACGTAGTCATTTTAACATCTTGAATGGAATGCATGGTTCAGAAATGTGGAGATTTCTAAAATCAAACAACGTTATAGCCACAAACAATGCAAGTTCCCTTCCTCACTCACTAAATGACCCAGTTGCAATGAATACATATTTCAATAGTATAGGTATGAGCGCTGAGCTATTACCTCATGTTCAAGGTGAAATAAATCTACTTAATAATCGAAATCATGTTGAACGTTTCCAATTGAAAACTATTAATAAACAATCTGTTCTTGACATTATTAACACCATGAAAACTAAAGCCACAGGTGTAGATCTAATAAATATAGATATTATAAGATTAATAATTCCTTTTTGCATTGATGCTGTTACTGATATTATAAATTTCTCAATCACTTCATCAACTTTCCCAGACATGTGGAAAACAGCAATAATTAGACCCCTGTCAAAAATAGCTCATCCTACCGATTTCAATGACCTAAGGCCAATAAGCATCTTGGTAACATTTTCAAAAATAATTGAAAAAGTCCTACACAAACAAATAACAGGTTTTACAGATGCTTTCTCTGTCGTCCCAAGGGAGCAGTCTGGTTTTAGATCCGGTCACAGTACTTCTACTTCCTTAATTGATATGACTGATGAGATAAAAAATACCCTTACAAAGAAAGGAGTGTCAATACTTGTACTTTTAGATTTCTCGAAAGCATTCGATTGTGTCAACCATGAGCTCCTACTTGCAAAGCTAAGGGCAATAGGTTTTTGTCACCTAACAATTAAGCTATTTGCTAGTTATCTAACCGAGAGAACTCAAATGGTACAATTATCAATAGAAAATAAACTAGTCATTTCGAGTCCATTAGTTGTACGGAGTGGAGTTCCCCAAGGATCTATACTTGGACCCCTACTTTTTAACCTCTACATGTATGATGTCCCCAACATAATTAATCATTGCAAAATTAGCCAGTACGCAGATGACATACAACTATTGAGTTTATGTCTTACGTTACTGAGTATAGATTCAACCTTAGTCGACCTCAATAATGATCTCAAATCCATAGCTAATTACTCCCGAAATCATGGTTTAAATATCAACCATAACAAATCTGTATTTTTACGTATTGGTAAAAAAATGACCTTATCAACTATCAACGAGAACGAGACTGATTTCAAAATTCATATAAATAATACTAAAATTGATAAAGTGGACAGCATAAAAAACCTCGGTCTATGGTTCCAAACAGATTTATGCTGGGGAACCCATGTAAATAAACAGTGTGCCAAAGGATATGCCACCATCAAATATTTATATACTTTCAAACAATACCTACCATCTAAAATGAAGATATGTTTATGTGAATCATTGGTTCTCTCCTTATTTGATCATTGTGACTGTGCTTACACAGGCCTGAATAAAGAACAAGCATATATAGTATTCAAAAAGTGCAAAATGCTTGTGTAAGATTTATTTTTAAAATCAATTTCAGAGAACAAATCTCTCCTTATCTGATAAAACTAAACTAGTTGAACATGGCAAATCGTCGTCTACTTCACATGGCCAAATTCCTCCACAAATTGATAAATACCAAGTCACCAGAACAACTTTATGATAAACTCTCATTCACAAAAGATCTCCATAATTATAACACTCGCCTTCGAGAAAATTTAGTATACAAACATCATAATTCTACCACGGCCTCCTCGTTTTCCATACTTGGTCCGAAAACTTGGAACAATCTAGGAACAATTTACCCAGTAACTTGAAACCTATAAAGTCATTATCTATTTTCAAGCACGAATATAAACAGTTCCTATACTCTTGGATCAGAAAGACAAAATTATCATCAAACCCAAGTATAAACCTCGAACACTCCAACTGTGGGTTATTTTCAATATTTCAATATATGTTATCTTAATCATAGTTATAGTAAATAGGTGTACATCACAAGACTGATCACTTATAATATACATTCACAAAATGTTGCTGACGCTCAGGTAGTTTTTGTTTTATAGACAGAAACTGGTGGAAACAGTTTTATTTTGATGAGCTAACTTCTTATAAGAACCTACTTTGTTTCCCTTTTATACTTGCTGCTAGTACTAATTTCTAAATGCTAAATACTAAATACATACTAGCCATTAATGTAAGTAGGCTTTCTACGGTATTGGGCTAGCATTTTAGTAGATGTAATGGCCTGCTTATTTTTATTTTTGTTTCCTCATTTTTGACTGTATGCCAATATTTTAAATATATATTTACTTTTATGCAATATTAATATTTATAGGCATAACTTATATGTAATTGTATTAGATTCTTTTATTTTATGTTATGTGTCTATTCTCAATTTGTACTGTTTAACTTGGTTATGTGGAAGAACAGACTTCTTGTCTGAACCTCGCCATTTCATTAATGTAATTCATTCCTGTTTTTCATTCCTGAATAAAGACTATTATTATATTATTATTATTATATTACAAGGGGCTCACAAATGTGTCGTGCACAAGCTCTTAGTAGATTAGGCCTACTAGGAACCTCATCCATCCCAGCAGAGTGCTTTGTGCATTTGGTGTTAATGATGCGAATGATCTCCTGGTTACTGACCGGGGTAAAGAATATTTGGCATTTTGAGCGTTTCGGTAGTTTATGGTGGATAACGGTATTGCTAATTTTGCACCTGTTGAGTGTAGGAATTTTACTCTGCAGTTCGTATACAGCGCTGCAGAAATAGCTGTTTAAAATGTTTGCGTAATCCTGTGGTCCGTAACTGCTTTGTCCAATGTGGTAAGTTGAATTTTCGGCCCAGTCGAAGAGGATATCTCCAGTTTCCCTCGGATAACCTGCCAAGCAGCAGAGCATTTGTTCCTTGAATTGGATATGTGATTGTCAATTTGTCATTGAATGCTCGCTTTGCCAGCTTGATAGCTTGCATGTGCGATCTTCTGAAGGCATTGTGCTCCTGTATCAAGTAATCATTGTTGCTAAACTTCATTTGAACGTACATCTGTCTCAGTTTCGCGGCCGACTCGCGTATTGCATTGGTTACCCAGTTTTTCTTCGTATGATTGCGGGGTTTTGACATCCGCTTAGGAAAAGCGCGATTTCCATAATCCATTAATGATGTTACAGAATCACCCTTCAACAGAATTGAACCCGATTTTAATCTGTTTCAGATGTTGAAAGAAGAGTATATAAACCACATGTATGAACCACATGAACAGACATGGATTTGATCATGGTAACCTCTTTAATGTTCCATCTCTGTTCTCCAGAAAACTACCCTTAACTATAACGTAGTGATTTCGAATTCTATTCACTTAAATAACGAAATTAATTGGATTTTTGAAGTTCTCGACATTTTATTATAGGTATGAGTGTGTTCCTGAACACCTCCTGAATTCATCAACGCCCCTAACTTTTTTCCAGCTCTAGGCTTAGGCTGATTTTAGGGGTTGTCTACATTTCTGCATCGTATTCATTGACATTTTACTGTTTCCCGATACCTTGACTGTCTGAATCCACCCCTAACTCGATCATATCTGTTCCATGTCCGTTTTCCGGGGAACGGTAATTCCGGTAATTCCGGTAAAAAAAACGGAAAATTTTCTATGGAAAATGGACATTTTACGCTCTGGGCGGAGGAAATTTGCGAGCAAATTTTAGGGGTTGTCTACATTTCTGCACCGTATTCATTACGGACATACTATGAAAAATGAACATTTTAAGCTCTGGGCGCTGGAATTTAGAAAGTGAATTTTACGGGTTGTCTACATTTCTGCACCGTATTCATTGATATTGTACTGTTCTCCGATGCATTGACTGTCTGAATCCACCCATAACTCATATCTGTTCCATGTCAGTTTTCCGGGAAACGGACATTCTATGAAAAATGGACGTTTTAGGCTCTGAGCGATGGAATTTAGGATGTGAATTTTAGGGGTTGTCTACATTTCTGCACCGAATTCATTGACATAAAGTTGTTCACAGATGCCTTGACTGTCTGAATCCACCCATAACTCATATCTGTTCCATGTCAGTTTTCCGGGAAACCTACATTCTATGAGAAATGGTCATTTTGGGCTCTGGGCGCTGGAATTTAGAAAGTGAATTTAAGGGGTTGTCTACATTTCTGCACCGTACTCATTAAGAATTTACTGTTCCCCGATGCCTTGACTGTCTGAATCCACCCCTAACTCATATCTGTTCCATGTCAGTTTTCCGGGAAATAACCCTTCTATGAAAAATTGACATTTTAAGCTCTGGGCGCTGGAAAATTGAAAGTGAATTTTAGGGGTTGTCTACATTTCTGCACCGTATGCATTGATATTTTACTGTTTTCCAATGCCTTGACTGTCTGAATCCACCCCTAACTCATATCTGTTCCATGTCAGTTTTCCGGGAAACGGACATTCTATGAAAAATTGACATTTTAGGCACTGGGCGCTGGAATTTGAGATGTGAATATTAGGAGTTGTCTACATTTCTGCACCGAATGCATTGACATGAAGTTGTTCAGAGATGCCTTGAATTTTCTAATCCACCCCTAACTCATACCTCTTCCAGGTCCGTTTTCCGGGAAACGGAAATTCTATGAAAAATTGTCATTTTGGGCTCTGGGTGCTGGAATTTGAAAAGTGAATTTTAGGGGTTGTCTACATTTCTGCACCGTATTCATTGAGATTTTACTGTTCCCCGATACCTTGACTGTCTGAATCCACCCTTATCTCATATCTGTTCTATGTCAGTTTTCCGGGAAGCGGACATTCTATGAAGAACGAATATTTTAGGCTCTGGGCGCTGGAATTTAGGATGTGAATTTTAGGGGTTGTCTACATTTCTGCACTGAATTCATGGACATAGAGTTGTTCCCTGATGCCTTGACCTACCTAATCCATTCCCAACTCATATCTGCTCCAGGTCCGTTTTCCAGGATACGGACATTCTATGAAAAATGGTCATTTTGGGCTCTGGGTGCTGGAATTTGGAAAGTGAATTTTAGGGGTTGTCTACATTTCTGCACCGTATTCATTTAGATTTTACTGTTCTCCGATGCCTTGACTGTCTGGATCCACCCCTAACTCATATCTGGTCCACGTCAGTTCTCCGGGAAACGGACATTCTATGAAAAATGGTCATTTTGGGCTCTGGGGGCTGGAATCTAGAAAGTGAATTTTAGGGGTTGTCTACATTTCTGCACCGTATTCATTGGGATTATACTGTTCCCCGATTTCATAGAATGTCCGTTTTTCGGAGAACTGACATGGAACAGATATGAGTCAGGGGTGGATTCAGACAGTCAATTAAGGCATCAGGGAACAGTAAAATTCCAATGAATACGGTGCAGAAATGTAGACAACTCCCAAAATTCACTTTCTAAATTCCAGTGCCCAGAGCCCAAAATGTCAATTTTTCAAAGAAGGGTTGTTCCCCGGAAAACTGACATGGAACAGATATGAGTTAGGGGTGGATTCAGACAGTCAAGGCATCGGGGAACAGTAAAATCCCAATGAATACGGTGCAGAAATGTAGACAACCCCTGAAATAAACTTTCTAAATTCCAGCGCTCAAAGCCCAAAATGTCTATTTACCATAGAAGGATTGTTCCCCGGAAAACTGACATGAAACAAATATGAGTTAGGGGTGGATTCAGACAGTCAAGGCATCAGGGAACAGTAATATCTCAATTAATACGGTGCAGAAATGTAGACAACCCCTAAAATTCACTTTCTAAATTCCATCGCCCAGAGCCCAAAATGACCATTTTTCATAGAATGTCCGTATCCCGGAAAACGGACCTGAAAGAGATATGCGTTAGGGGTGAATTACGAAGGTCAAGGCATCAGGTAACAACTCTATGTCAATGAATTCGGTGCAGAAATGTAGACAACCCCTGAAATTCACATTAAAAATTTCAGCTCCCATAGCCCAAAATGTCCATTTTTCATAGAATGTCTGTTTTCCGGGAGAGTGGCATGGAACAGATATGAGATAAGGGTGGATTCAGACAGTCAAGGCATCGGGAAACAGTAAAATCTCGATGAGTACAGTGCAGAAAGGTAGCCAACCCCTAAAATTTACCATCTAAATTCCAGCGCCCAGAGCCCAAAATGACCATTTTTCATAGAATGTCCATTTCCCGGAAAACGGACCCGGAACAGATATGAGTTAGGGGTGGATCCAGACAGTCTAGGCATCGAGGAAACAACTCCATGTCAATGAATTCGGTGCAGAAATGTAGACAACCTCTAAAATTCACATTCTAAATTCCAGCGCCCAGAGCCTAAAATGTCCATTTTTCATAGAATGTCCGTTTCCCAGAAAACTGATATGGAACAGATATGAGTTAGGGGTGGATTCAGACAGTCAAGGCATCGGAGAACAGTAAAATCTCAATGATTACGGTGCAGAAATATAGACAATCCCTAAAATTCACTTTCTAAATTCCAGCGCCCAGAGCCCAAAATGACCATTTTCCATAGAAAGGTCGTGCCCCGGAAAACTGACATGAAACAGATATGAGTTAGGGAACTTTTCAGACATTCGATGCGTCAGGGAACTGTAAAATTCCAATGAATACGGTGCAGAAATGTAGACAACCCCTCAAAATTCACTATCTAAATTCCGGCGCCCATGGAGCCCAAAATGTCCATTTTCCATAGAAGGGTTATTCCCCGGAAAACTGACCCGGAACACATATGCGTTAGGGGTGGATTACGAAGGTCAAGGCATCAGGGAAAAACTCTATGTCAATGAATTCGGTGCAGAAATGTGAACAACCCCTAAAATTCACATTAAAAATTCCAGCGCCCAGAGCCCAAAATGTCCATTTTTCATAGAATGTCCGTTTCCCGGAAAACTGACATTGAACAGATATGAGTTAGGGGTGGATTCAGACAGCCAAGGCATCGGGGAACAGTAAAATCTCAATGAATATGGTGCAGAGATGTGGACAACCCCTAAAATTCGCTTTCTAAATTCCAGCGCCCAGAGCTTAAAATGTCCATTTTTCATTGATGGGGTGTTCCCCGGAAAACGGACATGGAACAGATATGAGTTAGGGGTGGATTCAGACAGTCAAGGCATCGAGAAACAGTAAAATCCCAATGAATACGGTGCAGAAATGTAGACAACCCCTATAATTCACTTTCTAAATTCCAGCGCCCAGAGCCCAAAATGTCCATTTTTCATAGAATGTCCGTTTCCCGGAAAACGGACCCGGAACAGATATGAGTAAGGGGTGGATTGAAAAGATCAAGGCATCAGGAAACAACTCCATGTCAATGAATTCGTTGCAGAATTGTAGACAACCCCTAAAATTCACATTCTAAATTCCAGCGCCCAGAGCCTAAAATGTCCATTTTTCATAGAATGTCCGTTTCCCGGAAAACTGACATTGAACAGATATCAGTTAGGGGTGGATTCAGACAGTAAAGGCATCGGGAACAGTGAAATCTCAATGAATACGGTGCAGAAAAGTAGACAACACCTAAAATTAACTTTCTAAATTTCAGCGCCCAGAGCTTGAAATGTCCATTTTTCTTAGAAGAGTTGTTCCCCGGAAAACTGACATGGAACAGATATGAGTTAGTGATGAATTAGGAAGGTCAAGGCATCAGGGAACTACTCCATGTCAATATATACGGTGCAGAAATGTAGACAACCCCTAAAATTCACTTTCCAAATTCCAGCGCCCAAGAGCTCAAAATGTCAAAATGGGGTTACAAAAGGGTGCAGGCAAGGGAGGTTCGAAAAGCTTTTGAGGATAGGTTTGAGAAGTGGTGCGAGATAGACATGGATGATATTGAAGGGCTGTGGTTCAATTTTCAGAAAATATATGAAGAGGTTAGGGATAAGTTGGTTCCCTATAAGGTGCTACAGGCAAATGCAGATCCGGCTTACTATAATAGTACGGTTAGGAGGCTTAAGAGGAGGGGTAGAAAGATGAGTAGGGAGTGGAGGGCGTCAGGGGAGGGAAAGGAGGTGGTCCAGGAACTAAGGCGGGAATTAAACAGGGCTAAGAGGGAGGCAAAAGAAAGATTCATGGGGGGTATGTTCAATGAACGTGATGTGCAAGGTAGCTGGAATAGAATGTATAGGTTTGTTTCTAGTCAGAAAGGTAGTGGCAGGGAGTTGCCAACTTAAGTTGATCAGGTAGGGAATGAGTGGAAAACGGACATGGAGAAGGCAGCAGCTTTAAATAGATTCTATGGTGAAGTGTTCAATGCGAATGGAATTATGGGGGAGGAGGAAGCAATAGAGGGGGATGGGGAGGAGGTTCTGCTTACAGAGAGAGAAGTGTGGAATGTATTAAGGAAACTTAAAAGTGGGAAGTCGCCAGGCATAGATGGGGTGCAAAGCGATCTACTGAAATTAGCGGGTAGGGGAGTTGTAGGTTATTTGCTAAGGTTGTTTCAAGCTTCACTCACAGCAGGTAGAGTACCGCAAGTTTGGAAAAAAGCGGAGGTGGTTCCAATTTCAAAGGGAGGGAAAAGGGGTAGGGTAGACAACTACAGGGGAATTATTTTAACATCGCATGTGTGTAAGATAATGGAAAGGGTGGTTATAAAGAGAGTAGTGGAGAAGGTAGATGAAAGAAGGAGTATTTCAGAAGTGCAGCATGGGTTTAGGAAGGGTTATTCATGTGAGACTCAGTTGTTAGGTTTTGCAGAAGAGTTGGCTGGGGTAGTTGATAGGGGGGGACGTGTTGATGCAGTGTTTTTAGATTTCGAGAAGGCTTTTGATAAGGTAGATCACAATATATTATTAGGGAAGTTAAAAATGTCCGTTGGGAATGCTGGGTTGGTTAATTGGATTGGAAACTTTCTTCAGGATAGAGTGCAAAGAGTTCGGGTGGGTTCAGAGGTTTCAAGTGAGACTAAGGTTACGTCAGGAGTTCCACAGGGTAGTGTGTTGGGTCCCTTATTGTTTGATTTATATATAGATGATCTGACTAGTGTTGTTGATTCGAAAATAAGGTTATTTGCAGATGATTGTGTGTTATATAGGGAAATCATTACAGAGGAGGATGTAGTAGCTCTTCAGGTAGATTTAGCGGCAATTAATCGTTGGGTTCAGTCAAACAAGATGGGGTTGAATACAGGAAAGTGCAAGTTAGTCACATTCGGTAAGAGAAACATAAGGACAGATGTAGTGTATGAGGTAGGAGGGAAGACGCTGGAGTTGGTGGAAAACTACAAGTATTTGGGGGTGGTATTTGATAGGCGTCTAGGGTGGGGGAGTCAGATTGAGAGAATAGTAAAAAAGAGTATAAATGCACTAAACTTTGTAATGAGGCAACTTAGGGGGGCAGGTATGGAGATTAAGGAAAAAGCATATTTCTCGTTAGTGCGTCCCATGGTAGAATATGCTAGTTCAGTTTGGGATCCTTATAGATTAGGTGAGATAAGGGATGTGGAAAGGGTTCAAAGGATTGCTGTGAGAAGGGTTACAGGTAGGGTTAGGAGGTGGAAATGGGATGAGAATGAAAGGGGGGAGAGGGTAAGAATGTTGGAGAGTCCAACTGAGATGATGAGAGACCTGGGGTGGCAGAAATTGGAAATACGGAGGAAGGAGGATCGTTTATGTAATTTCTTCAGGGTAATGGAGGGAGAGGGGGGGTGGGGGGAGCTGCATGAGTTGGTAAAAAGAAATAAGTCAGGGTATGGAGGTAGGCGGGGTCATGATAGAGCGGTATAGTCATAAAGGGGGCTACATTAGATGTCGGTAAATTCTCTTTCTTAAATAGGACAGGTAGGGACTGGAATGGGCTTAGTAGAAATGTTTTTGAAGGGGATGAAATCAGGTTAAAGTTATTCCGTCAGAGGATTAAGGAGATGGTGGGATAGGGGTACTTAGGGAACTTGCCACCGCGCATTTATGTGCATTTGCAAGAGTTAAATAATTGGATGAGCGAAGCGAAGACTCAATTACACTATACCGAAAAAAAAGTGCCTGTTTTTTTTTTTGTTTTTTTGTTTTTTTGTTCGCGCTCCACAGGTTAGACAAAAATTCAAAATCAGTTGTAACTTGGCACACACATGAACCCCTATCTGACTTGATGCTGTATAGTTTTGAGGCACGATCGGTTGAACAACTTCTGAGAAAACTCATTCCAAAGTTTTCAAAAATCCCATTAGAATAAGCCAGAGGAAAACATTAGTGAAAAATATTTCATCTGAGAGGATTCAAATTCTCAGAGAACTTCAATCTGATAATGATACACATTATTCCGAACTTTTACTCAAATCGGATCAGCCGTTTCGATGTAAAAAAATAAATAATGTTATTTGTGTCAATTATTCAAAGCTATTAAGAGGCCGCAGGCGCTCGTATTTCACGCCGCAAACTCTCACGGCCGTAATTTTTGAGATATCAATATGATTGTTTTTGCATTCTGCTGATAATTGAAAGAGGGAGGTTATCGCATTTACAGAATTTTGAACAACAAATTTGTAATTTTTCAAATTCTTCAAATGGAAAATGAAAAAATTTCTAGTTTACGGAAACCTAGATATATATTTTTGAATACCGAAAAATAATATGGACTGTGAAATATATCAAAAGTGTGAGTAAGGGAATTAACGGCGTTTACGAGAATATGAGTTCGGCGGGCTAGTCTATGGGCTGCGCCTAGTACACGATGCATGTTAAACTCGAGTCCGAAGCGAGCGAACAACGAGCGCGTGTAGCGCGCCTGCGGCCTCTTAAGATACCTATTAAATCAAAGCAACAAGTGTCACCACTTGATTGTAAACGATTAAAACAAAGCCTTCTTTATTATTATGTAAATTATTGATGGAAAATAAGATGGCAGTGATGTAATGGTTTGGATCTCAAGGTGTATATATATATAATAACCAATCCAAAGATAAGTTGATATGTTCCAGCTCATCCATCAACGCGGAAACACATAACGCGTTTGCCTAGTAATAATAATAATAATAATGTCCGTTTTTCATAGAAGGGTTGTTCCCGGAAAACGGACATGGAACAGATATAAGTTAGGGGTTGGTTCAGACAGTCAAGGCATCGAGGAACAGTAAAATCTCAATGAATACGGTGCAGAAATGTAGACAACCCCTAGAATTCACTTTCTAAATTCAATGTATGTCAATGAATTTGATGCAGAAATGTAGAAAACTTGAATTGAACCGAAATGTTGGAATCAGAGTCAATTGGATCATTTCCATATTCCATTTTCATCAAGGGGTAGTTTTCACGGAGTAAATGAACCTCTAGTCATTTTGGATCATTTCCAGGTTTCATTTTCATCAAGGGGTAGTTTTCACGGGGTAAATAAACCTCTAGCTTCTTTTTCGTTCTCATCGTTGGCTGTTCTTAAATATCCGTTTTACTATGCTCACTTCGTATAGTTCGGGCGCTAGTTTTTGTTCGGGTACTGAGCGCTAGTTGGATTTCGGTCATTTTGCGCCTTTTGATTCCCATCCGCTTCGGTTAAGATTAGAAGAGGTAGGTATATGCTATAATAACATAGGTAATTGTATACAGCATTATCATTACTAGCTGTAGGTTGTGTAAGTTATTCAGACCATCCTAGGTCGAATTAAAACTCGAAACATTGAGATCGAGTGTTGATAAGTCATTGCCTAGGTAGGCCATTGAATTTGTAGTGTTTACCTTACAAAATCAATGCCTAGCCTAGGACCATTGAATCAATGCTAGGACTAAGGCTTCTCCCCTCTCAAGGCAGTAAGCATTAACTCACTTTTACTACTTCTGAGATAATACTAGTCACAGACTTCCACCGACCATTCGCTCAACTTTCAACCCATCTGTACAAAAATGTATCTAGGCCTAGGCCTACTATGAATATGACTATGAGAATATTGAGAAACTATGAATGCTGTGTGTTGGTCTTGTCGACACCAATGGTTCACATGAATAGGGCCTAGTATAGTGTAGGCCTGTGTTGGTCTTGTCGGCACAAACGGTGGTAAATTTACTGATTAATGTACTTCGCCCATTTTTTTTAATTACGAATTTTTTTAATAAATTCTCCCGAGTATATAAGCTCCGTTCTGCCTGCCGGCAGTACACGCGAGGTTAATACACCAACCTGACCTTAACCCAACCTACTAGGCCTATCCACCTTTGTCACCTTGGTCAGTCACAAAGCATCAACTTCAAGTAGGTAAAAACATATTAAAACAACGGAGTGCTTATTACCACGTTACGTTCTGAGAGTCGAAACGTTATGTGGCAGCAACAAGGATATTTGCTACCACATTTTTAGTCAAAACTTGTTGTATCTAAGGTAAAAACAATGGATTACCAAGTGTTGTGTGATAGGCTTGGCAAAAACTGCTTTTTATACTAACATTAGCTGACATCATGGTAAAAACAAAGAATTACAAAATGTTGTGATAGGCCTACCCCTAACTAAAACGGAACTGTCAAACGCACGTTTTGACAAAACTTCGATCTAGTAGGCCTACCTCTGAATACTGAACTTAATTGAAGTTTTTTTCTAGAGATAGGTCAGTTGATAGGTCACTTGACATTACGGTAGAAACAATGGATTACAAAGTCTTGTGTACTGGCCTGGCTAAAATAGAACTGTCAAAATGTAAGTTTTGTCAACACTTTGACCTTGTACCTTTGGTAGTTTTCTCAAAACGTTACGTTTTGACTACTTTGTTTTCAGTAATTCCAACACTCGTTCGTTCCAAAAAAGACAGAGCTAATTTTTAAGCGCAATCATTTTATAGGTGGAATATGAAGCTATTTGGGACGACTTTTTTCGAGGCTTACATCAGCTGGCATTATGAACTAGGGTATGAACCTAAAAAAAAAAAACTGCCTCTCGTTGACGTGCGTGAAACAGATGTGCAGACCTGCGTGAGATTTTTACCTGGAACTATTTAAATTGAGCAATTTTAGAACAAACTTGTTTCTAAATAGGCCCCCTACTATTTTTTTGATAAGTTATCCTATTTGTATCTTGTCCTAGAACTGAATTTAAACACCCAAATTCAAAACGTAAGTTTTTACATTGTTCCATTTTGGTTAGGCCGAACACTACACTGCAATCGTACATATTTTTTCATCACACTGTTCAAATCGTAGGTAGACCTATTTTATTTTGTGTTTTAACGACGCACTATACTGATGGCTACGATCTATTGGCGTCGGTGGAGATGAATGAGATGAAAGGTTATTTTATTAGGTGTTTTGGATGGTGGGAAGCAGTCGGTCGTTGCCTGTTGTCAAGGAACCATCCCAGTATCAACCTGAACGACAGAGGGAAACCACAAAAAACCCCTGCCAGGATGGTCGACCATGGTGTGAATCGAACCCCGGTCTCCCAAATGACGGTTCAGTGTGTTACCACTCGGCCACGCATCTCGGTTAATCAATTCTTTTTACTGTAATGTCAGCTGATAAGCCTAGATAAAATGTCGTTCTGAATATCTTAACCAAAGATATTTCTATAATTTTCACATTCCACCTATTAAATGATGTGTCTTAGAAATTAACTCAGTCTTTCTTTGAACGATCGTCTTGGAAGTACCTCAGAATGTAAAAAGTCAAAACGTCACGTTTTGAGGTTCAGCAAAGTTACGTTTTCAGAACATTTTTCTATTATTATTATTGCAATTAACGGTCATCTTCTAGTCCTGGTCTTACCTCCCCACAATTGATCATTGTAGATGGGCGTGACTTATACGAAGCAGGGGAAGTTTTAGATACCTTGATTGGTTATTTCCCTATTTTCCCCTGCTTCACTGTCCACTGGATTGGTTTTTATATTTTGTGACATCACGAGGGCGGACGATCTACAATGGTCAATTACGTCCTAGATCCAAAGATACAAGGTCAAAGTCATATCAAAACCTACGTTTTGACAGTCTTTCGTTAAAACCTACGTTTTGAAAGGTCAGTTTTGGCGAGGCCTATAGGCCTATCACACAACACTCAGTAATCCATTGTTTTTACCATAGGTTTTCTACAAGTTTACCACATGTAAATGAAGTGTTCCAAGATCAGAAACCTGAACTAATTCACGACCTTTCTATATTAATAATCACATTAGTAGACAGCGTAGGCCTGGAAAGGAAACATTGTTTGCTCGGTCAGCAGCTGTAAAACACATCCACCATATTCAAAACCAAAACGTTGCGTGGCACCAATTATCATTGTTGCTATGACGTAACGTTACGATTCAAATCGTAAAAACCAAAACATTACGTGGCAGCAATTTTGAAAATAGCTGCAACGTTACGTGGCAGCAATTATCATTGTTGCTGCCACGTAACGTTTCGACTCTCAAAACGTAACGTGGTAATAAGGTCGGCATTAAAACAAACAAAATGTCCAAACTGCACACTATAGATACGCCTATATAAACAAGATCTATCAGAAAACACCAAAAACGCGAACATCAACAAAAAATTGGCCATGGTACGTTAATCAGTAAAATTACCCAAACGGTTCGTGTGAATAGTAGCTTTGGTACAGATGCTGTTGGCACGACACTTTGTTCGCGGTCAGCCTAAAAGTTGTTTCATTATGGCTAGGCCTAGGCTTTTTACTTGATTCTCTTCTGCCACCGGCATGTGTAGCTCAGTTGCTCATGCGCTCTCTTCATTTGTGGTGAGGTGAAGGGCATATTAGGCCTGGTTCGATCCACGTCTGTCTTTAGGCCTACAGTTTTTTTTTGTGATTTCCCTCTAGTCCATGCTAATACTGGGAGGGTTCCTAGTAAATAGGCCAGGATCGCTTCCCACTATCCTCCTGATTGCGTGAGAAATCTTCATCTTATCATCCCATCATTTCATCGATCATTCAACTGATGCCCTTAGATCTTGGTTATCATAACTGTGTGTAGTTGAACCCAATATGAATTTTAAAAAATCACTTATGTTAACTGTATATCCTATGTAGGGCCTAGTTACCATATTCATGTCGGCAAAACGGTATGATCGTACTAGACCACTTTTTTCATAGTTGGGTTCAATCATCACTCACCAAGTTACCAAGTTATCGATCCAAGTTACTCAAAAATATCTTTCTGCAAGTTGGTTTTCGAATGGAACTAAAAACAGTTACAAGTCGCAACATTTGTTCAGATAATTTCGTTACTGTGGTCGAAATTGGAGAGAATATACCTTTCCCCTAACCCTGGGCCTACACACGATACACATTTAAAAACTTATGCCAATTTTCTTTTTAAAATTATGTAACTGCGCAGGGAATCGATCAATGGACCCTGGAGCACGAGAGCCAGCTATGCTGAGTACAGCACCTCACCGAAATGTGCTTGGGTACCTGTCACTATATCATATCAGAGCTCGGTTCCGTAACTGAGTCATGATGTCACAAATCCCAGCATTTATATTGGTCACTTTTAGTTCCACTAAAAAAAAAAGAGTAGAAAAATTCTCACCATACCAACGGTGAAAAAAATCAGCACACAGAATTGATATTTACTGTCATAGGCCTATCTTATCAAAAACTATCAATCAAATTGATCGAATAATATCAAATTAAAGATCAAGTTTCTTATTGATCTTTTATATCAAATTATGGAATTGACAGTATTGTTGCTGTAATGTTCTTTTCGTTGCTCCACAGAATGCAGATCTTTGTAAAGACCTTGACGGGCAAGACCATCACTCTGGAAGTAGAGGCTTCTGACTCGATTGAGAACGTGAAGGCCAAGATCCAGGATAAGGAAGGTATCCCTCCAGACCAGCAACGTCTCATCTTTGCCGGAAAGCAGTTGGAGGATGGACGAACATTGTCCGACTACAACATTCAGAAGGAGTCTACCCTTCACCTGGTACTACGTCTGCGAGGCGGTATGCAGATCTTTGTAAAGACGTTGACGGGCAAGACCATCACTCTGGAAGTAGAAGCTTCCGACTCAATTGAGAACGTGAAGGCCAAGATCCAGGATAAGGAAGGTATCCCTCCAGACCAGCAACGTCTCATCTTTGCCGGAAAGCAGTTGGAGGATGGACGAACATTGTCCGACTACAACATTCAGAAGGAGTCTACCCTTCACCTGGTACTACGTCTGCGAGGCGGTATGCAGATCTTTGTAAAGACGTTGACGGGCAAGACCATCACTCTGGAAGTAGAAGCTTCCGACTCAATTGAGAACGTGAAGGCCAAGATCCAGGATAAGGAAGGTATCCCTCCAGACCAGCAACGTCTCATCTTTGCCGGAAAGCAGTTGGAGGATGGACGAACATTGTCCGACTACAACATTCAGAAGGAGTCTACCCTTCACCTGGTACTACGTCTGCGAGGCGGTATGCAGATCTTTGTAAAGACGTTGACGGGCAAGACCATCACTCTGGAAGTAGAAGCTTCCGACTCGATTGAGAACGTGAAGGCCAAGATCCAGGATAAGGAAGGTATCCCTCCAGACCAGCAACGTCTCATCTTTGCCGGAAAGCAGTTGGAGGATGGACGAACATTGTCCGACTACAACATTCAGAAGGAGTCTACCCTTCACCTGGTACTACGTCTGCGAGGCGGTATGCAGATCTTTGTAAAGACGTTGACGGGCAAGACCATCACTCTGGAAGTAGAAGCTTCCGACTCAATTGAGAACGTGAAGGCCAAGATCCAGGATAAGGAAGGTATCCCTCCAGACCAGCAACGTCTCATCTTTGCCGGAAAGCAGTTGGAGGATGGACGAACATTGTCCGACTACAACATTCAGAAGGAGTCTACCCTTCACCTGGTACTACGTCTGCGAGGCGGTATGCAGATCTTTGTAAAGACGTTGACGGGCAAGACCATCACTCTGGAAGTAGAAGCTTCCGACTCGATTGAGAACGTGAAGGCCAAGATCCAGGATAAGGAAGGTATCCCTCCAGACCAGCAACGTCTCATCTTTGCCGGAAAGCAGTTGGAGGATGGACGAACATTGTCCGACTACAACATTCAGAAGGAGTCTACCCTTCATCTGGTACTACGTCTGCGAGGCGGTATGCAGATCTTTGTAAAGACGTTGACGGGCAAGACCATCACTCTGGAAGTAGAAGCTTCTGACTCCATTGAGAACGTGAAGGCCAAGATCCAGGATAAGGAAGGTATCCCTCCAGACCAGCAACGTCTCATCTTTGCCGGAAAGCAGTTGGAGGATGGACGAACATTATCCGACTACAACATTCAGAAGGAGTCTACCCTTCATCTGGTACTACGTCTGCGAGGCGGTATGCAGATCTTTGTAAAGACCTTGACGGGCAAGACCATCACTCTGGAAGTAGAGGCTTCTGACTCGATTGAGAACGTGAAGGCCAAGATCCAGGATAAGGAAGGTATCCCTCCAGACCAGCAACGTCTCATCTTTGCCGGAAAGCAGTTGGAGGATGGACGAACATTGTCCGACTACAACATTCAGAAGGAGTCTACCCTTCATCTGGTACTACGTCTGCGAGGCGGTATGCAGATCTTTGTAAAGACGTTGACGGGCAAGACCATCACTCTGGAAGTAGAAGCTTCCGACTCGATTGAGAACGTGAAGGCCAAGATCCAGGATAAGGAAGGTATCCCTCCAGACCAGCAACGTCTCATCTTTGCCGGAAAGCAGTTGGAGGATGGACGAACATTGTCCGACTACAACATTCAGAAGGAGTCTACCCTTCATCTGGTACTACGTCTGCGAGGCGGTATGCAGATCTTTGTAAAGACGTTGACGGGCAAGACCATCACTCTGGAAGTAGAAGCTTCCGACTCGATTGAGAACGTGAAGGCCAAGATCCAGGATAAGGAAGGTATCCCTCCAGACCAGCAACGTCTCATCTTTGCCGGAAAGCAGTTGGAGGATGGACGAACATTGTCCGACTACAACATTCAGAAGGAGTCTACCCTTCATCTGGTACTACGTCTGCGAGGCGGTATGCAGATCTTTGTAAAGACCTTGACGGGCAAGACCATCACTCTGGAAGTAGAGGCTTCTGACTCGATTGAGAACGTGAAGGCCAAGATCCAGGATAAGGAAGGTATCCCTCCAGACCAGCAACGTCTCATCTTTGCCGGAAAGCAGTTGGAGGATGGACGAACATTGTCCGACTACAACATTCAGAAGGAGTCTACCCTTCATCTGGTACTACGTCTGCGAGGCGGTATGCAGATCTTTGTAAAGACGTTGACGGGCAAGACCATCACTCTGGAAGTAGAAGCTTCCGACTCGATTGAGAACGTGAAGGCCAAGATCCAGGATAAGGAAGGTATCCCTCCAGACCAGCAACGTCTCATCTTTGCCGGAAAGCAGTTGGAGGATGGACGAACATTGTCCGACTACAACATTCAGAAGGAGTCTACCCTTCATCTGGTACTACGTCTGCGAGGCGGCCACTAATTTTAATGACTGGCCAGCCACGCTCTGAATTCAGATGACCATACTTGAATCTACGTATCATTTTCTTCAATAGAAAACATACTCATTCCTGATATTTCAAATTGAAATGCATCTTCTTTCATGTCAACATTCTTATTTTACTAATGATTTAAATTTGATAAACCACATTCCATTAACTTCAAAATACCTAATTTCACTTTAAATTCTGATTTTTTTGATTATTATGGTTTGTAGCTTACTACTATCAATACACCTCATTATAAAATAATCTTGCATTAATGTTTCTAGAATAATAAAACAACCCAATTTTTGCCATGTTGATCTTGTTATTATTTCTCCATATTTTGTATGTAGGGCCTATAATGGTATTTAGGTTAGTTTTTGGCATTATTTGGGGTGTACACATGCCATTGGCAGTTTATATGGTAGGCAAGGGAGGCAGTGACTCCTTATTTTATGGAAGTAGTTCCATCTCATCTTTTGACAGGAAAACACTGTTTAGAAGCATTTTCAAAATTTTCGTCGTAGGCCTATTTATATTTTCTCATGATTTCGTGTCTTGCCTATCATCATTGATTTTTCCCGTTGTTTCTTATTTTAGACTATTTCACACAATAATTTTAATATGTATTTTATATTTCATTCACAACCTTGTATTGTTCCGAGTTTCAGTTCTCGCGTTCGAACTGTACAGTGGAGGTAAGGTTCCGTTATGGCTTGAACCGCCTGCGCGTTGGTGAATCCAAGCAAATCATTCCTTTGGCTTATATTTGAAGTTCTTCATCAATTTTGTGCAATTTGTATGTCTCTTACTGATAGGGGTTTTGTGTAGCATTTTGATAACAATTTTTAACCATCAATAATACCATATAATAATATATTAGAGATCAGTTAGGTGTGAGAATTTTTCTGCAAGACCCACAAGTAACAAGAGACTAATTACAACTTTTATCCAGATAATTTCACTTCTCTGGTCGATATAAAACAGTCAACCTGATCTCCATAACCTTATGCCCGAGACACCAGACATTGATGCAGCTTTATTTCATTTGAAAAAGTTGCAGTGTCGTGAATGGAACTAACATCCGCGTCTGAAACAATTACTTCTGTCCAATACTAAATCGCAACGAGGGTAGGTAACATAATTAGGAGTTCCCATTGGGCTGTTTACTGTCCCATCTAAAAACTGGCTTGCAAGAAAATTTTCTTTCACCAACCAGGAAATGCCAAGTAGAGGCGAATGATAACTGGAGTTTTCTACTCCACCCAAATCATGGTGGGCATGCAGAGGCAAGTTGCCACATGATTTCCTCAAGATGCTAGCGAGATGTATATACTGTGAAACCTCGATGCATCATTCCCAGATCCATTGTTTTCCTGATTGTAAAACCGATGGAGAGGTTTTACAGTACCAATTTCAAACACTACGAATGCGAGACGTCAATTATTGACGTCTCGCATTCTTTGCCCCATTGACGTCACAAATCATAACATCCAATCGACGGGGTTGTTAGAACTGAGGTGAAATTCAAATATCCAATTGGGTATCTCCAATCACCACAAATGATATAGGTCTAACTGGCTGACTGGAAAGCCACGCTCATTTCGAGTCGTCAATTTAATTACTTGGAAAACGCAGCATATCAGTTGTAAGATGAGCGAGATACTTATACGAAATATACTCAAAAGTTATATACGCACATCGATTTGAAACTATCAAGTTGTTGTTATTCCATGCAACTTATTGATCACCCCTCTCAAACTCAATGTTTGACATTTTCCCAATATAATGACTAATTATCTTGAAAACAAACCATTCTAATATTTTAAACTTGGTAAGAACATGTATTACCGTAATTATTAGCATTCTGTACGAATCTCGTTCAAATTAATAAAATTTGAAAGTGGCAACTTCAACCCAATGTTATTCTCATAAGGATTTTTCAAATGCCGTTGTTTTAGCTGCGTTCAGAAAGTCTTTTTTTTATTGGTCACATACACTGATAGAGGGAAAAACACAATTACAACAAAAAAAAAAATCCACAAAGCTTTTAAAAAAAGGCTTAACTGTGGGTTAAAATAGTGAATTATAAGTACTGTACAATTCAAATTCGGACGTATTTCTCAAACATTAAAAGTAATAAGGTAGTTGAAGTAAAGAGAAAAGAAGAAAAATTTTGAGTGATTTGTTACATTCTACTTACGAAGTGTAAGGTACCGGTATCTTTGATTACTATTAATTTTAAGCAATCAAGTTACATCAAGTGGCAAAAAAAGTAGACAGTTTTTTTCAGAAGAAAAAAAGTAATTACATGAAACCAGTGAAGAGACTTTGATTAGATAAGTATTTTGGCTAAAAGACACATAATACAGTACATTTTTTAAATTGATAGTCATAATAATATTGATAGTATAAATAGTACATAATGATCAATCAAAAATTGAGTATTGACACTTCTAATTTCAGCAATTTGAACTGCAGGGCACAACAACATTTATGATAATGAAGAAAGAGCAATTTAAAACAATTTCAAATAATCATGATCTAGAAACCGAGAGTAATTTTCCGGATGTCAATTTCCTAAATCCCATTGAAATAATGGAATATTAATAGATTAGTAAATTTGGTAGGCCCATTTAGATATGCACCGATCACCAGCTCAGTTATCATGCCTATTTTTATTTTCTAATAACCACACTTTTATTTCTCCTTAAACATCTTTGTATTTTTCTAATTTTTTTAAATGTAATTCCAAACGATTGAAATTATATGAAATTGAATATTCTAGTCTCCTGACACCATGTTTATTATTGAATGTTGGTAATTTGAATTTTTCATGTATCTGAAGTGTGGTATTTATAAATGTTTCATTAGGTATTTTATGAAGGTCACTGAAATAATATTTCAAGATGAGTTTATATGTGAATAGTTCTGAGATAGAAAGAACATTACAATATTGATACATTCTATCTAAATCGTTATTTACTGTAATTACCATGGAAGAGGGGATCATAAATTTTATAATCTTATTTTGCAACGATTGGATTTGTTTTATATGTGAATTAGATGCATTTCCCCAAGCTAGTAAACCGTAAGATATTATAGACTCAACCAAGGCCAAATAAACGGTACCAAGAAGAGAAATAGGAAGACTATAAATTTGATATGCACAGGAACGCAATCTATTACAAAGTTTACCAATATGAATATTCCATGAGAAGGAGCTGTCTATGTTGAGACCTAAATATACATGACTATTTACAAATTCAATTTTTGTGGTACATTCAATAGAACTACTCACAGTATTTGGTTTATGTGAACATTTGTAAGAATGACACACGATATTTATTTGATTGTTTCTCTCTTTGTTCAGGGGTGTACAAAAATGAATAATAGTGGTTTTGCCAGCATTAATGACCAAGTTCAAATCAAGAGTTATTTTTTAAATATTATTGAAATTATTTTGCATCTAATTTGCTGCTAATTGTAAAGATCTATGCTCACTCAAGATAAGTGTATCGTCAGCATAGGTATACATAGTTCCATTAATCATGTAATCTGATATTTTATTTGTGTATATTAGATACAACAAAGGGCCTTAGTATGGATCCTTGAGGCACTCCAGGAGTTACTCTCACACGCGAGCTCGAAATATTTCTCATATTGAGGAAAGAACTGCTGTCAAGGGAAAGAAGTAATCATTGCCCAAGAGACTTAGTTCAAAGTGGAAGATATCAACATTCGTGTGTTTATACTGAAAGACTTTTATCTACGGCGAAAAATTATGGTCACAGACAGCGCAGTCCTGGTGTTGCAGACCATTAGTTTTAAATAATCAAAATGGGGTGGTAAGATCGCCCTTGTGGTGCCCCGTCCAAACGATCCTATCTTTCATCCATAGCCTTAATTGGGGAACAATGATTTTGTATCAAGTTTCGATGTTATTAAAAAAAAATATATATATTCATTACCATATATCGATTACAGAAATAGCTCTCAAACCAACGTATTATATGGCCTATTATACCTATGGACTCTAAAGAAGATAATAATTTTGCATGATTCAATATATCGAATGCTTTCGAAAAATCTATGAATAAAGCCAAAATGTGAGAATTGGAGTTTAACCCCGAATTAACATAATCGTAAAAAAGTGGGGGGGGGGGGTCTGTAGTACTCTTTCCTTGTTGAAATCCGAATTGTTGTGAATTAATAATGGTACAGTCTTTCGAGTACGAGTTTAAGTTGCGAAAAATCCAACGTTCCATTATCTTTTCTATTGTTGGTAGTATTGCTATGGGTCTGTAGTTCGAGTAATTCGAATGGTCACCTTTTTTGTAAACTGGACATATTATCGAAATCTTCAAGTTATCTGGAACAACGCCTTCATTAATAGATAGATTGATGAATTTAGATATAACTGGACTTATTGGATCTGAAATAAGCTTCAAATCTTTAATATGTATCTCATCTGCAACGAGTTGTTTCGAAAACATCACTTGATCTCATCTGTGGTATGAACATTGATTGTTGAGCTGTAGAGATATCCAAGTGATCGGCTGTAACAATATCACAATCGTGTATGAATCATCAATTCCTCCAACAAAGACTTCAGAAAAAGTGGCCTCCATGGAGTCAACAATGACGCCATAGGAATACTTTGTGCCTAAATGTTCATTTATTACTTCATCAATTGATAATTTTGTTCTTTTTCCTCTCATTTCGTTAATTGACTGCCAAGTATTTTTAAGACATTTTTAGCTTTCGCGATTTCATTCCTGTAATAACTATTTTTGATTCATTTATCTCTATATTCACTTTATTCCGATGCTCATTACATTCCTGACGTAAATATGTTTTCGAGTGATTTGTGCAGTCGTACGCCATCTACAGAATATTTGATCTCTATCTCGGATTAATTGTGATGGTTTTGCATTCATCAATCCCTTGTTTACTAGTTTAGCTTTAGGTGACTCATCAGTCATAACCTATATACGAAGAAGTTTTGTAACAATTGTCAAAAGTATTTTCAATGTAGTTGTACAACTCCACACAGTTGTTGATTTTCAAAGATTCATTCCAGTCAATTTACTTCAAGTTTCTTTCTAATTTGTTTTCATTAATACACCATTTTCTGTTTACTTGATCAGAAGATTCGGTTAGAGACTTCCAGAAAATTAAATCAGCTGCCACTAAATAATGATCAGAAATTTTGGTTTTATATATGGCCCAATATTGATATGTTGCGCTGAACTTCGTACAAATATATGATCTAAACATGAGACAGCTAGGTTTTCACCATAAAATTCCTCTCTAGTAATACCATTGATAGCTTTATAGAAACCAGTTATCACGAAAATATTTTCATATTCTTGTGTATTGTTGTCCCCTTCCGACAATAAGTTGATGTTTACATCGCCGACTACAATAGCGTTCTCAGAACCTATATTACTTATTAAGTTTTATAGTTTGTGAATAAAAGTTGGTTTATTACCTGACGGGGGCCTGTATAATGCTATTTAAAAGATACAAGTGCATCTATTTAAGGTTAGGACACTGCTGATGTTCAAATGCAAGAGAGAAAAATCACGAACATTCTCAAACCAAAGATCTAAATTATCGATCTCGGAACGATTATTATCATCAAAACTGATTATATCTTCAAGAAGATTCAACATACAGATGAAACAAAACAAAACTTCACCGGAAAAGGAATTTACAAAATGTACTTCTCGACGTCGTCAAATGTAACGATTTTATTCGCTTTTTTACTTTCGTCTTGACGTGTGAAAATCTTACCCTGTTAAACTTAAACTGGACTTCTTTAGCTTGTTGTTTGGTCACCCAAAGTAATTCCCGATTGTAAGATGTGAGGTTCTCGTTCAGATACAGTTTTTGATTTTGCTTACCACCGCAAACTATTTTTTCACTCGTGACGCCTACTTTCTTCTTTTCAAGGAATCTCTTGATTTTCGGGATGTAAACTGCACCAGGATCTTGGGTGCATGATCGGATTTCCGGTTTGGTAACTGATGAGCTGCGTCGATTTCTGACTTGTCGATCTCAATCTTCAGTTCTTTGGCCAAACTCAAAACCAAGTCAACATTTTCTTTGGGTTTGAACTCCACGTTTTCGATTCCCAGGTTTCTGTTCCTCCCGTATTGGTCTAGATGATTCAATTGTTGAGTGAGAGTTGAAATAATCGAATCTTTCTCTTTCAGTTGTGCTTCGAGATTGCCAACAGAGCCCCTTGACTCGGAAAATTGTGTAGAAAACTGAGCTTTTAATTCAGTAAACTCACGCGACAATTCTTTGAAATTATTGCGAATTACCCTCTTCAATTCATCTACAGTGAAACCTCTATCCATCATTTTTCAAAGGACCAGGAAAATAGAACCATCTATGCAGGAAAACCATCCATCCGGGGGAAAATTTAACATTGATTATATGGGAGAGGGGTGTGAAAAAATTAGTGATACAAGCAGGAAAACGATGGATGCAGGAACGATGCATAGAGGTTTCACGGTATAGCTTGTAAGCCGACATCACTGAACTTAAAGCTTTGGCCTTCCCCTAACGGCGTAGACTGACCAGAATTTGATTTATTAGAATCACGGGCTTTGCAACTTTTACAACGCCAAATATCTTCATCTTCTTGCAATTTTCCTTGATTCATTGATTTCTTCAGACCACAACAGGTGTCATAATGATAGCCTTTATCACAACACTTACATTCAGCATAATCTCCATTCGTAGGTAGAGATTGTTTACAACGTTCTAAGTGAGAATGCAACATTTCCACAATAGCAGCACAAAAGTACACCGGTAACAATGATCTACAATTCAACGAGAGCGCACGAAAAACGCGTCCGACTACTACAGCAAACTGTAGTATCTGTATTAGTAGTATTGGTAGTACACTAAGATTGCATCACAGACGAAGCTTTCTGAGATAAAACTGCGAGGTCTATAATATCAGTAGGCCTAGAGATAATGTGGCTGATATCATCGGCAAACAGAATGAGCTTTCCATCTTTACAAGAGTCAGGGAGGTCGTTAATATATAACAAAAAGAAAAGTGGTCCCAATACTGAACCTTCCGGCACTCCTACAGAAGACTTTAGCAAGGGACTTGGAGCTGGCTCAGGTGACATTAGCTTCATTCCTCTCCGAAATTTCTACTACCGGTACTTGAGGTCGATCGTAGAGAAAAGATTGTATCAATCTGAGGGAATTTCCGTTAATTCCTATCCTCTCGAGTTTCTCTAATAAAATCATTTGGTTGACGCTGTCAAAGGCCTTGAAAAGGTCATAAAAGAGGCCTAAAGAGTGGGAAGGAAGGAAGTGGTACTGGGAAGATTGTCTTTTAGAATTGAAAGGGAAAGGCTCAGATGGTTTGGGCACATGATGCGAATGGAAGATAAGAGAATACCGAAAGATATGTTCGAGATGGTAGAAAACAACATGACAAAGTGAAGCGTCAGGAGACCTAGAGAAAGGCGGCAAGAGGTAATAAAGAATGGAGTCAAGTAAAAATAAAAATGGTGGGAGGGAGGGAGGGATCCCATAGGTAGAGAAACTGAAGCAGACAATGCTGAAGAAAAGAAGGGGAGTTTTGCTTCTATAGAAGCAAAACTCAGAGTTGGTAGAATCTGTAATTCAAGAAGTCTGCTCTAGATAATTTGATGTTACACCCCTCGAGTCAATTGATTAGGTTTTCTGGGATTGATATAATAATAAAAAAATGTGAAGAATTGAACATTTCAACTTTTATTGACATATACAAATATTATCAACATATTTATTAACTCATGTCATGACATATCAACATATAATCAACCTGTGTAACATCTATCACTGAATTTTCATCTTGAATAAATGTTTCTACGAATGCATAATATCCAGAAAATCTTATCGAGAATATTTCCTTTAGTGACCTTGACTGCTTGTGCTTAACATAACTTGACCCAAAGCAACTCCGCATCTTTTCAAAAAAGAAATACGTGAAAAAGAACTTATGCACAATACTGACAATAATGGGGAAGCGCAACTACGGTAGTATCTACTATCTAGATGGCAATGAATCACAAAATTTGGTTGATCATTCACTCAGTGACCATGGTAACCATCAGGAAACAACCAATAGACAACTTTCAGATTCACTTGAAGTACCCCTTTGCGGTTAACGCTACTGATTAATTGCTGTTTGATTACGATTGTTTGCGTAACAACTCCAGGTTGGTTAAATGGGTATCATGAATGAGCAGACCTAAATGAATAATGTTTACAAAAACCTATACCTTACGCAAAGTGATATTATGTGGAACTCAAACCATGCCAGACTTGACTGACGGAGCTGCTTTTCTATGTGCATGATATTAGAATAGTATTATATCCACAGTTAAGATTGAATACTATACATCCCCTAGGATTGGTGAAAAAGTGTAGAAAAACACGTAATTATCAACTGGCCACGTGATTAAAAATACTGCATTGTACCTTTGACTATCAATAACGTAACGGGATAAGCAACATGGCGCTTTCCTTTCGCACCATGCGTATATCAAAGGGATGCCGCCTCACAAATGTTATGACGATTTGCTGGTATCATTGTATATTGATCTATACAAGTAATAGATGTAATGCAATCTGTGAATCCAGCTCTTTCCAACTGCTTTTAGCAATATTGGAATGAATTTCATTCGAATTGGCCAATCTAAATTTAAAATACGCCTGTAAAAGCATTTAGTCCCCTAGTCAAGAGCCCTACTGCTACATTTACCATATGATAACTGGATAATTACTCATCATCTACGAGAAAGATCAGAAACAATGCAAGTATACAACTATGTACTATACACTGAAATACGAGCCTAATACGTACGATTTGATTAGAAATTGGCAATCTCAGAAATGTACACGAAAGCGCGCTGATTCCACCATCGTGAAAACGGCCTGATGTTAAAAGAGTAGGACTGACGCCATGTTGCTTATCCCGTTACGTTATTGATAGTCATAGATTGTACGTAAATAGAAAGATAGTCATGGCATAGGTGTTGGAGTCTAAATAAATCTAAATCTTGGAGTCTAAATATCAATTGGGAAGTAGGAACAATCCTACCCCTGCAGGGGCTTTTTGAATTTGTATGATTTGCCGTGTTTTGGAAGGTCTTTTTGGTTTTTTTTTTACCAGGTAAATTACTTTTCTCATTGAAAAAGTAACCAATTCAAAAATTGAAATGGTTCTATTCAAGTTTTTAAAAATGTTCTTACAAAACAAAGTGTTCAAGTAAATTTTAACTGCATTTAACTTGAACTTGATGTACTAAAACTGAATTTAAGTGAACTTATACGGTGGATTGCAGAGACGGAGTTGAAACCCCGGGCTACCATGGACATTGCAGCCACAATGCAATTCCTTACTTGGACGGCGTCTGAGGTAGGCCGGGGTTCAACTCCGTCTCTGCAAACCACCCTAAGTGATTATAACTCATTTCAACAAAAAAATTAAAAATAACCTTGCAACAGTCGATGCCTCAATAGCCGGGAAGCACTCTAGCACAAACTCGCACTCGGGACTTGTAAAAGATATTACAATATCACTGATCAAGTTTTAGCTGAAAATGTAATGAATGATACAAATGATTATTCTTACCGACTTGAAATCCAGGGGAGTAGAGGGCTTCCTAGCCTCCCCCCCTCACCCTCTCTACAAAGATAGTCACATTGAAGAATATCACAATAGTATTAAACTATTAATATCAATTGATTTTATAATGTAGGCACCTTCATATTATATATTCACAATTCAGCTAATTTTTCTGTCAGACTAAAAGATGACACATCACTTGGTTAAGGCCCGGTTTTACCAAGTCCAGTTAGTATTTATCTGGGAGTTGATGAAAACAAATAGCATGGGTAACCATGGTGATAACAAGTTTGAACTGTCAGATAAAGGCTAACTGGACTTGGTAATTCCGGGCCTAACTGGATTAGTGAATAGCATTACACTTAATGACTTTCAAATCCATGTTCTTTCAGTAGGGTCATTGAATTTATCGATGGTAGGGCCTATATAAAAAGTGCAACTTTTAAAATAAGAGAAATACACTGAGTGGTCAATTGATATGGCATCAAATTGGGTCTTTGATTCAAATAGAGTCAATTAGGTCAATTTTTTTTTTCGAGCTTGACAATTAGAAAATTCAATTAAAATGAGTTATTACTTATTTGGCTTCTAGAAGTAATGCAAAAATATGCTGTGAAAAATTTAAGCCAAAGACACAGTACAGAACGACCTATTAATTTATGAAAACATTTGGGTTGGCAATTTGCAGTGTTAGAGCAAGTTACACAAATTTCTGTTTGCTGTTCAGAGACACAATGTTTAGAAAACCAATGCCCTTTTTTCGTCATACCTTTTTATAAATGTACGACCTTCAAGATCATGTTGATAGGCTTACAATGGGAAGAGTTGTAACAATAGAATAGGCCCAAACTGTTTTGACTTATCAATACAGGGGGTATACAGGGGGTAACTATAAGATTTACATAGTAACAAAATCAACATTACAGGAGGATTTATTTCATATCGAACAACATCTTAAGATCGTCCATCGACAGTTTGTTGCCAGCTGACCGATGAGAGCCTGTTAGAATGTCTGTAGCGATTGCCATCTTCTTGTCCTGCATATTTTTGATACGTTGTTCGATTGTATCTTCGCAGACGAACCTGTAACAAATGCGCGAGTATTAGATCCTTCAAGAATTCTTTGCACAGGCAATTCTTTGCATCGGCGCATTCTTGCAGCTGTTATCGGCCTTATCGTATTCAGATATTTTGATTTCCGTGTATAATATCAACTTGCTCTAACGCTTATCCCTAAGTGCATATATTAAAAATTGGAGAAAATTGAAAGGCAAAATGTAGAACATACATTATCTCCCATTTTATTCACTATGAAAATCTCTTAGAATAAAGAAAACATAAGATATTTACGTGGTAAATCCTCACCTAACATATACGGTACCATTATACTACTAACTCAATCACTGGTGTCAGAACCGGGGGGGGGGGACACATTCAACTTTTGGCCAAGGGTTGGGCAAGATGGGAAGGGGGGAGGGAAGGGGGGGCAGACAGACAGACAAGAAAAAGATCTTGCAAGGCTCGATTGGTCTCGTTGTTTCCTGTTGAAACCCACTTTGTTGAATGAATGAATATTAGGGTTTAAAGGTGCATCGACAGCACGGTCATTTAGCGCACTTTGTTAAAAATAGCTGTGACTTTTTTTTCAACTTATATTTGTTCATCAACTTATCATAAGTTGATACATTGTTGAATGTGAATTAGGCCTATAAATCTGTCACAACTCAATTCAAGAACTACTATGACACCGTGCCATGTTGCAGGCGAACAGGCACATGGGGGGCCGCTGCACAGAAATGAAAGATTAACTGATCAGAATGAAACTTTTTTATGCAGTTCACCTAATTCAACACTCAAACTATGGATGTGATTGTAACTTGTATAGTTTCAAGACACAATGGATCGGAGATCAAACATTTTTCTGTAGAAAACACAAGAGGAAGATCCAGCCCCATGCAAGGAAAAAGTTGTATTCAATTAATTTTTTTGTGAATATTTGAGGAAGACCGTGAATTTGCTGTTAACTCCGAAATAGCTATTGATTTCATTTATGACACTCTCAGAGGGATTGATAAGTAGTAAATAATTGAAAATTACGAGAATTGTTATTGCTCTCGTTTATTTTCCGTTTGGCTGTAGGCCACAGCGTGATCCCCCCCTCATTAATTTTGTCCTTATGTTGCTGATTAGTCCCGATTGGCTCTATAATCTAGTCGCGTACCAGTATTGTACAAATTGCCAATATTTTGACCGGAATTGTTAGGGGCACTTTCAACTCTCTTCCATTTTTCACTGACTCGGCTGTAGCATCTTCTCTCTGCTCCTATGTTATCGCACTAACTGAAAATATCATGCGGCTCATAAAACACATCGTTTAGTCGATTGACGAAGACGCCACTGAAGTGTGAAATCGGGGTATTCTCATAATTGCGGGAAAATATACTTACCAACTACGAAACACAAAATTTCTGCCTGTTTCGTTCAAAAATGTTAGGAAAAAATCAGGAAGTAAGCCATACTTTTTTTTTTATAGGATTGTACGACGTCACACTAAAAAAAGCGCGAATTAGGTATTCATTACGCCTCAAAACTGTACAATATCAAGTTAGATTATATGCCAAGTAGGCCTACTGAGACGTGTGGCCGAGTGGTAATACACTGAACCGTCATTCAGGAGACCGAGGTTCGATTCCCGCCGTAGTCGACCATCCTGACGGGTTTTTCGTGGTTTCCCTGAAGTTCGGGTCAATACTGGAATGGTTCCTGGACAACAGGCCACGACCAACTCCTCCCAAATATCTAAAAACACCTAATAAAATAACCTTTCATCTCATCATCCTATCATCTCATATATCATGCACCGACACCAGTAGATCGTAGTAATCAGTACAGATCGTCATTAAACCCAATATATATATATATATATATATATATATATATATATATATGTATATATATATATATATATATATATATATATATATATATATATATATATATATATATATATATATATATATATATATCTCAAACCCAGATAACCAATTAAATTGGGCCAGGGGGTGTTTCCACCAGTTTTTCTAGGGCAGACTTCTCATATCAATCGGTTCCTGCCAGTTCCGACTTCTTCCTCCTCTTCTTCACTACTGCTAGGCCTATCCTCTATTTCTTCTTCTCTTCCTACGAGTTCCCTCCATCGTTCTCTATTCTCCCACCATCTCTCGTCTTCCACTTCTTCCCATTTTTCTCCTCGGTTGACTACCCCGAACTTGACTCCCTCTTGCCACCTTTCTCTTGGTCTTCCAACTCTTCTCTTGGCTCCATTGTTTTCTGCTATCTCAAACATTGCTCCCGGTATTCTCTCCATTTCCATTCTCCGCATTTGCCCGTACCACTTAAATCTCTCCCTTTCCAATTTAAATGATAACCTTTCCACTCCCACTTCCTTCCTTATATTACTGCTTCTCTTCTTCTCCAACTTTGACACTCCTGCTACGCTCCTTACAAACTTCATTTCTGCTGCCTCCATTTTCTTTTCTTCTCTCCAGTTGATTGACCATGTAACTGCTCCATATGTCAAGATAGGCAAGTAGTACCCATTATAAATGAGTATCTTCCCACTCCTTGGAAAATCTTGGTTCCAAATCAGCTTCCTTACTTTTTGAAATAGCCCGTCCGCCTTAGCTATTCTCTTATTCACTTCTAGCTCTACTTTTGCCGTATTACTGACAATACTTCCCAAGTATGAGAACTCTTCTACTTCTTCCAGTTCTTGACCTTGCAGCTGTACTTTTTCTTCAATCTTTCTCTTCTCTCTGCTCATCACCATTGTTTTGCTCTTTTCCACGCTAATTCTCATCCCAAACTCCTCTGTCATATCTTCCCATCTTTCTACTTTCTCTTGCACCTCGTCTCTACTGTCTCCCCATAACAAGATATCATCAGCATATATCATTGTCTTTGACCCTGGGCCTTCCTTCTCTGGTTCCACTTTTCTGATCATCTCATCCATCACCATTACAAACAACATAGGTGATAGGACACTGCCCTGCCTAACTCCGCTCCTTACCTCAAACCACTCCGTCCTGCCTCCATTTGTTTGTACTGAAGCCTTGCATTCTCGATATAAACTTTTCACACGGTCTATCATCCCCACATGTATGCCCTTTGCCCTGAGACTCTCCCACACCCTTTCTCTGGGAAGATGGTCGTATGCTTTCTCCAAATCTAGAAAAGCCATGTACACTCTTCTTCCCTCCTCCCACAATGTTTCTAACAGTTGCCTGACAGCAAATATCAAATCTACTGTTGATCGACTTGTTCTGAACCCATAGTGCTCTTCCCTTAACCTGGGTTCCACTAGCACTCGCATCCTTCTTTCAATCATTCGTTCATACAGCTTGGCTGCCTGGCTCATCAGCGTCACTCCTCTGTAATTCTTACTTCTTTTTCTGTATCCATTCTTGAATATTACTGTTATTACCCCTTTCACCCAATCTTCCGGCACTCTTCTCTGTTGCCATGCTGCCGCCATCACACGAAACACCCACTCCGCCCCCCACTGCCCTGCTGCCTTCATCATCTCTACCACGATCTCATCTGCTCCTGCTGCTTTACCATTCTTCATCTTTTTTATTGCCTGTGCCACCTCCTCTCTTGACACCATCTCCACACAGTCCTCTCCTTCCATCTAATATAAATAAAAAAATATATATATGCCAAGTCTCATTAAAATTTTTGCTTCTGTTTGAAGTGTGGGGTGCGAAACGTTCTTGTTTAAACAGGTACGGTAGAATCACATGTTTGATTACGCTCATTCAATTATTTTTTCTGAAACTGAAAACTTATTAGACGAGCTTTAGCTATGATTCAATTTGACATACTGAAAAAATTGGTGTTAGTTTTTTATGTTTTTTGTGTGTTTTTTTGTCGGTTCTCCACAGGTCAAACAACTACAGCCAGTGGCGGCCCGACAATACAAATTCGGGTCCATGGCCCCGCGCCCGAAAGGGGTGGGTGGGTGTCTGGCCAGTTAGGTCCCAGAGGGACCTACCTGACAAGACATTATTTGATGAGTTTTAACGTAGATCGTCATACTGAATTAAAAGATGTGTTACCATTATGCCCATGTATGTCGTATGTCTACATATTTCAGCTGAAAACAAATGCGAATGTATACAGTTATATAGACGTAGACTTCAAAAGGTACACATTCAACGTGTAGGAAATTCATTTTATCTTCTCAAAATTATGATTTTGAACGAAACCATTAAACGTTCACTCATCGTGTTGAGGTGGATGTCTAGTTTTTCCATATCTTGTGGACATTGTTGGGAAAAGGATGAGGAAGGGTTGTGAAAGGGAGAAGGAAATCAAAATAGCGATAAACTTCTTTGTTTTGTTTCTGAGTAGTCGACAATTTCTCGCGAATATGCTTATAAACTCGAACACATGGCCATTCGTTAAGGTTACATGAGAAGTGGAATTTGTTAACCACTCCTTCCATCGAATTTGGATCAGGTAATAACTAAGAAGGAAGCAATGCTTCTGCATACCCCATAAAACAATGGGACTACATCTTTGAAAATGTGCTGAGAAAAAATTATTGAAATATTATAATCTCAAAATACTCTCCTGCAGGGCGATTCCATTTGAATTGAGTGGTTGTCACGTAAAAGTTCGAAAAATCTCACAAACCAAAAATTACATATTCAAAATGACTTCAAAGAACAACTCAGATACAATATTGAAGGTTCCTAATATCTCACAAACAGAAAATGACTGTCTTAAAATTACTTCAAAGAACACTTCAAATACAATATTTATGGAAAAGTTATGTTTGAAGTGGGTGGTTATCAGGTGAAGGTTCATAATATCTCACGAACAGAAAATCACTGTTTAAAAATTACTCCGAAGAACACTTCAAATACATCATTTTTGGAAAAATTCCATGCGGGGCTCCTTCTATTCAGGGTGGGTAGTTATCAAGGGCTCGAAATATCTCACAAACAAAAAAATATTTTTAAGAAGACTTCAAAGATCACAACCACTTGAAATACCATACCTTCTGAAAAAAATTCCTGCGGGGCTCAGTCAGGAATAGGTGAAGAATAGGCTAAGCTGTTTATAGTATACCCTGAATATGTAACAGAATCCTTCTCCAGAATATGTTGAAAGTGCAAAAAATATAATATTTTCTGAAAAACCTCCATGCGGGGCTGTTGTATCTCTAACCCCTCATTCGTGTTTTCTGCAATTACCTGTATTGCATTAGTCCAATTTTCTATTTGGATTTCTCACGTACGCTCCCCAATACGGAAATCCTAACGATATCCTTGTTTTTCTGTAGAGCACTCATAATTCATTGTCAGTTACTCAATTAAATACAACAGAGACAAATTTACCGTATTTAAAACCGTAGCCATAGTCTGTAGCCCGAACTCAGTTGGTTCAATCGCGGATATAAAGGTGTGCGAGAGATGACATTTCCCCCCCACCCTCATGAAGTAGTGGTGACAAAAACAGGAGAAAGGAAGAAAGAAATTAGGAAGAGAGAAGGAGGGAAATAAATATCTCTCAAGACTGTTTATGCCACGATTTCATATTTCACATAATTGCATTGAGCATTCTAGGCCTCCGTACTGTTTCAAAATGTCAGATCTAGTAGGCCTATGAAGTTTTGTTAGCAAAAATCAGGTTGTGAATGTATCTTGAGTTCTGTAAATAACGATGATAATAACGACGAGGATTTGTAGGGAGGATGGGGGGGGGGGGGAGGGGGGGCGAAGAGGGATGCTGTCTGGTGGCCAAATTTGAGAGGTGCTATAGGGACCCATTTGTGACTTTCTTTCCGTGCATATCCTATACATTTTATCCCATTCTATTCACATCACTGAATGTAATTAAATGTTCTCTTTCGAATATCATAGTTATTGAATGGCAGATTAATTCAGAGTTTTATTTCCTTGGAACAGTCAATAAGTCTTGTTGCCACAGTAAAGAATCCATGTATTCGAGAAATTTCGTATAGTTCCCGAAACCCGTAGAATCGTATTGAAAATGGGGAATTTTCAAAAATGTCCCTGCGGGGCATGGCTTCCCCCTTGCATTCACCTTTTATATGTTCACTCAGTTTTGGGGGCACAGAAATTGAGTACTTGCCTGGGATGCTAAAATAACACGAAACGACCCTGCAGCTACAAATATTGATTCTGCCACTATTTTGAATTCCATGGGTAAAATGATTTCGGCATTTAAACGTTATCTGAAACAAGCTAAACAGTATTGAAATGGGTGTGATTTCAAAAATTCCCTGCGGAGCCGTAAGGGGGCCCTACCCCCCACGGGTCGCCGGCTTCGCAATCCTGATCTCATATGGCATTTTCTTTTACGACCTGAAATCGCCTTCCCTCCCCCTCATTAATACTTCCTCGATCCACCCCTGCAGTGGGTGGGTCTTGGTGTCTTACTTATCTAGCCCCGCGTGCTTGGGCCACTTCGGGCCGCCACTGGCTACAGCTATCAACTTGAACTGTTTTTTCAATATGGTTCCTCATCTAACTTAGATCTGTATAGTTTTGTGGCATTATCGGGTGGTAACTTTTATTTTTATGAATTTTAGAAATTTCAAAAATACTCATTAGAATAACACGGCGAAAAAAAAAAAAAAATTTCATTTTCAAAAGAAAATGAAATTTTGCGTGAAGTTGAATTACATTTTGATACATATTTTTAGAAATTCTCAGCTGGATCGGGTCGGCCATTTTGAAGAAAAAACATCAAATGTGCTAAATTGGTATCACTCAAAGCAGTTTTTACCCATTTATAACTTAAATGTCACTCAATTGGCGAATGTAGGCAAAAGTCTAGCAGAAAAGTCAACATGCTATTTACTCCAGTAAATCTAAGCCAAAAAGGGCCGTAACCTCATACAAATTGTAACAGAAAATTTCATCGTTGAATTTTGACTGCCTCAAAATTTACAACTGAATTCAAAAAAGTTTGCTCAAATCGAAGTCGCCATTTTGTTTTTAATCAAATTTTCATGAAAATCTTATTTATTTTTTATTGGCCGTTCTCAGTGAACCACATTCCTACATTTCATTTTAAAATCACGACAAAAATGTTTCACATGACACGAGAATAAATTAGAATAATCGGACGAAAATTGCCATGATTTTGTGATTGAATTTAAATTAATGCCAAATTTCATTAATCAGATCTAGACAACAGAATTCAGGAGTTGAAAATGTAAACTCAACGGAATCTCATTCAGATAATTATACGTAACTGCTATAAGTAAAGTTTGCTCAAATTGAGGCAGCCATTTTGTTTTAAAATACATTTTTGGGAATTAATCAATTTGATTTAAATAGTCGGCCATTATCAAAGAATTGTGAATTTTTTTTCAACATCATGAACAATAAATTTGTCATATAATAAAAATACATGATTGGGATAATTTTACTACAAATTTAATGAATTTTGAATTAAATTCGGATGAATATAATTTTGTGAAATAGGCTGTGGGGAGCAAGCGGTGAGTGGTAAATATCTCAATTGAACGGTAAAGTTATCTTGTAATTATATGAAACGACTGGCGAAGAGTTTGCCGAAATCAATGGTAATTAAAAAAATTGCATATATAGTCAATATGTGGAAAAACATTTTTTACGTGTTTTATTCCTCGAGTTTCTCAGGAGAGACACATCTGTGTGACAACAGAAAAGGTATAACTTGGATTATCCAATATCAATAATCAAATGTATTCATAAACTCATTTGGTATCTCGTAATTTGGTCTAGAAATGTTTCAAATTTGAAATCTCAAGCTCGCACTTGGAAATGGTCGAGCATCAAGACCAAGCTTGAGCAATTAAGCTTGTACATCCCTAACAATCTAAATCGACATTTGAAGGAGAAGCACTGGAGCAGTGGATGCTTTGCTTTGACACAGTGTGCGAGTGTGTGTGTGTGGGGGGGAGGGGGTATGTTACCGGCACATGCAGCTCGGTTGCTAACGCACTCTCTCATGTGATCCGGTAGGAAAATTACATGTCGGACCTGGTACGATCTCCGCCACCGTCCATCTTTAAATGGGCTTTCCCGTAGTTTCCCTTTGTAGTCTAGGACACGACCGCTTGCTTCTCACTATCCTTCCCATTGTCTAAGAGACCTCCATCTCATTATCTTATTTTTAATACATTAGAATCCAATAGATGTATATTATCATTACATCGCGTCTGTGAACCCAACACAAATGATTAAATCATAGCTCAGTGCTTTGCTTTGCTCCAACTCTTAGTGTTGTTGTTCAAATGACAGACATATCTCACGTTTTTTCTCACATAAGAAGGATTTTTCGTTAATACTATGTGTATTGCACATAATTGCCATGTGGATATCAGATATCAGGATATCAATTGTATTTTTTTTTCATGTAACACATATTCTGCGACGCTTATAAGCCTACTATTGCCAAATAGACGCCATTTCCGTGATTCTTTCACGGCAATCCTGCATCCTCATTAGTTGCTAAGGCAATCTGAGTCTCATTCGGCCCACTCAATGCATGGTTGATTGATTAACGCTTCTCCCACAAAACGTCCTACAAACGGATGTACAATTGCTTTTACTTAAAACGGTTTTTACTTATAATGTGTTCCGGACTTTCGGAAACTGAAAGACTGTTATCCGCGACGGAAATTCATGGTTACCAACGGTACACAGTCCTCGTGTTGAAGTTCATTGGTTATAAACATTTAAAATGGGGTGATAAGATCGCCCTTGTGGTACCCCGTCCAAACGATCTTACCTTTCATCCTTAGCCTTAATTGGGGAACAATGATTTTGTATCAAGTTTCGATGTTATTAAAAAAACAAAAAAACAATTGCTTAATTGCTCAAGCTTGGGCTTGATGCTCGACCATTTCCAATTGCGAGCTTGAGATTTAAAATTTGAAACATTTCTAGATCAAATTGCAAGATACCAAATGAGTTTATAAATACATTGGACTATTGATATTGAATGATCAAAGTTATACTTTTTTCTGTTGCTACACAGATGTGTCTCCCCTGTGAAAATCGAGGAATAAAACACGTAAAAAATGTTTTTTCCACATATTGACTATAGGCCTATATGCAAATTTTTGAATTAACCATTGATTTTGGCAAACTCTTCACCAGTCATTTCATATAATTACAACATAACTTTACCGTTCAATTGAGATATTTACCACTCACCGCTTGCTCCCCACAGCCTATTTCACAAAATTATATTCATTCAAATTTAATTCAAAATTCATTCAATTTGTAGTAAAATTATCTCAATTATTTATTTTTTATTATATAACAAATTCATTGTTCATTATGTTGAAAAAAATTGACAATTCATCGATAATGGCCGACTATTTAAATCAAATTGATTAATTCCCAAAAATGTATTTTAAAACAAAATGGCCGCCTCAATTTGAGCAAACTTTATTTGTTGCAGTTACGTATAATTATCTGAATGAGATTTCGTTGAGTCTACATTTTTAACTCCTGAACCCTGTTCACTAGATCTGATTAATGAAATTTGGCATTAATTTAAATTTGATCACAAAATCATAGCAATTTTTGTCCGATTATTCTGATTTATTTTGGTGTCATGTGAAACATTTTTGTCGTGATTTTCCAATGAAATGTAGGAATGTGGCTCACTCACAACGGCCAATAAAAAATAAATAAGATTTTCATGAAAATTTGATTAAAAACAAAATGGCGACTTCGATTTGAGCAAACTTTTTTGCATTCAATTCAAAATTTCGAGACAATTAAAATTCAACGAAAAAATTTTCTGTTACAATTTGTTTGAGGCTAAAACTTAGTTTGACTGGAGTATTACCATCCGCTCGTCTAACAACGCATATATGGCGTTTTCCTAGTTCATAAAAACATTACAGGGACGTCGTTATTGGGGGTCCAAGGGAGAGCGCGCGCGTCCCACCAATCGACATTGGCGCCCCCCAATAATTTATTCTCCTCTGAAAGAATATAATGTTGACGTACGAAAAAACACACAATAAAATATTTCAAGTTATTAACTTATTATTATGAATTTTATCAGTAAACGTGCTCTACTACTTAACACTTCCTTTCTCTTCGAAATGATTCAATTATCAGATTTCAAAACTGCTCGTGAATTACAAAAATCAGTTGAAAAATGACCATATTCCAAAATAATCAATGCTGGGAATTTTGCAGGGAGAAATCGCGAAAATAACTTCGAAAATGTCCATAATGATTATACTATTGAAAATAACTTTGGTGATGTCCATGAAGATACAATCAATGGACTCCAAAATTGCTTGTGAATATAAAAAATTACTTGAAAAATGACATGGGACCATTTCGAAAAATTCCCTTTCGGGGCTTTGCTGGTAGATACCCCAAAAGTATAACTTCGAAAATGTCCATGATGATTCAATATTATAAGACTCCGAAACCATTTGTGAATCGCAAAAATCACTTAAAAAAATGTCCATATTTTCATATTTTTTTGGGGTGGTAAGATTGCCCTTGTGGTTCCCCATCCAAACGATCCTATCTTTCATCCTTAGCCTTAATTGGGTAACAATGATTTTGTATCAAGTTTCGATGTTGATAAAAAAAAATACATATATATTTTCAAAAAATCCCTGCGGGGCTCTGCTGAGGGACTTTCACCCCCCAGACCCCTTTTTCACGCATGGCAGGTGTCCAGCTGTGGGCGGTCATTCTATTCATGTAACCTGTGCGCTCTCCCAATACACAAATTCTAGCAACGTACCTAGAAAAAAAAAATCCCGGAGATTTCATTTTTTACGTGAAATCAGCTTCAACGGAAAATGAAATGATTCTAGAAAACTCCTTGAACAACTCATACTGGAAATGTTTGTGGTGCTTTAAAGAGTTCACCCCCCCCCCCCCCCCCCCATGACCCATAATCAGGAATTGGTCTTGGCCCCCCCATATTTCAAAAAAACGTTCCGATGCCCCTGAACTCAATGACAGTACAAGTTTCACTCTCTTAGGAGGCTCCCAGAGAGAAGTGCTATAAACTATGTACTATAATGCATCTGAATTCTACATACAATATCGGTATATGATCATGAAAATGCTTGTATACATATTAGGGGTGTCGGCGGGTACCCGGGTACTACCCAACTCCAATATTCCTTACCCGGGTACCCGCCATTTTTTACAACGCGAGCTTTTGTTCTTCATTTTCACTGACTGATAACTTCTAAACAAAGCGCGCTTGTGTGGCGGAAAAAACGAAAGAATTTAGGTCTCATCTACTACTCTCTAGGCCATATATATCGCCAGTTGCATCTGGCTCGCACGTGCTGCTTCCCCCCCCCCCTCCAAAACTCTGGCACTCGAAGCGACCACAGTTCTAACACTTCTACATACCGCTTAAACACATGGCCCTTTGTTAACAAAAAGAGGGACATGCCACATTCAATTAAAGTTGACTCAACCAAAGTGTTTGAGTAGATTATGTTGTGCTGAGAGGGTCAGTGATATGATATGAGCAGACTGTTTATAGTTGTAACAATAATAATGGTAGCCTAAAAATGGTGAATAAGACGATAAAATACATTTAAATGAAAAGTAGAAAAGCAGTCAAGATTAAAAAAAATTTGATTACCCGGGTAATGCTCGGGTAATGACGGGTACCAGACTCCAAAAATTGCTACCCGCCGACATCCCTAATACATATGCAATTTATAAAAATATAATGAAGTTATGTTATTGACCCAAGATATTTACCAAAATTTACTTATGACACAGTGACGTGGACAATGAGCTGGGGGGATGAAAAGAAATTGCAAGCAGCAGAGATGAAGTTCATTAGGAGTGTAGCAGAAGTAGCAAAGTTGGAGAGGAAGAGAAGCAGAAAGATTAGGGAATGGAGTCAAGTGAAAAAAGAGAGATGGTGGAGGGAACTCATCGCGAAAAGTAGATACAGCGGACGATAATGGAGAAGAGATGGGAGAAGTAGAAGCATAACTCCAGTCAGAGTTGGCAGAATCAGATAAATTAAAATGTCTGCCTTGGATAATTGGTGTAACATCCCCTAACCCAATTAATTTGGTTGGTTTAATATGGTTAATTTGGATGAATAAATTGTTATAGTACTAGGAAAACGCGGGATGCGCGTTGTTAGACGAGCTTAGGGGTATAGAAATCTAGAATGAAAAATAATTTGTCAACCCAATCTACATCTACAGACCTTGGATCACTCCAAACGTTCAAAAACCTTACGAGAATCAGTTATGTCACGGCCTTCCTCTTCATTCATTTCAATCGTTTTTAATTAATTGGTGACACTTGTTGCTATAGATTTAATTGGTTCCCGTAATAGCCTAAATTGATGGGAAAATGCTTTATAAATGCGTTTTCTTCGTTATTTCTCATCCGATTGATGCGAAAAATCTCTCAAAATGTGCTTAATAGTTTCCTTTATATTCGGCGAAAATTTGAGAGGTCTTGAAAAATTTTGATTTTTCAAGTATTTTCCTCCGGGTTATTCTAATGGGGATTTTTGAAATTTCTAAAATTCATAAAAAAAAAAGTTACCACCCGATAATGCCACAAAACTATACAGATCTAAGTTAGATGAGGAACCATGACGAAAAAAAGTTTGAAATTGATAGCTGTAGCCGTTTGACCTGTGGAGAACCGACAAAAAAACATAAAAAAAAAACAAAAAAACAAAAAAACAAAAAAAAAAAAAACATAAAAACGAACACCAATTTTTTTCAGTATGTCAAATTGAATCCTCGCTAAAGCTCGTCTAATAATAAACTAATAATAATGAAGTTACTTGGAAGATTTGGAATAATATTTTGTTTAGTTATCAGATTGGTTCACTGAAATATTTCAGAGAAAAGACAATGGAATATTTTGAATACACAAAGAAGAGAATTTTGGGAATGTAAATGAAAAAATGAAATGAAAATAATAGCAAGTTCAACTTCAAGAGTAAGAGTAAGTTTTCATGGCTATTGAGAACAAATTCAGCAATAAAAACAGCCTACAAAATAACTCGTCATTACTGAGACAAGTGATCGAGTGGTTATCACACTGAACTGTCATTCAAGAGAACAGAGTTTGATTATCGACTAAATGATTATGGTCGACTATCCTGACAGGTTCCCCCCCCCAAAAAAAGAATTCGATCTCTTGGAGATTATAAATGTACGAAAGAACAAGTTCTTCACAATCTAGAATCAAGCAAACCAGCTAGTCCTAGATTTTTGCAAATAGAACGTTCCGATGGTAAAACCTTTCATGACGTGTCACCTTTTGCTATCGAGAAAGCTATTCGAGGTCTTGCTGGTACTGTTCGCAAAGTCACGAAAGTTAGGAATAGAACTCTCCTGCTTGTAGAAACAGACAGCGATATTCAATCACAACTGCTTTTGAAGACCACCAGCTTTGCAAATTTATTCCCCATCCTAGTCAGTCCTCATCCCTTCCTTAATTCTTCTAAGGGAGTGATTACTTGCAATGACCTTTTATGCTGTGACGTTGAAGAGATTAAATCTGAACTCGCTGGTCAAAATGTTACGGAAGTTTACCGTATTACTCGACGAGTTGATGGAAAGGATGTACCCACAGCCACACTTATTTTGACTTTTTCTACCGGTACCGTTCCAACAAAATTGGTAGCTGGCTACAACAGTATACTTGTTAGACGGTACATTCCAAATCCAACTCGATGTTTCATCTGTCAACGCTTTGGACATGGCCAAGCTTTCTGCAAATCTAAACCCATCTGCCCGAACTGCGGCCTTGAGAAGCACGACGAAACGCCTTGCGTGTCCGGCCCTCGTTGCATCAATTGCAACGGTGGACATAAGGCGTCTTCAAAGGCCTGCAGTAAGTGGTTAGAAGAGAGGAAGATCAGTGAGTTCAAAACTGTCGATAAAATGACTTATCAAGATGCTCGACAGAAATATAGAAATCTCTTTCCCATCTCTGCCCTTCCATCTTCTTTTGCCAAAGCCGCAGCTAATAAAACAATGTCCCAGGAATCGCAAGAAATACTCACTTTGAAGGCTGAAAACAAGAAACTGATCGAACAGCAGAAGAGAATGGAAGAGTTAGTATCGTCACAAAACCTCAAAATTGACAAGTTACAGAACGAGGTACATGATCTGGTAAAACTATTGAAAGGTAAATTCACTCCGGAAGCTGAGGCTGAAACCGTAGAGGAAATAATGGTGACAGGAAGTGAGGATGAAGATGAATCTCCTGTGTCGGGCGCTTCATCCGACATCACTGAGCGACCGGCGTCGGGTGCTGTGCCCGACACCCGGGGATTCACACCCCCCAAACAAAAACGAAGGAACAGAGGAAGTACCCAAGGAGCAAGAAAGGATGTAGCCGCAGAGCTCGGCATTCCCGCAAAATCCTCTGAAGGGAAATCCTTTTATCTAAAAAGAACTTGAAATCTGTAGTAACCTAAGCTGGTCTTAGGTAACTCTATCTACAGTAAAAGTAAACAAGAACATCATCTACACAAAATGGCTCTAATACAATGGAACTGCAATGGTTTCAACAGGCACAGAGAAGAAATCAAGCTATTGACATCAAACATTAAACCGATATGTTTCTTCTTTCAAGAAACGCACTTCAAACCTTGTGACTCTCCATTGATGCGTAATTATAGTTTCTATCGTTTCGATGACTTGACAGGTAACAGAGCCCATGGGGGAGTAGCCACAGCTGTCCACGACAGCTGTCACGTAAGTCCACTGCCGCTAACAACACCACTACAGGCAGTGGCAGTCAGAATTGCTCTTCCTCAGCCTGTTACCTTCTGTAATATTTACTTACCTGAATGGGCTCCAGTTACTAGAATAAATCTGGATAACCTTGTGTCACAGCTCCCACGTCCCTATGTTATTCTAGGTGACCTGAATGCCCACAATAACTTGTGGGGTGACACAATGGTGGATAGTAACGGCAGAGGACGCCTTTTTGAGCAATTTTTCAACGACAACGACTTGATTATTCTCAACAATGGAGAGAAAACAAGGTTTAATGCTTTCAACGGTATGTTTTCAGCGATCGATCTTTGTGTCTGCACCCCATCTGTCGCACCTCTTTTCAATTTCTCCGTTCACTCAGATCTGTGTGGTAGCGACCACTACCCACTCATCTTGAGAGTAGATTCTCATCAACGGCCCTTGCGGTGTGCGCAGTGGAACTTGCGCCGCGCGAACTGGAGCCTTTTCACAAAGCGTGTTGATTTGAAGAACTCGAATAACATACATGATACTGATAGTAGGACTGAGCATGTGACAGAGGTGATTATTGCCGCCGCGAAAGAGAGCATTCCTCTTACGTCGACCAACCAACGCCACATACCTGTTCCCTGGTGGAACGAGGAATGTAAGGTGGCGATCCGTAAGAGGAAACAAGCCCTTCGAATTTTCCGGAAATACCCAACCAATATCAACCTTATGGCATTCCGGAAACTCCGAGCAAGGGCTCGTTTCATCATTAAGACTTCGAAAAAAGCCTCATGGAATTCTTACATCTCATCCATTAATGCTCTCACACACCCCTCACCAAGGTGTGGAATAGAGTGAGGAAGATAGACGGCAAATTCAAATCATCTTGTATATCTGGGTTGAACAAGGATGGTAGTCTAATTACCGAGCCACAGGAAATAGCTAATGTTTTCGGGTCCTATTTCTCGGACGTCTCTAGCTCTCACCACTACTCGGCATCGTTCCAGATACACAAACGTGCTGCAGAATGTAGAAGATTAGATTTCTCTTCTGCGAACAACGAGGTGTATAACGTGCCGTTTAGTGTATGGGAGTTGGAGAACGCGATAACGTGCGCAAGAGACACAGCACCGGGGATTGATGGAAGACACAATCAGTTCTTGAAACACCTGCCAGTTGCCGCTTTGAATGACCTTCTCAACCTGTTCAACCATATCTATTCAACCGATACTTTCCCTGATTCTTGGAGACAAGCTATCCAGGTACCGATCTTGAAACCATCTAAGGATAAGCATTCACCATCAAGCTATAGACCTATATCACTGACCAGCTGTCTGTGTAAAGTGATGGAAAGGATGTTGAACAACCGCCTCGTTTGGTGGTTGGAACGAAAAAACCTCCTTTGCACAGTACAGTCTGGATTCAGAAAAAATAGAAATACTTTGGATCATCTTATTCGTATGGAAAGCTTCATACAAGAAGCTTTTCTTACGAAGCAGGAAGTGATAGCTGTATTTTTCGACCTTGAGAAGGCATTCGATACTACCTGGCGCTTCAACATATTGAAAACCTTGTCACAATGGGGTTTCAGAGGCCATCTTCCTAATTTTGTCTGTAATTTCATGACCAACCGACGTTTCAAGGTACGAGTTGGTAATGTGTTGTCGGATGATTTCATCCAAGAGAACGGTGTACCACAGGGTTCTGTCCTCAGTGTTACTTTGTTCGCCATCGCTATAAATGGTATTGTTCGAAGCGTTCCATCTTCTATCACTTGTTCCTTATTTGTCGACGACTTGGCTATATTCAGTAAGTCAGCGAGAAGTGCAACGGCCTCTCGCCAAATCCAACTTGCAATTGGGAAACTGGAAGCATGGGAAGATGAAACTGGGTTCAGGTTTTCTACATCAAAATAAACGAGCATGCGTTTCTCTCGTCTGAGAGGCCTGCACCCTGACCCAGATATATATCTTCGTAGAGGACTCCTCCCATTCGCAGAATCAACCAAGTTCCTTGGGCTGACGTTTGACGTGAAGTTGAACTGGAAATCTCACATTTCGCAACTCAGACTCAAGTGCTTAGAATCTCTTAACCTTCTCCGTTATCTTAGTGGTACCAACTGGGGAGCGGATCGCACCACGATGCTGCGGCTTTACCGAGCATTAATACGTTCCAAATTGGATTATGGTAGTGTTGTGTACGACTCGGCACGAGAGAGCTACGTGAAGCCACTCAATACAGTTCACAACACAGGCATCCGACTGGCCATAGGAGCACTCCCTACCAGTCGGGTGGAGAGCTTGTATTGTGAGGCTGGTGAGCCCTCGTTGAAGAGTCGACGTGCATATCTCCTTTGCTCATACGCTTCGAAGTTATTCTGCAGTAAGCATCATCCCACCTACCAATCAGTTATCAATCCTAGATTTCATGCTCTCTATGAATCGAAACCATTCGCCACCATACCAACTGGAATTCGTTTGAATCATATTTTGGTCGAAGAGTCATTTGTATACCCTCGAGTCTATCCAATTCAATTTAGTGATACCGCCCCTTGGTTGGCTCCACGTCCGGAGTGCTTGATGAACTTGTCATCAAGTATGAAGGCAAGCACGAGTGCGGAAGAGTATAAGCAAAAATACCTAGAGCTCTGCACACACTACCCCGGACATATTAAATACTACACGGACGGATCAAAACTGAACGGCAAAGTTGGCTGCGCATTCGTTAGCGAATCCTCCACTGTTAGTATCAGATTAGGTTCGATGAGTAGCGTATATACAGCCGAGTTGTTTGCAATTGTCACCTCTCTACAGCACATTCAACAACGGCCTGAGAAGTGCTTCCTGATCTGTTCCGATTCTTTGAGTGCACTCCAAGCCATGACTCAGATCTTCCCAACTCACCATCTAGTCCAGAAAGTACAGACACTCCTGACCGCCCTTGCCTCGCAGCAGTGTAGTGTTCTGCTGGGTACCTGGACACGTGGGGATTGGTGGTAATGAGTCAGCGGACAGGGCTGCCAAAGAAGCGACGGAGAAAGAAGATATTGATAACCCGAGAGTACCTTTCAATGATTTCAAGGCGTATTTCAAACTACTTTTCAAATCTCGTTTCCAAAAAGAGTGGGACAGGGAGACCAACAACAAGCTGAAAGAGATTAAGCCAACTGTTAGTGCTTGGGAATCTTCAATCCGAGGTTCACGGAGGGAGGAAGTAGTTCTCACTCGTCTGCGAGTGGGACACACACTTTTAACCCATTCCTATCTCTTCACCCCCGATAAAATCGTCCCTAGATGTGAGATTTGTAACGAGATTTTAACTGTTCGACACATATTACTCGAGTGTCAGAAATATACTGCTCTGAGGAGACAGCTTCGTATGGAAGACACAATGTCAAAGATTTTAGGGAATAATTCAAAATCGATAGATACCATATTCAGCTTTCTAAGATTATCGAAGCTATTGGATCTCATTTGACATGCTCGTGGATCTGCGTTGGACGATAAAGTCGTCTTGTTACCAGTATCATTTTTCAAACTGCCCGAATCAGGACATTTCCATGTCCGTTCAAGATGACGTTGTTTGTGCAATCATCTTTTACCAGTGTACTGCTTTTTGACATTTGATACTTATTCTTGATGCCGATCTCTTGGGATAGACATCAGGAATATTTTAAATCAAACCATATTCCACCATATATCTATTATGGTTTGTCGTTCCTCCACTCCTATTTGAAGGGGAGTTTGAACTGAGAACAAGTAATAAAACGTTCTCATCCTAGTCCCATGGGTGTGACCCTTTACAGCACACACATGTTCGGTTTTAACAAATTAGTGTATAACGTCTTTAGACACTGTAGACATAGTTTAGTCTTAGTCTTAGTTTAATGTATTTAGGTGTTCTCATCAAAATTTCACTTCCACCTTTATATCACACTTTTCACCTTTTGTTGCAACTTATTTCGACAGGCGCTAAATGACCTCGCTGTCGATGCGCCTTAAAACTCTAATATTCATCCATTCATTATCCTGACAGGGTTTTTTCGTGGTTTCCCTCTGTCGTTCCGGTCAATACTGGGATGGTTCCTTAACAACAGGCCACGACCAACTCCTTGCCACAATCCAAAAATAACTAATAAAATAACCTTCCATCTCATCATCCCATCGTCTCATTTATCATTCACCGACGCCAAGAGAATGTAGTCATGAGTAGTGTGTTGTTAAACCCAATATAATGATAATAATATCTCTTTTCTCGCAGCAGCTGATCCAATTGATGAGTAGCTTTTCACATTGACGTTAATTTGTTATCCAGATGGCTGGCGCTTGAAGCTTGATGTCAAATAAGGAGCAAGGTTTGCAGTTTGTAAACACTACCCTTAAACTAATTCCTTACTGCTATTGCGTGTTGGGAACATAAAATACCAGAAGATGAAAGCGTGACAATCCCATACTGAAAGTTCACGGCAAATTTCTTCCCTAAATTGTCTCTATTTTGTCTGTAGAATGTTTTTGTTTTGGCCGGACAAAATACGGACAGAACACAGGCTTTTTAGAGGTAGACTGGTCCCAATATTGCTTGTAGAAAGTCTATAGATTATCCGTGGTTTGTTTCTCAGAGACAGAAATCGCTACATGGTCCGTAAAAGTCTTTGGATTGTACGTGTTGTGTTCATGTTTGGTGAGTGAAAGATAAGGACTTTATAGAGGTCTGGTCCACATATTGTCCGTGAAAAGTCCGAAGATCCGTATTTTGTCCCTAGGACAGACAGAAATTTGGTCACTGTATTGTCCATAAAAAGTCTGGGTATTGTCGGTGTTTGACCCTTATTCTAGCCGTTTTATACCACACAGTTTTTGTCCGTGTTTCGTCTGTGATTTGGTTCATTTTAGCGCTATACAATCACATCTCTCTTAATTCTGTTTGCCTATCTAAAGGCAATTGCAGGTGTTTTGTCCCTTAATACTCAGATGTCCGTGCTTCAGTCGTATTTTGGCCCTTCATTTTAATTTGGCTAGCACGTTGAACAAATTAGGAGAGTTCAACAAATGCCAATTATTAATGAAGTTGATTATTTAGTTCACTGTATACAATTATCAAAATATCAACTGGTAGTAATGACAAATTTGGTAAACAGTGAAAGCTCGCTGAAGTTGGCTCAACTCAACTGCTACGGAAATTGACCAACAGTACCAATTCTCTTATGGTCGCTTTCTGGCATGAGATTAATTGAGAGGCATATGTGTTCATTGACGTGATGATCGCAAAGAAAAAAATATCATAGGATCCATACCTTAAAACTGTAGTTTATACAAGGTAATTAATGTGAGAATAATATGATATTCTACTCAAATCCATGATCATTCCTATAGCGAAGCTCACTTACTTGTAAATATGGACGGGTTTCTTCTGACCAACTCGGTAGATACGATCGCACGCTTGTGCTTCAAGCTGTGGATTCCAATGGAGATCACACAAGAGTAAGTGATTGCCCCCCACAAGGTTCAAACCGACACCTCCTGCTGTTAATGACAGAAGCATAACCTGGCAACAAAAGATACTAAAACTGTAGTAAATAATAACAACATCGTCAGTCACTAATAGTGGCATCACACACAACTAGAAGAGGGTATAACTGGTCTTGGAGACACCCATGAAGGTTCACAGCTCAGGCTCTTTCAATCGGAACATCAAAGACAAATACAGAATCATCATTTCAACTGCAGCTGTAGTCAAGAGAGCAAATAACTTACAGAGTGTTTGATGCATGACACTACAGTACTATAAAATAACATTGGCTGCTATGCAAATAGAT
>OZ023326.1:55186860-55191860 GCA_964007535.1 Brachyptera risi
GTTTGATTCCCACTCGGGAATATTTTTTTTATATAAAGGAACTATTCATAATTATTTAATTATAGTCTCGAGCATTGGATTGTAATGAAGGTAATTCTTTTCCATGTTAGACCACAGAAACAAAATCATCTGTTTATAATCTAGTTAACCTTCCAATATTCACTTACAAGGCACTTCCACAATGAATTTTTGAATTTATAACTGGTGAACACCAAGTTTATTGTTCATCCTGTTCCTTTCAAATAAAATTCCAGATACTTTATATTGTCGGATCAATGTTCATTTGCATTTTGAAATATTGATTTTCAACATTTTGTGATTAAAATTATTTCTTCAACTAAAACAAACTAATGTTGACCCTGACCTTTTCCATTACGAATTTTGTGTGATTTCACGTCGACTGTTTACATTTGAAAGTATTTTTGAAACTCCCAAATAAATAATATTTTATCAAGAGAGCGAGGGACGAACGTTAAATAGGCAGGTAGTAGACCTAAAACCATTTCATCATATTTTCTTTCTCTACAAATCTTCTCAATTTTTCAATAATGGAAAAGGTAGGCCTACATTAAAGAACAAAATGTACAACCAAAATCAACCTTCCACTTTAAAGTGGCACAAATTTCTATGCGTTTGACGAAAGGACTTATGGCAGTTGAGCTTCGGATTCAAATAAACCCCGAATACCCCAGGCTGCTAGCTTGTCTTGATAGTGCTTCGGGTACATAATCAGTGTGGAACATGCGGCCTAATATTTTACTCTGTGCACACCGATGTCTTTTAACGTTACACTGCACAAAAGAAAGGAATAGGCTTGGTGAACATTCACGAGTCATTGACATATTGAAACTACAGTGAAACCTCTATCCATAGTTTTTCAAGGGACCAGGAAAATTAAACCATCCATCCAGAAAAACTATCTATCCAGGAAAATGTAACATTGATTATATTGGGAGTGGGGCTAGAAAAAATGAATGATACATCCAGGAAAATGATAGATCTAGGAACGATGCATAGAGGTTTCACTGTAATTATTTTACAATAGTCGTATGGTGGCTTGTGGTTAGAATTCTTACTAGTTTTGAAGTCTAGAGGAGTGAAAGCAGTGCTTGTTCCATTGATGAGCTGTTCTTTCTCTGCCCTCTGATGGATGAATTCGGCAAACAAGGTGCTGAAAAGACAAGTCAAATAAGTTTCGCAAAGAGAATAATTGAAGAGTGTATTTCTTACCATATGCCAGTAGTCAAGTTCTTGTGCACTGAAAATATAACAAAATGACTGGCACAAATTTGTTTCCATAAACTTGAAATTTCAAGTAGCAGAATATATTTTTTGCCAGAGCAATTTTGAAAAATAAGTGGTTCACAAACCTACAAGCTGAAGATGTCACTGGGAGGATTGTAATTATTCCTACAAAAAGATATATTTATAAAGATATATATACATCTCTATCGCCAATCCAACATGGAGTCCCCCAAGGATCTATCTTAGGACCTCTTCTTTTCAAATTTATATGTTTATGATATCCCAACATCTATCACTCACTGTAAATTCAATCAATATGCAGATGATATTCAACTGTTCATACCTAGTCCAAATCAAGGAGGTTCCTCCTCAAACTTCCTTGGTCCCAATCCACTTAATTTTCCACAAAATCTACATAACTCAAATTCAGATCTCAAAGCCATCCAAATATGGTCACAACAAAACAAGTCTTCTATTAAATCCAGATAAATCTGTGATATTACCATTAGGGAATACCAATAGAGTGAAAATATTTTTAGAAAATCCCATAACAATTTAAATAGGAAGTACGGAAATAAAAGTTGTAGAATGTGCCAAGAATCTGGGAGTCTGGTTCCAGTCAGACAGTCAATCCATATAAATAAATGCTGCAGTAAGGCACTTGGGGTCTTAAGGTACCTGTATAAGTTTGAGAAATTCCTCCCAATAGACTGTAAAATAGTATTAGTACAATCCTTAGTTTTGTCAATCTTCGACTTTTGTGATTATGTATAAACGGGCCTAAATAAGAAGACGGAAAAACAGATACAAAAAGTGCAATACGCAGGTGTGAGGTTTGTTCTAAATGTGCCATATAGGGAACAAATATCCCCAAAACTGATTGAACTAGGATGGCTCAATATGGTCAACCGTGAAGCTCTACATACAGCTACTCTAATATACAAAATAATTAATGATAAATCTCCTTTATATCTATGAAATGAACTAACATTTACAAATACCTTACACAGTCACAGCACTGGGTTGAACAAGAATCAAGGGCTAGCATACACCCATCACACAACCAAGCCCCCCTACATATATATATATATATATATATATAGTTATTTTGAGACTTTCATGGTTAATATGGTGCACTCTTCGATGCCCCTGTCTTCGATGCCCCTGTATCGGTTTTTGTCTCTGATGCCCCTGCTGATGGCAGGCCAGGTTACACTAGCTTCACAGGGGTATATAAGACACAGTGAAAGGGGCGGGCTAGAGTGTTGGTCATTGAATAGAAGGGTTTACACTAATTTATGCGGACACTTAATCGTCTCCGATGGCCCTGTCTTGGATGCCCCTGGCCCTCTGATTATAACCTCACCCTCACCTTCACCGGCGTTGCTACACGATGTAGAGTATCCAATATTAGCGCGAAAATTTCGAATGTTTTGTACTAGACAATAATTTTAAATACCGGTATATTTGAGTAACAATTTGGGTAACTCATGTCTATTGAATCACCGCCACAAATACGTGTTGTTGTAATATAAATTAAATTATATTATTAAATTAATAATGCACCTTGGGTGCATTACTTGAGAATGATTCTTTTGAGAATAAAAGACGGAATTATTCTTCCCCTACATAAATATTAGCTCATTAACAAGAAATTAGTTATTTAAACTTTTTAATGATAATTATTTGCTTGTTATTAACAATAATTAGGCTACTATTTCAACTTTTCCACTTATTTAATTTTATTTACTTTCATGACTTGATGATTGATCAGTATACCAATAATTCATATTACAACAAAATGTATTTGTCTCGGGTATTTGATAGAAATCAGTTACAGTTAGTTTATAGTACAAACATTTTGAATTTTTGCGCCATTATTCTGTGGCAACATCGTGTAGCAAGGTGTTGAACTTGGACTGTGAGGGGGGAGGGGGGGATCGGGGATGACTTATAGTGAATCCTTCTATTCAATGACCAACACTAGCCCGCCCCTTTCACGGTGTCTTATATATAGACTATGAGCTAGTAATCGAAATCATCCCCCCCTCGGCGGCGGAAGGTTTGAGAATGGTTTCTTATAGATTTTTTTACGCTCTTTCCATTTCTGCTTGTTGGATGCTCGAAAGCCGGTGGGTTTGGCTTCCAGGGGCGTCCAAACCTTGATCAAGTGTTTGATTCAGTGCAAGAATCATCAAATTAACCTTGTATAATGGAACAATTTTGAGTGAAAATCGATGAGTTTCCATAAAAATTTGAATTTTGAACAAAGTGTATTGAAAAAAAATCGAAAATGGATCGCCATTTCGGAAAAATATCATAAGTAATGAATTTGGTGAAAATTTGTTTTAGATGCAATATTGGCCACCCTTTTTTGGGGGCAGAAGTTTAAAAGATATTTTCTGAGAGAATATTGTACACTCATTTTATTCATCTCTGTTGGATTATCGACATTATGTGGGTTTGACTTCCAGGGGTATCCAAACTTGGGTCAAATTTTCGAATTTGGTGAAAAATTAACATCCATCAGGAGTGTGAAGTCGAGTAATTTCGAGCATAAAACAACATATTTTGATTGAAATTTTGATTTAAAAGCGATTCCCACTGAAAAAAAAAGAAAATACGCCGGCATTTTGAATATACGTCACAAGTGATGAATTTGGTGAAAAACATATTATGGGCAATATTGGACACCCTTTTCTGAAAGCAGAAGTTATAAGAGTGTTTTCTGAGAGAATATTGTACACTCTGTTCATTCATACTTGTTGGAATATCGGCGAACCGTGGGTTTGACTTCTAGGGATATCCAAACTCGGGTCAAATTTTTTAATTTTATAAAAAATGAAGTCGAGTATATAGTTTGAAGTCGAGTTATTCTGAGCACAGAACAACATAGTCTGATTGAAAATTTGATTTCAAATGATTTTGTATTCTAAAAAATCATAAATTCTCCGCCATTTTGAAAATACATCAAAAGTAATGAATCTGGTGAAAATTGGTTTCAGAAGCAATATTGGCTACTCTCTTGGGGGCCGAAAGTTTTTGAAGTGTATTCTGAAAGAATATTGTACATTCTGTTCATTTATGCCTGTTGGATCGATAAAATTTCATGGGTCTAGATTCCAGGAGCGTTCAATTTTATAGGTGATTTCTCTGTTTTCTCATCTATTTTTTTGTTTTATCATGTATTTTTCTGGTCATGCCCATTAAAATGCTACATATATAAATATTGAAATGTTCTTGATTATGATATCTCCATTGATGAAATACATATCCAATTGAAAAAAATAATGATAACACTTGCTATTTTTGAAAAATAAGATGCACATATTTTAAGCATACAATTATCATCATCTATTTTTAATGAATTGTTAAATTGAGGAAAATGAGAAACTCTGAAGAGAAAATAATAATTCTTGCTTATGCGAAAATGTTTCAACGATATGTCAGTGTGCCTGTGGTTGATGTTGAATGTGTTGAACATGTTGAAGACGTTAAATATACCGCTGTTCCATGGAAATGGATGGAAATCAGTAAATGGTGAGCTCATAATGAAATGAACTGAATGTGATGTATTTGAATTGAACTGGTGGACTTGTTGCACGGGTCGTTGATAACAGATAAGGAAGATGTTGGCGGAGACCTTGCAGAGGTAGACGATTCACTTATTGACAACGTATTTGGAGACGAGGAAGTGTCCTTCTGATTGATAACAATTATAACTTTTTGTGTTTCCCTCTAAATAAGATAGATGC
>OZ023326.1:55196860-55216860 GCA_964007535.1 Brachyptera risi
CGAAAGCGTTGAGCTGGAACATTAATATATCTCGTTTTAGGTGCTGATTCTGACAGCAATGCGTAGAAAAATGTCATGAGTGTTACCTACACTCTGAAAATGATTGATATATGAATAATTGTCTTTCATTGAATAGTAATTCATACATCACTTCCATCAAGGTGTTGGAGTAACACGGGAAAATACAACTTGAATTATGTTCTAAATTTATCACTCAAATAGTAGTTTGTTTGTCATGAATGTTACTTTATTGGAATGAAATGTCTTGAAGACTGAATAGAGAAAATATGTGTAACTGAAAATCAATATTTCACTTAAAAGCATAAGGAAAGTTACCTATTATAATCAATCCAGTCATATTGAACCCAATTTGGATGTACGTTTACCAAAAGTTTTGCAAAATGATTAAAGTAACATTCATGACAAAAGTAAGAATCATTACTGGAAAGATAAAAAAAAAAAATTCCTAGCTACAATAGTGTCTACTTATATTTCATCATGAAACAAACTCATTTTCTTCAAAAAATGTCAATAACTGACGGAAATTTATATCCAAAATCTCGAGTGCTAAGGTTACTCAATGATGGGTTGGGTAATATGGCCAGCCCTTGTTCGTAGGCACGTACAGATGTCGTTCTCGACGAATGTGAGAATATTTCCATTGTTGTAGTGCTTAATGAATAGTACAAACAATTCTGAATCTGAATTCTGAATCTTGAGATAGTGTGCTCCCCAATCAAAATGTGAAATGTAGGCTCTCAATTCAAGTTCTCTCAATCACTCAGTACCCACTAAATGTCATCAAGTTTGAAGAAAACTACATTTTAGAATAGAAAATGGACGGGGGAGGGCAAGTTTCTTGAATCGTATTACGTTTCCGTGTGTCAAGACCGTGAAGTTACCTTTTTCTTAGCATCTTGCACTTCACTTCAATTCGGGGTGGTGTCATATGAGGGGACGTGGGGGCCAATGAACCAAGTGTTTCCTGTTATTTTCCAGGCTGTATTGATGAATAATAAGTTGCACTTGGCATACAGTTTTGATTTCACACCATTTATATCGGAATGTTTTTGTGGTTGCTAAAATATTTCAGGACTTGGCTCCAAGTTTGTTCGTCAGGGTTTTTGGTGGGATAGCATTTGTACACGGAATAGCACGTTCACTGTGATGAGGATTGATGCATTTGACATTCATTTTTGGAGATTTTGTGCGCGCGTATAAGTTGCCCCCTGTTTTGAGCTCTCGAATTTCTAAACATACGTGTGACTTATATGCGAGTAAATACAGTATGTAGGCCTACATACGAACTGTATTGACTACAAATGAATGTTAATTGTTGGCAACAATATCTCATTGTAATTCATTTTCCTGACTCCTTCATTCCATATATTTTAAAAATAAAAAAGTAATAAATTTCAATTTATAACGACGATCGCAATAATAAGATGATTTAGCTGTTGACCCTCAATGTCATACTATCAAGGTTATACTGTATGAACATAGTTATACAGTGAAACCTCTATTCATCGTTTTTCAAGGGACTTGAAAAATAAAACCATCCATGCAGAAAAACAAATTTAACATTGATTATATGGACGTGGTGTGAGAAAGAATGAATGATGCAAGCAGGAAAACAATGGATCTGGGAACGATGCATATAGAGGTTTCACTGTAAATCGAATAATAAGAATTTGAATTACGATTGACTAGGGTTGCATCAAGGCATCGGTCCACAAGGCCCACTGCTTGTGGCAGTGAAGTATATAGAAAATGTATCAGCATTCAACTCACCGAGAGAATTCAAGAATTTTCTGATATACGTTGTGTTCTTCTGTTGTGAGTTTCACGTCAACCTGATGGAACGTCTTCTCCGGCAATGAGAAGACACCGTGTTCTTGCAGCTCCACCTTCGTTCGTCGTAGCATAATCGTGTTGAGCACCGTATTTAGTCGCTGCAAACCGTTGGGATCCTTGTTAGCGATCCAGCGGCGCCAAACCTTCAATGAAACAAGCATCTCACTTCTTTATACTAACTCTCTCCAGGGATACGTAAGATTCCATTTCAACAATCACTCTTTTACATGCTCAAATAGTTTATACACGATCTTATCTCTGTTTATTGACCATTTTATAAAGGGTGAATTATAATACGTGATATAAACTGTGAGAAATTAACTGTAAAGTAAAACTGTGCAGCTGGCAAAACATTTTTGGACAAAACCATAAGAGAAATAATACTCCAGATTGTAGTACACTATATCTAACTCACCCCTAGATCATCAAATGGCGCACATCGAAGAAACTTTAGTAGAGCATACAAATCAAGTTCCTTATTATGTATTGGCGTGCCAGTGAGAGCCCAACGATGCTTTCCAATCAGGTCAACAACAGCGATAGACGTTAGACTCTTATGGTTACGAACTTGGTGTGCTTCGTCGAGGATTATTCGTTTCCACTTGACTTGATGGAGTGCACCCTGCAGATCAGGAAAAAAATGAACAATTCAACCAGTCTAGGTGGCACAATACAGTAGAATCTCTTTAGAACGTCCCTCAATACAGCGATCATCGCGATATATCATCGTTTTGAGATAGTCCCAGCCAATTCCCATAAGACCACGTGTATTTTTTCTTTGTTGATACGTCCCTTAATATAACGACCATCGCGAGAATACGACGCTTTTTTGGTTCCCTTCCAAGAAAAATCATCAATACTACGACGAAACAACTGAAAAATTGTTATTGTTTGTACCGTTTTGACCCGAATATAAGCCGAGTTTTTCTCGAAATTTCAAGCCCTCAAGTCACCCTCAGCTTGCAAATCTCGGCCTACAATCGGTAAAAATATGTTTTTTGCTCATTTTAATTGGGTGTACAACACCCACACACTCATAACAACGGAATCGATTTGAAACTGCGAGATATTCCACTGAAAACACATTTAATGAATGTTTCATCATGAAGAAGCATGATTTTTCCAATTTCCAGCATTTTTATTTGACGCACAATAATAAACATAACCACTTTGAGCTGTTGGCTGCATGGTGTGCATCATTCATCCTACTGCCGAGTGCCGACTGCGTGTAGTCTGACCTTGTCTGACTTTGACGCGCACGAGACTGTTTAGCGGCCGGCAATTGCACCGTCGCCTTGCGTACTAGTTTGGCGGTCGATGTGGTCTCAACTCCCGGTAGGCAATTCCCGTCGCGCTCGGTGCATTTTACGCGATTAACTACCGGTTGTCTAATGATACTTTTAATGTGTCAATGTTTCAATGTTCTTACGTATGTAGAGGTACTCTTAGTGACACTATACGGTGGTGTTATTTTCATATTTATTATATACCCTCCCAAAATAAAGCGAAGTGTATAGGCCTACTTCTACACATCACGATTGGCACCATGTCTGTTCAATGTCAGGCGTGCTGCTTGACTACAATTGACGGGTGGAGAAATATGATACAGTTGAACACTTCAGACAATTGAAATCACAAATCAGTAAATTGCAGGAGAAAGGTTGATTAATCAATTCAGAGTGATAGTATAAACTCACTGTCAAAATGTTGTTACACAGCATTATTATACAGTGTCTTACTTTAAATGTATACATACCACATGGCAGACTATCCGCGATTGAACTCCGCCCTATGCTATAATATTGACGACTGACAGTATTTTATGTATGCCTTGTAAAACAGACACACAAAGTTTGATTGTGAATTTTATTGAAAAATTTGGTTGAATGACCATCGTGATATAACGGTGATTAGCTCATCTCCCCTCAACGTCGCACTGAAGAGGTTCTACTGTAGTACACACTATCATAATTTATAAGTGATTAACAAGGTTCCTTAAGACAAGTATAAATATTTTAAATATATTATTCAATGATTACAAGTCTTGATCACTCAAGGATCATGTAGGCAGTAGGCCTACGATCATGAATTCAATTATTTATCCACCTAGTCATCACCTAGTTCATCTCTTTGTATTTTGATTTTTGTCTAAATGCTCATATGACTATGAGCAGATAAAGGCCAAGATATCTTATTAATTATTCTACAGTAATTGTTTCGAGTCAGTTCATTTGTCCTATTTTCAGTCAATTTCACAATCATTTTCTCAAACAATTACATTCGGTATTATACGGTACAAAAGAAGGGCCAAGTCACTCGTGAAGACACTTGACCTACAAAGTTGTAAATAGGATGCGCTCAAATGTCACTGTGGTCCGGTTAGGGGAGAGGGAGGGTAGCGTATATGTAACAAAAACTTTTGTATTCACTATTTAGTTTGGACTTGCTCGCATTGAAACTATTTTGATTTTAAAAAGATGGATACAGTGAAATGCTGTGAGTGTAACAAATTAGGAAAGGGTGAAAATGATCAATGTGGGAATGATTGAGACAATAGTCGATAGGGAAAAATTTAACAAATTTGAAATTTACTACAGTGAAACCTCTATGCATCGTTCCCGGATCCATCGTTTTCCTGCTTGAATCATCCATTTTTCTCACCTCACTCTTATTTAATCAATGTTGAATTTTCCTGGATGGATCGTTTTCCTGCATGGATGGTTTTATTTTCCCAGTCCCTTGAAAAGCAATGCATAGAGGTTTCACCAAAGACCTTAATATCTAACTTCGTTAGAAGACGTAAAACATGTCTTATTTACCATGAAATGCTTGGCGACATTGCTCACTATTGCTACCTGTCGCAGCGGAGTGAATTAGAAGAGAGATATCTGCTTTACCACCAATATGTTCAATGCGTATAATACCGAACTGACGTGATTATTGTGTTGTGAATCATTCATAGAAATATTCCTAATAAGTTATAAATAGTATGGATATGTACGAATGAACAGATATTTCAATTGGTCAAGCCCACTTACATTCCCGTTTCTCCCCAAATCTGAAGAATTACTTCACTTTTGCCTTGATCACATAATTAAAACAATGGCGATATAACAGATAGCGTTGTCTCGCCCACTCATAATGGAACTATAGGCCTAGGCATATTGATGAATCATGAAATATACTAGTTCTGAAAAAAACATTGGTTGGATAATTATGTGGATCCAAGAAGGTGTGAGAAAAAATCATTCTGGAAATCATTCTAACTCGCCCGCCTAAAAAATAATTCACTCCACTACGATACGTGCGCTAGCATCGCTCTGTCGCCGCTTAGAAGGCTTAGTTTTACGTCTTCTAACGAAGTTAGATACTAAGGTCTTTGGTTTCACTGTATATGGGTTCTTTGGTTGAACTGTATATGGGTTCTTTGGTTGAACTGTACAAAATAAACAAAAGATCTGGGAACAAAAGATCAAGGTCTCACTGTAGTCAACTTTATCAGATTTTATAGGTGATTGAATACAAACTTCAAAGACAAAAACTTGATAGATATTAGAATGAACAGTTATTGTTAGAGGAATGAAATTGTAGCATTAGGTAATCATTTCGATTTTTAGTATGACAATTTCAAAATTTTCATCTGATGGCATTATTCAAATTTGAAATTAGCATTCACTTGGCATCAAAAAGTCTTTGGACAAGCGTAAAGATTCTGGAATAAAAATGACGTACGCATAGGATGGAAGCTATTTTTGACATATTCTTAGCTTGATCACTTGGCAAGTTCTAAAACGGCAGTATACATACTACATATACATATACACATTGACGTCAATATGGCCCACATTAAAACACTACTGATTGAATGACCCCACCAATAGCTACGTTATATGGGGGTACGAATGAACAGATGACAATAAAACTATGAAGTGATAAGTGAAAGGACGTTTACCAGAACTCATGCCTTATACGGGAAGCGAACTGATGCCTAACTGTGACTTCAGTTTCCAAGGCAGTGCCAAAGCTAACAGAGCAATGGAGAGAGGCCATTAAAACACTAGTTGAACTGCACAAACTAAAAGAGCGTTCTTAATTACTGCCACAGGCGAATAAATATGTGTGAATGAATATTTTATTCAAACAAATGGGTATGACAGATTTGGGATAAAAAAAAAAAGTTGGAAAAAAGTATGATTGATGATACTTTTAGAAAAAATGCTATTTTCTTAGAAATTATGTACGCATATTTTGGGTACATTTTGATTTGTCATTGTAAAAGTCATATTAGTACTTTGAACAGCAAAAATAACTTGGCATCAAAAGGTTTTGAACATAACAAAACATGAAGAAAGCAGAAAAATTATGGTCTCAGATTACTTCAAAATATATCGTCTTTATTTCTAACGCAAAAATGACAAGCATCTAGTAATCACTCATTCAATTTGAGCATTGGTCTAGAAAAAAAGAGGATAATCAATTAGTAATAATTACCTTCTTATTTCCTTCTGTACGTACAATCGCATAGGTCGTAATCACAACATCTTTTCTTGCCAAACGATAACCTCTGTCTTCCCGCTTAGGTCCATGATGAATTTCCACATCAAGAACGCCTTGTTTCACACGTTTGCTTATCTCGTTTTCCCACTGGTTTAGAAGAGAAGCCGGACATACTACCAGAGTGCCACCGTTTACTGTGACCAGCATCATCAATGTTGAAGATTAGTAAAAAGATAAAACTATATTGCATTGAAATACACTAGCCTATTTAACAAGGCAATTCATCACAGTGAATATTTGGAAATAATAGGCCACCAAAACTGAAAATAAATACTAGAATCCTACAACTCTGATAATTACTATTGTGAGCTTTCAACCACCATTCACAATTGGTTGTTGAAGGGTACAGTACAAGTCAATGGGATTGTAGGTGGTAGAGAAAGTTGAAAAAAATTGCACGTGCTTTCAGTGGCGTACAGCGGGGGCTTACGACCCTTAGAGGGCTCATATTGCCATAATAATAATAATAATGATAATGGTTTCATTTCCTTTCAGATCATTACATGATATAATGGAAAGTCATAAAAGTTATATAACAAAAATTCAAAATATTCAATATAAAAATCTCAATATGATCACACTTTAACAAAACTCATCTAACCTATAAAAGCATTTTTCAATCAGATAACTGCGTAGTCTTTTTTTGAATACAATTTCAGAATCGAGTTTGCTGAACTCGGTTTGTCTGAGTTTGCATCTTTTAGCACAATAGGTAAACAATTAAAAAATCTACACCCAGCATAAACTGGACTTTGAAGAGCTCCAGCTTGTGAGCCTCCAAGACGAATGCGGATTTGTTTCTTGTGTTGAAATCATGCAGTTTGTCATGCGTTATATTGTCTCGGCTGTTCTCCAGTACGAACATTATATTTCTGAAAATGTATAAGCCAACAACTGTCAATATTCCAAATTGCCGAAACAGTGTTCTGCAAGAGTCTTTATACCAAACGTCAGCACACGGGTCTTTGCTTGCACGCGCCATAATACGCAAGGCACGTTTTTGGAGCCTCAGAAGCCTTGGTGCTTGCGAGGAGCTACCCCATAATATTATGCCGTATCGTAGCCTAGATTCTATATGGGCGTAGTAGACCAGTTTTACAGTGTCGATGCTGGATATATACATCAGTTTATTGAGCAGAAAACATCCTGATGCCACCTGAGAACTCACATACTTCACATGGCTTACCCAGTTCAATACGTCATCCACAATTATTCCTAGAAACTTTGTTTGCGCCTCGACTATCAAGCTCTTCCCATCCATTCTTACTAGAGGATTTTGGTCACATTTTGACTGCATTGTTCTGAATTGCATTAGCACGGTTTTTTCCCTGTTTAGAAAAAGTTTATTGTTGACGCACCATTCATTCATTTCCACAACTGCCTCGGAAGCCATGTTTTGTATTCCACCATTGTTCGAGCTGATCAGCTGACTCGTGTCATCGGCGAAGAGTGTGAGTTTTTCTATCATGTTTACTTCTGGCAAATCATTCGTGAAGAGAATGAACAGTAGGGGCGACAGTGTTGACCCTTGCGGGACCCCGATGTTGATAATCGATTCTTCTGATTTGTGGATTTGACCAGAATTATCTGTAAGATAAACCATCTGCTTACGGTCAAGTAAGTATGACCGTATCCAATTGTTTGCTACGCCTGTTATTCCGAAAGACGCTAGCTTCCTCATCAGTAAAGAGTGGTCAACCGCGTCGAAGGCCTTAGAGAAGTCATAGAATACTCCGAGTACCTCTTCTTTACGATCAAGAGAATGCAGTATCTCTGTTATGTATGACGAGATAGCAGTGGTTGTCGATCTTCTAGTAGTAAAACCATGTCGAGATTTCTTAATTAATGAGTGGTTGTTCAAAAAGGATAATAGTCTCGAATGAAAGGCATTTTCAAAAATTTGGGAGAAAATGGAGAGTAGAGCAATGGGTCCATAGTTAGCTACTTTGGCCCTATCTCCCTTTTTGAATATAGGTATCAACTTTGAAGTTTTCAACATTGTGGGAAACCATCCTTGCTCAAATGACGCATTGATAATATGCACAAGCGGACGCATGATATAGACTTCGATATATTTTACGATATTACATGGGATTTCGTCCGTACCTGCAGACTTCTTCTTGCTAACCTTTTTGATTATTTCGTAGAACTCGTTCGGAGACACTGGCCTCATGAAAATTACCTTGTGAGTGTAACTTGGAATCTGTACTACAACACTCGAGTCCATAGTTTGCATATTCTGTCGAGATTCTAGCATATCATTCACTATGCTTGAAAAGTAGTCATTGAACTGGTTTGCTTGGAACTTGCTTTTGAACTTGAACTTGAAATGGATTGAACTTGAATTGAACTTGCTTGGATTCAATTGTTTCTCCCCTTTCGTTTGTTATTACTATATCAAAGTTATCCGTGCTGAGCAGTTTCTTGTTGATGTTCTCATTTATGATATCCCATGCTATTTTAGGCTTGTTATTGGCTGATGACACTCTTTTGTCATTTGCTTCTCTCTTGGCTACATAAATAACTCTTCAGAATTTACGCTTTGAGATCTGTGTATACCTGCTTTGCTTTGAAACATGTAGATAGTTTAGTACACTCGTACGCTTGCTTCACCTCAACAGATGATTCCTTTAGTTCAGGAGTGAACCAAAACGTCTTACTTTTCTTGGGGCGTTTCGAGATATGTTCCTTCTTAAGAGGGAATGCCTTATCGAACGGGAGACGTAGAATTGACATGAATTGTTGAAACATGTTGTCCACAGAGTCACAATTGAAAACTGGATCCCACCGTACTTTACTCAGGTCCTCGACAAATGTGTCAATGTTTTTAGTGCTCCAACTTCGTCTGTAGACATATTTATTTTCTGTTTGCATAGACATTGATAGATCCACCTTGATTTCTTGAAAGCAGTGGTCCGACAATCCAAGGTCAAGAACATTTATTGTACATAAAGATTCACTGATGTGCGTAAATATGTTATCTATACAAGAGCTCGAATTGCTAGTTATTCTAGTAGGCTCGCTTACAGTCATATGTAATCCAAAAGACAGGAACAGATCTACAATTGCATCTCTTTCATTGCTATCAGTTAAAAAGTTCACATTGAAATCATCACAGACAATGGTGACGGACTTGTTCATGGTTTGTTCTTGCAAGATATCGGTCATCTTTTTAAGAACACGTCAAATGAACCTGTAGGTGATCTATATATTCCGATAATCACAGCTGCACCAGCTTTCCCTTCATATGCAGCAGCAACGCATTCAAAATCCTTTTCAACATTCAAAGAAACCACACTCAGTATAGGTTTGACTATCACACCGCTCTTAGCAAAGAGGCATACTCCACCATTCTTAAATATCTTTCTGCACATGGAACTAGCTAGAACATAACCCTCAATGCACACACTTTCTAATTCTTCATGTCGAAGCCAGTGCTCGGATAAGCAAATTATATCTGGATCCATGCAGTTGATAGCTACTTCTAAGAGACCTGTTTTTTGTTGTAGACACTGGATGTTTCCATGCCACAATAGGGAGTGCATGTGGATAACATTCGATTGTTCTCTTTCATTTTCACTTTCTTCTACTAAATAACATCCGTTTTTCTTACGAAGTAGAGAAAAAACCGGCGAACGGCTATGCCAGTAGGCCAGAAGTCCGGATCATTTAGCTCATCAGAAAGTTCACTAGGTGCTCCCATTTTGAAGGAACTATTCAACCCTAGAGACGGTAATTTCTCACACAAAAACTCTGTTTCAGGAATCTTATTAACAAGGAAACTTTTCAAGTTCTCTTCTGTTAAACTGGCATTTAACCTACTCACATGGAGCCAAATTTTCTTTGGAGAGGCCAATAGCTGCGATGTATCACTAGTTATAGCTGTGCCAACTATGGAATCATGGTTGTAGGTCCTACCATTAAACCTATTCCTTCTTTTGTTATTTCGGTTAACAACCTGGAAATCACTATCATCAATAGGCATTTGGTTTGATTGGCGGGTCTCAGCACGTTTGGGCGTCTTGGCATCTTGCTTCGCAAATTCAATCGGCATTTTGCGTTCTTCACGTTGCTGTTTTTTTTTTTTGCTGTTTGGCCATACGTTGAAATAGCGGAATCAGACGTTTGTAGCGCATGTAGCTTTTTAAAAAACATGCTCGAAATACATGAAATGCATTGCAATATGAAGAAATATTAGAAAAATGTGTATTGAAGCTCTTCAAGATTTCATCGCTTTTATAGCAATTGCTTTTTTAAATGTCTCTACCTGTAGCATACTTGTGCTTGCTATATGAATATTCTTGCACATCTATCCATTATAAATAATCCATGAATGTATAGAGAAACTATGGAGGGTTGAATTTTCCTCCCCCTACCACCACTTGGGAAAAAAAATGCAAATTCATATTTATAAGCACAAGTGGTTGTCAGTATGTATTGAACTTTTGAAACCATTCGCGTGAGCGATATCTGTGTTGGCTGCATTTAGGAAATCCGTCAACAGAATCCACATGTATAATCGATCAATCACCAATCCGTAGGGTTGTGCAAACTCGAAGTCGAACCTTTGTTGCAAGTTTGAAATTGAACAGTTTGTTTGAATTTACAAACATTCCCACACTATTGAAATTTACGGACGTCTGATATGGTGGTACTACTGAATTTGAATCATAAAGTATTAGGAAGAAACGACAAAAGTTCAAGACTGTGAGCTATTTTGGAACCTAAAATATTGTGTTTTGACTATGTATTTGTCAGTATTAGGTTTTCAATAGTAGCCATGACTTATGAGTGAAAGAAGAGCTGCTATCAATATGTTGTAGGTGCTAAGTGATGAAGAAAACAATAGTGCGTTAGCAAGTAGCCTATATCAATCATTAAATTTTTACTTTGCTGGGCCATTTTGCACCACGATTTGAAATTAAATTCCAGTATTTTTTGCTTCAATTAAATATACTGTGAAGTGTTTTTTTCCATCAACATTGAGACTTCATACAAAATCATTATTTCTCATTTAAGGCTATGGATGAAAGTAAAGTGACGAACTAACATAAGTAACTGTGAAACTTGTGTAAACCTGATTTCATTAGTATTTTCTAGGAGTGTGCGAGCACTCGTATTTTCGAGTTCAAGTTTCGAGTTGGAGTTCAAATTCAGCACTCGAAAATTTCGAGTTCCATTTTCATTTTCCAAACTTGATTTTTTCCTGAATTTTAGGATCCAGAAGTTGCTACTGATATGAAAATCTTGGCCTTGCAACGGTCAAAAACACGGATTTCATTTTTGTAACTAGGTGGCGTATACTAAACGTATGGCGTGTTGGTCGCTCTATAGTAATTTGACGTGCTATACCTGAGCAGTGAAATATCTTGTTTTGTTGACAGTTATTGCATTGGGAACTTCATAATTATGGTTGTGATGAGAATTGCCACATATTGATGTCATGTGTAAATAGCCTAATCAAGTATCACCAGTAGTCCCCTATTTTAGAAACAATTTTGAAGGTTTATAATAATAATAACAGTTTTTTTATTCTTGATTGATCAATATGTAATAAGAAAAGTCAGGTAACATATTAACATCATAGATCAAATACGTATATCCATAACACTAGGCTAATTATGCCCCATAAAATTGATTTGTCAACTAAAATGAAACCAATATTACCGTACAAGCTGAAATGACGAAGAAATGCTGTTCATGTGTTGCCCATATGTCATCGGCTGATAATGCTGGTGCCGATAGACAAGTGGCCAGATACTACCCTATGTCTCAATAGACCGCACGATAAAAGGGAGCGTAATAACCATTTTATTATGTACATAGGATGTTAAAAACTTGCCAATAAAACATACATGAAGAGTAGAAAAGATGTTGGTCTCAATAGACCGCACGATAAAAGGGAGCGTAATAACCATTTTATTATGTACATGGGATGTTAAAAACTTGCCAATAAAACATACATGAAGAGTAGAAAAGATGTTGGGACTGGGGCAAAACTGAAATTGATAACAAACACACTTTCTAATCAGAGTGAGAAAATATTTTGGATGCTGCAGTAAATTTGTTCAATCTTTTTTGTCAATGTAATAATGGTGGTCTAGTACCATGAGGCCATCTAGCATCAGGTTACAATTAATGTTTTTGTTCCTGGAGATGTAATGTGGTTGTAACCCAATCAAGATAATATAAAGATAATAAATACTGCATTTATTATTTATCAGCTACGTGCTGAAAGAGACACTTGAAATTGAACAATGATTTTACAGTTGGAGGGGTGTGAATTTAAATTTGAGTCGAGTTTGAGACAAAATCGGGAGGTTCAAGTTGAATTTAAAAAAAAAATTGAATACTGTAGTAGACTCTAGGCCCTATTAAATATCGAGTTTTTAATCAGTTTTGAGTCAAGTTCATACCTTTGGTAATTCAAATTACAAGGGATTGCAAAAATGAAAATTCCCCCCCCCCCCCCCCCCCCATGATGTTTAGTTTGTATAGCAGGGCTTCCCAACTGGCGGCCCGCGGGCCAACTCCGGCTCGCGGTACCTTTTGAAATGGCCCTCGGTAAAATCTCTGCAATTCTGCATCACTCATGAATTCATACAAACTCTGCAATCACTGCGATTACGTATAAATATAATATTATGTGCAGTCAAATTGACGATATATCTGGCATCGTTGTGCACTCCCCCCCTTGCGCCATATCAGTTACAAAGACCTGAATAAAGACATAATGACAAGAAGTGCAATTTTAAGTGAATTAATATTGATCCGAAAAAATCAGTTTCAAGAAGCTAGAATATGTGTGTACCAAAAATATGTTGTTTGTATACGGGCACACCAAATTGAAAACAGGTGAAAAATTAATGAAAATTATCGGACAGTTAATTGTGTGGCCCACCTCAAATTTCCCCATGAAAAAATGGCCCTCTGAGATATCTAGCTGGAAAGCCCTGTTGTATAGTATAGCTAATGCATGTACTTTGCTCCCTTCCTCCTTCCCTCTCCCAAGGACACTTTTTGATGGCCAAATTAGACCATGTGTGATCCCTCACAATTAGAGTAGTAGGGCTGTGGGAGTCTCGAAATTTTTGAACGAGATCGAAAATATTTTTCACAGATTGAAAATTCCCAGTCTTGTAACACTTTCGGGTCTTGAACTATCTCGAGCGAGCGAGATTAACTATTACTAAATATTTCAACGAGTGATATTCAACTGCTTTTGTCCCCTAGTATTTTCTATTCAGTATACAATTTCACATTGAAATCGATGAACATACAAACTGTATTCCAAACGAATTTGGTAAATATACCCAATGTGTAACCTGGTAGTTTTAAAGCGTTATGTAAGACAGTAGTGAATGATGATTAGGCCTAGGGTTAAGTAAGGTAAGGTTTGAATTGTAAAATTACTGTTGTATATGCGACAAAAATCTGACCATAGCTAATATCACTGGAAAACCTAAAAACCTTGAACAGTAAAAAGGTGAGCTACAGAGGCCTATTCAGCATTATTCCCATTATTTCTAGTAGCCCAACTACTCATTTTTATCTGCATATTTTTAATGAAAATAATAAAATAATAACAGAAGTTCGCAAAATTTCGGGCCTCAACTTTGAGTTTGATTTAGAATTCAAAATACCAAGTTTGCACAACCCTATTAATCTGTCAGTTACTTCCTTCATCAGTCATCAGTCATGATGACTGATCATGATGACTGTCCGTCATGGCATGATGACTGACAGTCATGGTGTATTGACTGGGTCAATACAAATCTAATGGGACTTAATGTAGAAAAATGTAAGGCAGTCGAATTCTCCAGAAGTAAAAAGAATGAAGAAGTGACATCATTTAGAATGGGAGAAAGCATACTGGAGCAGGTTGACGGTTATAAATATCTCAGATTATACATGCATAAAAACTTGGGGTGGGGGGATCATATTAGAAAGTTGTCAAAAAAGGGGATTAGATCATTAAATTTTGTTATGAGACAGCTCAAGGGGACAGGAATTGAAATCAAAAACAAAGCATAGAAGACACTAATTAGACCTACACTGGAGTACGCTAGTTCAGTCTGGGACCCTCAGGACACAGGATTAATCAGGGCTGTAGAGAGCGTACAGAGGGTTGCTGCGAGGAGGGTATTGGGGAGAGTCAAGAGATGGAGGACCATTAGGAATAGTAAGGGAGTGATACAGAAAGAACTGGAAAGACCAACCATAATGATTGAACAACTGAAATGGGAAACCCCGGAAGCAAGGAGACGAAGGGCTAGACTGTGCAACTCCTACAAAGCAAGACACAACTGTACCGGATGGGAAGAACTAGGCAGAAGAGTTGGAAAGGGGATCCAAAGAAGTAATAGGGGAGGAGAAAGAATGGAGGTGGAGAGAGTTTACTCAAATATAGGGAAAAACGGTTTCGTCCAGAGGACGATAAGAGACTGGAATGAGCTGGAAGAAGAAGGAAGAACTGCAAAGAAATTATTAGAATTCAAGAAAATGATCCAATAGAATAATAATATCTTGCCACCGTGCATCTAGCACATCTGCAAGAATGTTTACAAATACAAATACAAATACAAATCAGTCATCAGTCAGTACATCTTTTTATGTAATTATTGATTTTGATTGTTTCTTTTTTGTGCCAACTGGTGTGTAGAGGATTGCCTCATTGTTTTGACCATTTGATAGTGTTTTCAACATTTTTTCAAATGTTATTACAGTTTATTTTATGTGACTTACCACTCCTAGACTTATTTTTTTTATTACGCCACTCATCATCGTCGCTGTCCTCACTATTGCTACCTGGCTCCTCTTTATGCTTCAGAATCAAAGAGATCATAGTCAGAGTCTTGCCAAGACCCATGTCATCCCCTGAAATATAAAACAGTGATTACTGTAACGTTCATTTTAAACAACGAAAGTATCAGAAGAGAAATTACTTTGTCCAATTAAAATTGGAACAAAACAAAACTAACTCGAGAGGATTGAACAATGGGATACGACTAAGAAAGGAGATGAGGAAGTCCCATGGCAAAAACACAAGAGTACTAGAATATCTTTACTGTATTCCAATGTAAATTGGTATACATGAATAATGGCCCAACCTACCTCAGTCGCTGGGTATTGTAACCAAGTTACATACCAGAGCTGATATAGCAGGTAAACTTGCTAGTCACCCTATGAGTCATCGCTAAACAATATTAACCAAAAGTAATGTAAAACAACATAGTTACTCCAGGCATCGTGACAAAATAGAACGAAACAGTAAGCATATTAATGTATTTTGAATAAAAAGTTACTAGAGGGTTTAAATATGGTCTCACATTAACCCACTGGTTGAGACTCACGAGATGAACTCGAACTTGCACTTGGTGGCCAAATCAGACTCATGAAACAGTCTCGTTGCCGTTAGATTTGATTTTCCCGCATTAATATCAACCAGTGACGCTTGAATTATTGTAATTTATCATTTTGAGTTTCATGAAATTTACAGAAATTTTTGTATTTATAGCCAATATTTGTTTCATGTTTGTCAACACTGAGTCTACTTTTATTTTAGTATCATCAGGCTCACAAATTTATGTGAAGCAGTACAGGAATCAATGTAGGCATAAACTATTATAACTCAATGTATATCGCACTACCATTGTGCAAAACTGTCCCAAGTGCCAAGTAAAAGTGAGGTAATATTGATCAGACATTCTCAGTCTCAATTCTGGAGACCAGTGAACTGATGTTTAAATGAAAAGTAAATCGTGAACTTCACTCCATCTCCAGTATCAACTGGTACCACATAGCTCGATCAGTAAAAGTATGAGAAAATGTATACATTTCGTGTTTCGAAAATTCATCACATTTCGCGTCATCACGAAGTTTCATTTTTTGAAATGAAAAATTTTTCAGCCAGCATCACAAGTATCAACAAAGTTACAGTATTTGAATTTGTGCTGTCATCTGGTAGTGATTATCATCAACTATACGAGGAAAACATAGGATATGCATTGCAAGATGAGATTAGAAGTATGAAAATATGGAATTCCAGCAGCTCACTCTACATCTACAGACATTGGATTTTTTCAAACGTTTTAAAACTCTACCTTCTGCTTGATGATATGTATATTGTATATAGTGCCACCTGTTGCATGGCCACTTGCTACACCTTTTGATCCCAATGTTCACACTCATATGAAATGTATACTTTTTAGGGTTGCCAATCGATCAAGAAAAAGCAAACCTTTCCGAAATGTAAGATATCGAAATCAATCAAAAATATTGAAATATTAGGAATTCCATTTGATATTGAATCAAAATGGTGATATCGAATATCGATCAAGAATATCAATTTTTTTCAAGAGTTCACCCTTTTTTATTAGTCGTCTGTGATCACTTTGTGATGCGTAGTGAGAACCTGCCTTTTGTCGACACACACTTCAAGCGTCAACTGACGACTGAGAACCACACAGAATGGTCACAATAATACGAAGACTGTTGGTTATCAGTGTTAGGCACAGAGCAAATACGCGATCGCCCAGACAGAATACGCAGTAATATAAAGTACAAATAATCCATCGTTGAAGCACCGTAAGACAACACAATTCTTTCATTCATTCAATTCAGAAGTGTTTATGATATTTGACAATACTGTTTATGTTAGCAGTATCAGTTCTACACTAGATTAGTAACTTGTGATGACATTGATCCTGAGGTTTGGAGACCCAAGTACTCATTTGTAAAGAACAAGTATCAATCATTTGAAAAAAACAACTGAAAGTATGAAAATTGCAAACTTATTTGGTGTTTCTGTTTAATTTGTTCATTTTGAATTTCAGAAACAATTGCATATCACAGTTGTCACAACTTCGTATCTCATTAGATAAAATCGGCCTTCTTCTGTTTTCCCTATTCTCAACATTGGCGGTCGGGCGTCCATAGTAGTGATATATCACATCCAATGTTATAGACTTGACACGACTGTTACTGCAATTGAGTGTTCTCTCTCTCTTTCTCATAAGGGACAAGGGTTTTTTTGTTCTCTGTTCTCTCTGTCACTATCATGAAATAAGTTAAGAGATACCATTCATTGATGTTGATAAGAAAATTTTCATTATTGAAGTGTCTATTTGCACAGTAATACTTTGCGAACAAGAACCTAAAACGCAATTCGCAAAGTAAAAATGGCCAACCTCAAAAATTTACTGTGCAAACAAGAACCTGAATCGTTATTCGCAAAGTAAAAAGTGGCCGACCTCAATCATTTACCTTGCGAACAAGAACCTAGAACGATATTCGAGAAAGTAAAAAATGGTCGAAAATGGCAAATCGGCCTTGAACTCGCGAGTTTAACAAGGGTTAGGTAACGCGAGTTTAGAATGTTGACTAAGCCAGGTTGCAGACAGTAGGTTAGGTTTTTGGGGTTAGGTTAAGTGTACAAACCTTGCGTATACCGCCAGCAGGCGGAACGGAGCCGGGTGCTTGTGCTTGTAGCACAATTTACTTTGCGAATAGCGTTTCCAGTTCTAGTTGGTAAAGTACATATAAGCCCTTTCCACATTTACTTTGCGAATAGCGCTTTCGGGTCTTGTTCGCAAAGTATTACTTTGAGAATAGGGTATCGTCCCAATTCAGTGAAATCCCGATTCGTCAACTTGGTTAAAATGGGGTGAAATAAGTGGACGAATCAGGATTTCACTCAGTCAGGATTTCGATGAATCTTACCAGTCGACGAATTGAACACCTGCGTAAATGGCTAAGAGTCGATGAATCAGGATTTCACTGTCAGGATTTCGACGAATATTACCCGTCGATGAATTTTACCAGTAGACGTATTGGACAGTTACGTACATGGCTAAAAGTAGACAAATCGGGATTTCACCGAGTCGGGATTTTGATGGATCGGGATTTCTATGAATCTTACTAGTCGACGACTTGAACACCTAGGCATACGTGAATGGCAAAAATTCGATGAATCGGGATTTCACTGAGTCGGGATTGCACTGAATCTAATCAGTCGATAAATCTTACCAGTAGACAAATTGAACACCTACGTAAATGGCTAAAAGTCGACGAATCGGGATTTCATTGAGTTGGGATTTCGACGAATATTAACAGTCGACGAATCGGACAGTTAAGGGAATGGCAAATCGGGATTTCACCGAGTCGGGATTTTGACGAATGTTACCGGTCGATGAATCTTACTAGTAGACGAATTGAACACCTACGTAGATGGCTAAAAGTCGATGAATTGGGATCTCACCAAGTCGGGATTTCACTGAATATTACCAGTCGATGAATCTTACCATTCGACGAATTGGACAGCTATGTGAATGGCATAAAGTAGACGAATTGGGATTTCACCAAGTCGGGATTTCATCGAGTCGGGATTCCGATGAATCTTGCCAGTTGACGAATTGAACGCCCATGTAAATGGCCAGAAGTAGATGAATAGGGATTTTGATGAATCGAGATTTCATTGAGTCGGGATTTCGATGAATTAAGACAGTAGATGAATTGGGATTTCACTGAATCAAAAACGAATAGATTGATTTCAATATCGATTAAAACCTTAATTTCGGAATTTGATCGAAATATTCAATATCGACTGGCAACCCTGATACTTTTATAGCGTTTTTTTTTTATTATTTCTCATCCGCTTATTGTAAAAATTATTGATAATGTCTATAGGTCCAACAGTTTTTTTATAGGGCATACACGGTAAAAAAATATTTAGAATTTTTAAAGAATATTTGTTTCCCAAGTACTTTTCATCCAGGTTATTCTCATGGGGATTTTCCAAGCTTTATAATTTTTTCCTGCAAAGCCCGTCCAACTGATTTTTCTGGAAAACAATCCCAGTCCATTCTGGTGTGACACCAATCAGCAGAAAAGTTTTGAAGTATATTGGTAATATTTCCTGACCTGTATGCCTCATACAGTTTTACAAAAACGATGAAAAGAAATTAAAAACGAATCCCAATTTTTTTTTGTATATGGAATAGAGTTTCTGCTACGCTCAACTCATCATGTTTATTAACTTTATTTTTTCCTCAATAGGATTTTCAATTATATTAGTTTAGGACAATGGTATAGAATCTTCTGATTTCAACAAAAAAGGTGATGTTAGTGTAAATGAAGATCATGACGATGAAAACGTTAGTACGAAAACGTGGAAACGAGCACAAAGTTGAAAGTGATGTTACAGAGTGACGGGCCTAAGCCAACACAATGTCAATGAAATAAATTGATAAATAACTAGGCAAACGCAGCATATGCGTTGTAAAATAAGCGATGAATATAGTACGTAGATGTGAAGTATAATCGAAAACTCTACACACCTTGACACTCATCAAATATAATCCATTTGGTAAATATTGAATCTAGAAAGCCGTGAATCTCAGTAATAGTTCTGCCACAATGTAGTGATACCAACCTATTTTATCATAATATAAAGAAGATGACCCAACTCGGGTCGTAAAAGTGTAATATTTCCGGGGTCAGAATCTGAGTTCATTGTCCTGATTGCCTGTAGCACAACTCTAGCTTTTATATCGAACTATTTAGAACAACCATGCTCAACAATGCTACAC
>OZ023326.1:55220456-55350031 GCA_964007535.1 Brachyptera risi
TGTGAACTAAAATAATTGGACATCGTTTAACACGGGAAGCATACCCCGAGTGAAAGGGCAGTATCAGAGAAGAATGATCTGATTAAAGAAGGCTGTGGCTGGAACATATCGACTTATCTTTGGATTGGTTATTATATATATATAGAGCCTATACACCTTGAGATCCAAACCATTACTTCACTGCCATCTTACATTTCATTATTGATTTCTATGATGATAAAGAAGGCTTTTTTTTAATCGTTTACAATTGAGAGGTGACACCTGTGGCTTGGATTTAATTGGTATCTTAATAGCTTTGAGTGATTCACAAAAATTACATTATGTATTTTTTTACATCAAAACGGCTGATCCGATTTGAGTGAAAGTTTGGAATAATGTGTATCATTATTATATTAAAATTCCCTGAGAATTTGAAATGTCTCGGATGAAAATTATTTTACGAATATTTTCCTCTGGGTTATTCTAATGGCATTTTCGAAAACTTTAAAATAGGTTTTCTGAGAAGTGGTTCAACCGATTGCGCCTCAAAACTATACAATATGGGATTAGATAATGACACTTGTGTATGCCAAGTTTCAACTGATTTCAAATTTTCGTTTGACCTGTGGAGCGCGAAAAAAAATCACTTTTTTGGGGGGTATGGCAAAATTGAGTCTTCGCTTCGCTCATCCAATCAGCAGGATATGCTATTTTTTTAGTTTTTCACATACAATTACATTTAATACACTCAGAGGATGATAATAATTAACGATATACAATACAGAACAGAACAGATTAAACAATAGGCCTGCAACAGACATAATGATAATAATTACAGTCAAACACTACTGTTAAACACAGCATAAGAAAGCACAGAAGTATATATAATAAGGTTAATTAAGGCTTGTCCCAGAAGCCTACTTTTTCACTTGCCTTGGGGATGATCTTCCCAGCCCGTATTAGTTTACAACAACCTTGTCGGAATTGAGCAACAGAGTCACCCTTTCTTATTTGTTACATCCATGAATATAAAATCATCAAGACAAGATGAATAACCAAGTAGCAACAATACACAGTCACACACTTGTATGAAATTCCTATCAAAGCAAGAAAGGTTGAAGTTCACCCTTGGTCTGAGACAGTAATATAGGCCTACTGTAAAATGAATGATATACATAATAACTAGGCAAACGCGATATGTGTTTACGCGTTGATGGATGAGCTACTTATATAAACTTATATCTTTGGATTGGTTATTCATATATATATATATATATACACCTTGAGATCCAAACAATTAAGTCACTGCGGTCTTATTTTTCCCAATCAATTCCTATGATAATAAAGAAGGCTTTGTTTTAATCGTTTACAGTTAATTGGTGACACCTGTTGCTTGAATTTGATAGGTATCTTAAAGGGGGGGGTGAGGTGCAAATCTTAATTTTTACCATTGGTCCGTCTCATTATGTCATGACTCATGACAGAAAATGCCCTTTGAAAATAAATAGCTATTCTGAATATACCATATATATATATATATATATCTCAAACCCAGATAACCAATTAAATTGGGCCAGGGGGTGTTTCCACCAGTTTTTCTAGGGCAGACTTCTCATATCAATCGGTTCCTGGCAGTTCCGACTTATTCCTCCTCTTCTTCACTACTGCTAGGCCTATCCTCTATTTCTTCTTCTCTTTCTACGAGTTCCCTCCATCGTTCTCTATTCTCCCACCATCTCTCGTCTTCCACTTCTTCCCATTTTTCTCCTCTGTTGACTACCCCGAACTTGACTCCGTCCTGCCACCTTTCTCTTGGTCTTTCAGCTCTTCTCTTGGCTCCATTGTTTTCTGCTATCTCAAACATTGCTCTCGGTATTCTCTCCATTTCCATTCTACGCTTATGCAAAGCGTAGAACCTACCACCTAGGTACCGTACCTACCCGTACCACCTAAGTCTCTCCCTTTCCAATTTCAACACTCCATTTCAACTTCCATTCCAACACTAAAGTTTTTACGTTATGAAAACGCCATAATTGCTCATGTGCGGGGCTGCTCAGCACATGGCTTATGTCGTTTCTGCACTAAACCAGTACAGCACTAACGAAAAAATTCATGGCACTAACGAGCACTAACCTCGATCAAGATGATTGTACCATAAATCAATGGTTTCCGTTCATGTGAATCTATGTGCGGGGCCAACTTCACGCTGGCCCCGCACATAGATTCGGTGTGATAGTGTCAGCACTGAAATAGCACTAACGATAAAATTTGCGGCACTAACCTGCACTAACGAAGCACTAACGATTGCCATTCACTCAAATTGAATCTGGCTCATGTGCGGGGCCAACTTCACGGGGGTTCCTGATAGGGGTTTTTCATAGTTTCTCGTTATCAATCTGGTTTATATTGGGATGGCTTCTCAACAACAGGCCACAACCGACTCCTTCCCACTGTCCAAAACCACCGAATAAAATAATCTTCCATCTCATCATCTCTCTCATCATTCAGCGATGCCAATAAATCTTGGTCACCAGTACAGTGTGTCATTAAACCCAATATAAATACAAATACCAAAAATTGCAAACTACGCATAAACTAATTAGCCCTGTCTCTTTCACCGAAACAATAAATATTCAATTAAAATAATACATTCATAATTTCATCGCTTTATTAAATTCAGAAAAATGGAAGAGACAGAATATTCTTTATTTCACCCTCTCTTTTTATAACATCTACATTATGAAAGGAGATAACTGACTGCATGGAAACTAATACACAAATAAATCATCAGTAGACATTTCCCCAACATCAGCAGTATGTGCTCCCCCCCTCTCCCCTTCCGCCAAGTTCACCCTTACTGGCTGACAACATAAAATATGAATGCCTTATGTCAACACTTCAAAACATCTATCTCAGCAAGTATATTGGGTGTGGAATGTCATGGACTAGGGGAAAGCTGTGTTACCAATCAGGTGGAACTGATATTGCTAATATAAAAAGTCTTGTCAACTATTATAAACACTGTTCTCAAGTATATGAATGAATTCTTTATCTGGACCATCAAGTGTATGCCCTATGCTGAATACTGACAACCAGGAATCTAGCTATTATTGTGACCATTCTGTGTAACCATGTGGTTCCTGGTTGTCAGTCATTTGTTGAGTCAGTGTGGAGACAAAGGCAGCTCTTCACCATGTGTCACAAAATGATTATAGATGATTAAAATAAAACATGGTTCAGGTGTAAATAAATTTCGATAATTTCGATCGATATTCGATATCTTCGATTTGATGTTGGATGGAATGAATGAATATTGGAGTTTAGATGCGCGTCGACAGCGAGGTCGTTTTGCGCCTATACGATATCGAATGGAATTCCTAAAATTTCAATTTTGATGGAGGCTCTGTCCCTTTCTTCTTCTTGTCTCTAATCTTGTTCATCGTCTAGAGGCCATGCTTTCTCATCATGCACGCTTTTATACACGCACCTCACTCGTTGTTAAGCCTGGTTTACACACTTCAACTTATTCTTCAATTGTATTAACTCAACTCTTAAAATTACCATTTACACTACTCAATCAGTTAAAAGGTCCTGAATGTGTAAATGTAGCAAATGAACCAGCTCCTGATCGACTTGTTTGTCGTTCCCTTATTAAATTGATCAATCTTTAACATTTTTTACTTCAAACTTTTGGAAGTAACAGGACCGCTCATGTGATGCCCCGTCCCTACGATCCAACGTTTCGCCCATAGTCTTTATTGAGAAACAATGGTTCTGTATCAAGTCTGGATGTTGATGAAAAATTATATATAAAGACCTTATTCAATATTAAAATGATGAAGTCAATATATATTTTCAATGTCATTAAAATGTATATACTCGAAAAAAAATCATAACTTGGCTAAGTGGGCTGCTTTTTTGTTTATAAATTCTTTTCGCTTCTTGTTTTTTTTCTTTTTTGCGTTTTTACATTTTATGCTGCACATATCATGAAAATTGTGTTCAAATAATTCAATTTATATATAATCCTGATCTTAATCTTCATTTGTACACACTTGAATATAAAAAAATATATATAGGGCCTACCCTCAGAAGATTTGCATCCCGAACGTTCGGGTTGTCATGTTGGCACTTTACGCCTTTAACCACTGTGACAGTGTCAAATTCACTGTTATCAACTATTAATCATTTAATCAACAAGGACGAAAGTAAAATATTTATGAAAATACCGTACTGTATGTATATCAACTATGGAGATGGTATTCCAGTATTTTGAAATAGCCTCTAATATATTTTCTCTTAAATCAGTGAAAAAATCAGTGTAAATTTGTGATTTAATATTTCAAAGTGAGATGAAATGGCGGCATCGGGAATCGCTTAGGATTAGTTCGTTTACTTCATATCTTGAAGGAAAAAAGAACATGTTCTATATCAGGAAGTTGAGCTCAACTTGTGTTTCACGTTTTTGAGGAAACTATTTTCCTTCAGTAGTACCATTCAGATGGTTCAACTTCATGAATTCATGAGTTGATTTAGTACAATTGAAACAATTGAAGAAAAAGTTGAAGTGTGTAAATCCTAGGCTTTGATACGTGTCTCATCTGTTGATGTTGTAATTTACGCTTACTTTGTAAATGTAGAGTTAACTCTTTTTTTAACGACAGACATCGAGACATTGAATGAAAGATGTGTGTTTAGTAGTTAATGGTCGATCAGAATAAAATAGAAATTACAAATTGCAATTGAATAGATGAAGTAAAATAGAAGTAGACCTCTTGCTACTGTGACAATATTATTCCTAATAAGTACTGTACAATTCTTAGGTACATCTACGTCCCTTGCCTTGGAGTGAAACCGGCAATTTCTCGACGACTCATCTCATCATTCATCTGCTTCTGCTTTATTTACATTTGGCATCGTACATACTTATTTATTCTAGTGTGGTCAATATTGAATTTTATTGGCATCACCATTGAGGGTATTGCAAAGAACATTGCTCTCACCGACTTGCATCAACATTTAAAGGCAAGTTCTAACTGAAAAAAATGAAACATTTCCCTGTATTTAACACTGACATCCAACAGTTTCGCTATTAGGTTTCCCGTGCAATATTTTCTAAATGTCTTCCCTTGCTACCACCAAACAAGACATCACAGTGAGCGTTCTATGTGATTCTCGTCCAAGGCCAGGTGGTCGTCAGCCGTTTGTTGACGCTTGAAGTGTGAGTGTCGAGACTAAGACAGATCCTCACCGTGTGTCACAAAATAATTGCAGAAGGCTAAGAAAACCAATGAAAGATTGCTATAATTTTGATCAATATTCAAATTAGGTGGGAGGAGGGAAGAAGAGTGTGCATGGCTTTTCTAGATTTGGAGAAAGCATACGACCATCTTCCCAGAGAAAGGTTGTGGGAGAGTCTCAGGGCAAAGGGCATACATGTGGGGATGATAGACCGTGTGAAAAGTTTATATCGAGAATGCAAGGCTTCAGTGCAAACAAATGGAGGCAGAACGGAGTGGTTTGAGGTAAGGAGTGGAGTTAGGCAGGGCAGTGTCCTATCACCTATGTTGTTTGTAATGGTGATGGATGACATGATAAGAAAAGTGGAACCAGAGAAGGAAGGCCCAGGGTCAAAGACAATGATATATGCTGATGATATCTTGTTATGGGGAGACAGTAGAGACGAGGTGCAAGAGAAAGTAAAAAGTTGGGAAGAAATGACAGAGGAGTTTGGGATGAGAATTAGCGTGGAAAAGAGCAAAACAATGGTGATGAGCAGAGAGAAGAGAAAGATTGAAGAAAAAGTACAGCTGCAAGGACAAGAACTGGAAGAAGTAGAAGAGTTCTCATACTTGGGAAGTATTGTCAGTAATACGGCAAAAGTAGAGCTAGAAGTGAATAAGAGAATAACTAAGGCGGACGGGCCATTTCAAAAAGTAAGGAAGCTGATTTGGAACCAAGATTTTCCAAAGTGTGGGAAGATACGCATTCATAGTGGGTACTACTTGCCTATCTTGACATATGGAGCAGTTACTTGGTCAATCAACTGGAGAGAAGAAAAAAAAATGGAGGCAGCAGAAATGAAGTTCGTAAGGAGCGTAGCAGGAGTGTCAAAGTTGGAGAAGAAGAGAAGCAGTAATATAAGGAAGGAAGTGGGAGTGAAAAGGTTATCATTTAAATTGGAAAGGGAGAGACTTAGGTGGTACGGGCATATGCGGAGAATGGAAAAGTAGAGAATACCGAGAGCAATGTTTGAGATAGCAGAAAACAATGGAGCTAAGAGAAGCGTTTAACGACCAAGAGAAAGGTAGCAGGAGGGAGTGAAATGTGGGGTGGTCAACCGAGAAGAAAAATGGGAAGAAGTGGAAGACGAGTGAAGTGATGGTGGGAGAAGAGAGAACGATGGATTGAACTCGTAGAAAGAGAAGAAGAAACAGAGGATAGGCCTAGCAGTAGTGAAGAAGAGGAGGAAGAAGTCGGAACTGGCAGGAACCGATTGATATGAGAAGTCTGCCCTAGAAAAACTTGTGGAAACACCCCCTGGCTCAATTTAATTGGTTATCTGGGTTTGAGATATAAATATTTTACACACAAAATAATTAGATTTAAAATAATCACATAAAAGATTACACACATATATATATATATATATATTTATATATATATATATATATATATATATATATATATATATATATATATATATATATATATATATATATATATATATATATATATATATATATATATATATATATATATATATATATATATATATATATATATATATATATATATATATATATATATATATATATATATATATATATATATATATATATATATATATATATATATATATATATATATATATATATATATAAATATATATATATATATATATATATATATATATATATATATATATATATGTATATGTATATATATATATATATATATATATATATATATATATATATATATATATATATATATATATATATATATATATATATTATATATATATATATATATATATATATATATATATATATATATATATATATTCATATATATATATATATATATATATATATATATATATATATATATATATATATTATATATATATATATATATATATATATATATATATATATATATATTCATATATATATATATATATATATATATATATATATATATATATATTCGAATAGGAAGAGAAAACAAGAGAAATTAGAAAGATGGGGAAGAATGACCAAGGGGTTCGGGATGAGAATTACCGTGGAAAAGAGCAAAATAATGGTTATGAGTGAAGAGAAGAGAAAGATTGAAGAAAAAGTACAGCTGGAAGGTCAAGAACTGCAAGAAATCAGGGGCCTGCACTCCATGGAAGCAAGAGAAGCAATGCTTCCCTTGCTCTGTTGCTTGCTGTATATGAATGTTTTAAATACCTACCTTGAATTTTTATCAGAAGAAAATGATGAATCATTGACGTAATAATTAACATCAGATTGAATTTTTCCCAATAAGCAAGTTAATTATGTCCTGTCTATAGCTACTGATTTGGTGGATATGTCATGCGTGAACGGTATATAGATGCCAATTGCAAGTCATCGCAGTGGTGACTTGAGTGAGAGAGAGAGAGAGAAAGATCGAGAGTGAGAGAGAGAAACTGGCTGCTCAAGCTAGAATGCAATGCTTTCGCGTGGTATGTGCAGGAGACGTAGAATGAGCAGTAGCGCCGGTCACGTACCAGCAGTCTCCTCTGAATTGCATGTGTACAGCGAGATTTTTTTCATTAAATGTAATCATGTTCTCGTTTTAGTTAGACTTATGTTCAAATTTAAAACATGATTCAAATATCTGCAAGCACGATCAAACACTTCCATTTGAGTATTCAAATGAAATAAACGTGAAGAATATCATTTATATTTCACTCTTACAAATAGATCCGTCTAACAGTCCCATGGATGTAGCGCTGTTGATTGCATTCACGCATTAAAAAGTGTATAACTGTAACAGTAGTCGTCGGTCGAGCGCGGACCGCGTTGCTTCGAGCAAGCACGTGTATTTTAATATACTCAGTGGTTTACCGGTTGTACAAAAAAGTAGTTGAACTGTTGAAGACGATGGATAATGATGTGAATAATTATTGTTGTGCCGTTAATGATCTATTATTCAATGAATAATGTTCATTTACATATATTCATATTCAATATATTTTCATTTCTTTTTTTATGTTTTGCCCTCGACTTAGTGTTGGCTTGATTGCTTCCCTTTCCAAAAATCTCACGGCACGCTACTGGAAGGAGTAGAAGAGTTCTCATACTTGGGAAATGTTGTCAGTAATACGGCAGAAGTAGAGTTAGAAGTGAATAAGAAAATAAGAAAATGATCATTGATTGCTGACTCATTAAAAAAAACGGTTTGAGGTTTATAAAGAAGTGTCTTGCACCCTGGATGAAAGTACATGAAGGGTGGATATCATGGCCATTGACCAGAAGTGTAAAAGAGCCACGCTTCTGTATAAGAGCCATTCTTGCTTTGACCATTAGATTTGAGAATGATCAAAATCAATCAGGAGAGGTCAATGAAGAGAAGCAAAAAATCGATGAACCAACCATAACATACTTCAAAGAAAAGTATAACCTGAAAGAGATTGATGTGATTGGACTGTTTGTTGGTGCTCGAGGAACCAGTTCAAAGTTTTTCAGTGATTTTTGCAAACGTTTTGTGATACATAATTCCTTAAAATATAAAATTGGAATGTGCAGCCCTAAAGGATTCCATTTGAATATTCAGAAACCATCTATATAACTTACCATCATCTTACGTTTACATTCATTTTATTCTTTCAATTATCATTAGTGTCATAATTTTGTATGTTATCGTTGATTTTTTCAATTTTTATTCAATTTTTAAATCATTTCAATATTCAGTTACATAATTTTGTTTTATTATATTTTCTCATGTATTATATATTGATTGTTATCCTTTACACTTTGGAGTCAGGGACCAATAAAGTTTTGTATACTGATGGACTATTTCAAAAAGTAAGAAAGCTCATTTGGAACCAAGATTTTCCCAGTTGGAAGAATTGCATGTTATCCCTTCTCTCAATAAAAACAAAGAGAAGACTGAATTGATTGACTGAATGAAGTGTCACTGCTAGGCGCCAGCTATCTAGCACAAAGTCTGCAACATGTAATTAACACATAACACTGATTCATTTAGCATTTTCTACAAATATTCGCGTTTTTCATGGGATGGAATGGCATTTATTTATTTTATGATAATTTTGTCATTTCAGATAAAAGTCAAGCCACAAATGCTACGGCGATTACATGCTTTAATTGCTAGCCCTTTATTTGCAATGTCTTGCATATCAAACTTCTATTTTTTTGGTGGAATGGAAATTGGCAATATTTTTGCTAGAAAATTCACCAAAGGTAAGCCTGCTTCAACTTCATTCAGACTTTATTGAGTGAGCAAATCAATTGGAATTTTTGGCACTCATGTAGGCCTACCAATGACAACTTAACCTTCTTTGAATGTATACAATCTTTCTTTCTTTTTTCAGATATATATTTGAACATGATAGTTCTAGCATTCTGTTACTGCTGTTGTCAGACCTCCATAGAAGTGAAAAACTGGGAAGAAAGAAGAAATCTTCACCAAAGAAGAAGCAAGACTCATACTAGTTGATGCTGATCATAATACTAGGTGAACCCAACTTTAAACGCTTCTGATTCACGGATATATAGGCGACGGAAACTGAGGCAACTAACTGACTCTGGCTAAGGACACTGGGGCTATTGGGTTATTGAATACCGGTATTTGTCAATCTTGAAAGATGACTTGAATAGAATATCTGTTACCGGTGCATAAAAACAAAATTCGTATGATCATTCCAAGTTTTTTTGTATATATTTTTTTTTAATTCTTTCAATCTCGTCCAAATGTCCCCTCATTGAGCGTGAGCGTCTTTTTCGCACTTTGAAAACATAGACTAGTTTCATAGCATCTCATGCAGATTTCTCAATAATAATGAACAAATTAATATCCAATATTGATTCAGCACCAATTAGAGCTGAACCATTGCTTCGTTTATTGTTAGAACTTGGAACAATATTCTACTATTTGTCTAGTATTCATATTGTTGTTGTAATTCTTTGATTTTCAGTTGTTTCATTGTTTAAAGTAGTGCTACAATTAGTTTTTGAATTTTTCCCATCTAATAAGACTTTGACTATAAAAAATTGTGATTGAAGGATTTTTATTTGGGTAGCATCCATACTGAAATGACATAGACAAAACATGAACAACTGAGTTTTAAGGGACAAAACCCGGATAATTCACAGCCGCCTACAGATCAGGAAATAGACTGAAAAAAGACGCAATTGTATAAATCTAAAATAGAGCCACTTAATGAACACACAAGAAAATGATTGAACGATATCAATGATGATTGATGATATTGACCAGCTCAAGTAGGGGTAAAACTAGGACAGATAACGATATACAGTGAAACCTCTATCCATCGTTTTTCAAGGGACCAGGAAAATAAAACCATCAATCCAGGAAAACTATCCATCCAGGAAAATTTAACATTGATTATATGGGAGTGGGGCTAGAAAAAATGAATGAAACATCCAGGAAAACGATAGATCCGGGAACGATGCATAGAGGTTTCACTGTATAGGACCCAGATTTCTGTCTTCCCAGGAGACAAAATTTAGATAATCTAAAGACTTTGTATAGACAATATAACCTGTTATGCTGCATGGGGTTTGGTAAAGAAGGTTAACCAAGATTAAAATGTGAAAACTTTTTCCTTTAAAAGAAGCTTCTCTTTACTCCATCTTGTACTATTTTCCAGTTCCTGTTAGACTCTAGTGGCTGGTGATGGTCTAGAAGAACTAGTATACAGGTTGACCATCTGGAGCTCTTGACAGCAGTCAACTATCAGAAGGACATGCCATTCCCTCTCTAAATTGTGGCAAGGGGAATCGACACATTATAATTACCAATCAACAAGAAGAAGTTCGAGTCAGAAGTCAAAACTTACCTCATCCAAACTTGCCCATACACAATAGAAGAATACTTATCTAATCTTAATTCTGTTTAAAATGAACATGTATGAAGGTGAAACGTATCGCTAATGTAATTTAATGCCCTTCATCATCTATTACCCCTTATTCATTTTTATCATTTTATAATTATCTGATATTTTTATATGTGACACATTCTATACAATGTATATTGTTCCCTGAATAAAGATTATTATTATTATTATTATTATTATTATTATTATTCATTTAGGACTTGCCTAAACAAGCGCAGTAGGTTAATCTAGATGATTTTGTGGTAAAATTGTCATATACCGCATAGGGCCAATTTCCACCTTTTCATCCTTAAATTGGTGTTTTCTGAAAGATCTTGATTGGATCTATTCAGAAAAACCACCGCACACTAGGAATTAATAAGATATAATTGCTAAAAACTTACTCAAATGTGATAAAATTCCTATACCCACAAGCTCCGCCATTGTTTATGGTTCAAGTATATACGCTCTGTTATTTGGACACCAACCCAACCCAATAACCTAACCTACTGTCCACTTTTCTCACTTTTGTGATCTCTCTTGTGAAGGTGGACAGTAGTTTAGGTTATTGGGTTGGGTTGATGTCCAAATATCGCGTACATCGCCAGCAGGCGAAACAGAGCTTATATACTTGAACAACAAACAATGGCAGAGCTTGTGGTTATAGGAATTTCGTCACATTTGAGTAAGTTTTTAACAATTATATCTTATTAATTCCTAGTGTGCGGTGGTTTTTATGAATAGATCTAATCAAGATCTATTAAAAAACAACATTTTGGAAAAAAGTGGAAATTGGCCGTGATGCGGTATATGACAATTTCACCGATTTTGTTTATACCTACAAATATTCACAATTTTCCAATGCAAATATTGTATTTTCACTAATTTTAATACAAAGCCAAATCGATTCAGCCTGAACCAGTACAAACATGTGACGTTCATTTTGATACCCTGAAACGTTTTGGAAATCGCCAGCACATCAGTACCTTGCTTGCCCCATCTATCTGCAAGGTGAGGGTGTAGTTCAGGTCGGTTCGATACCGCCATGGAGCATATTTACAGAGGTTTTTCTTGATCTGATGCTATAGCCTAGGTGAATGGGAGGATTGTTCCTAGAATATAGGCCATGACCAGTGCCGGACTGGGCCACCGGAGAATCGGGCAATACCCGGTGGGTTGATGACAAAATGAATATCAAAACGGGCCGCGGTCACTCGCGAATATATTTTCATACATTCGTTCTGTTGTTCACGTCAATGTTTCACTTTCATCCAACCAAAACTGACCATAGCCGAGCATTTCAAATATAATCCGTTATTGGGAATATGATATTATTGTAAATTAGGTAGGGTACTGATGAAACAAATCAAGATACGAAAATATTTTGAGATCGTAACCTAATCAAAATTGATATTTTCATGATTTTGTTGTTTGTTGAAATCAATTTTGAAATATGTCCTTTCAATTTGTCATGACCTTGTAGTTGAATTGAAACTTACAAAAAATGCCCCAAACTTCAACTTGTATTCTGGACTAATAGCAATAACAGCAATAAGCATAAATTTTGACTTCTACTGAAAATAACAAAATACACACTCAAGAATCACGATTACTCAAACATTTCCTGCGGGGCCAAACTCGCACTCCCGTCAGGATATACCAATTTTGACTTCGCTTTCAAGCACATCTCGAAATTTCCCGGATTCGCGGTACCAAAGAATATAAACCTGTGATGGTCCCTGTGTGGAATACGAGACATTGGTTGAAGTGTTGATTACTTTTCTCTAGGAAAATAATCAAACAATACGCAAAGACAGACTTGAAGTAAGCGACGGCAAGAGAAAATGTTCATGATACTGATTAATCGAGTCTCAACTCCGATTAAGAAACATACATAATAATTCACCTGAATGAAAAATCATTCTCAGTGGGTTGGCTGGAATTATGCGAGTACTGACATCTACCTAACAGAATATCTAATCTAGGGGAGAAGATTTACTAGGTCAAATCTGGAAGAAATAGCGTTCGTGTTTTCTTCAATATTCACCTATTTAAGCTCCATGTATCACTATCACACTATATATATCAATATTTACGAATGTCACTTTATTCAATGAGAATGTTTTTGGACCCCTGACCCTACTAAGAGAAAATGGTTTCTACTATCAGCACTTTTTTCGACTATTTGTGTAATCTGTCAATTCAGAATATTTCAGTAAATTCACCAAGGAGTTGGGACTACATCTATTTTCTTCGAGCCCAATATTTGGTCATTTGATAATCAAAAATGTATAATATGGATTCAATATATTACATGGATTCCAATTTTGAATCTGTATTTTTTTAATGTAGGCCTATATATTGAAATACTGGTATTTCTACATCACCAATAATTGTACTTGGCCTCATACAACACCATCACATTTGAAAAACTACCTACAGTAACAAAAATTATGAACTCATACCAAACTAGAGCCAAGATCGCGTGAAATCGAAAATGCAATAATATACCTCAATCACAGAAACATTATTTACGATTCCCCCCCTCCCACCCCTGTGGGCCACTTTTTGTATTTTTGGGCCAGTTGTGAGAGCCAGTCTGGCACTGGCCATGACTGCTTCCTTTCCACTATCCTCTAAACCCTTAATTGATCATTCATCCGACGCCAGTAGATCTTAGTTATCACTAAAGTTGAGCCAATGTAAAAAAACGAACACTAGAAAGTTTAGATATCATAAAATGCTGTTTATATTTATTTTCTCTCATCACCGTGTTATCAGCCCAAAGTTGCGGCATGCCCCTCCAAATTATTTTGCCTGTTCCATCGCATATTTTATACGTGATTCGATGTTTTGCTTTTGTCACACATCCTAGATGCGATTCAACAGTGCCAAATAGCTTCTCAAACTGTGTTAGAACGCAATCATTTTTTCCAAAAATCAACAATGTATGTTATATATAAATGTATGTTATATTGTTGGTACTATTATCATCACTGTTAATTATTGATGATGATAATACGATTATTACTATTGTTTTAGTATCAGTCATTATTGGTTATTTATGAATTAGGCATAGGGAGTAAAATAAGGTTGTATGGAACATCACAGCAATTACAAGCAGTGAATACCGCCTTTTTGTCTTGTCAGATGATAATATGTAAATGATTTATGATAAATGAGTGACAAATAAAGAAAAAATTGAATTGAATTGAATTGAATTGATCATTGCTATTTTCAGGGATAAGAATGTCCTGAACCAGTAATATTGAATCTTACCGCCAATGTAACGTCTGGGCACGCTAGTGACATGTCTAAAATTGACAACAAATCTATCAATTTGTGTGTAAAATACAGTTGATATAAAATATTGTCCAATTTTATTTTGCCAAAATCTGTCGATATGCAATTCTATTTACCTTGAAGGTACTTATCAGAACTGATATATTAGATCTCAATTGTTGGGTGAGTAATTGAAACCATATTTGTTTCCTCCTAGTGAAGAAACATGATTTCCATATATCTCCGATCAGTTGACAGTTTATTCACATTGGTTCTCGATATTTATCATCGTACTTTACTAGATACTAAAGAATAAAAATTATTTGTAATGTCATTGACACCAGTCCTGTTGAGCATTATTTCAATGGGAACATTTTCCTCTGTAGGGTATTTTGCTTAGTTATTTTGCTCTTGGAACAAACCTTATGTCAGGATAATATTTGACTAGCAGATCTATATCGATGGTGGAAAGCCAAAATGTCGTAAGCGACATTTTTTTTTTTTTCGGTAAATATAAGCTAGAAGGTCATGTCCATCGATGTGCAAAGAGTCGTAAGCGACATTTCAATACTTTTTCACCAACGTAAAACCAAATACGTGGTCACCAATATAATTTTGTCGTAAGCAACATGCGCAGTTCTCTTTTGCACATGTTTGTTGTAACCAACCAGACCTATCAGACCTAGAACTCAACGTAAATTGGAACCATGGATCACTCTAGGCATTATCAAATCTATAAGAAATCGCGATAAGCTACACAAAAAAGTGCTCCGCAGTCCAGATAATGAGCCTCTCCTACAATATTATAAACTATACAGAAAATATCTAACAAACCTAATTATAAGCACTAAAATCAATTATTATAAACTGAAAATCGATGATGCCAATGGTAATCCCAAAAAAGTTTGGAATGTAATAAACGAGATTGCTAACAAAAATTCCAAAAACGTGACATTTCAAAAATAATTACTCACGAAGGAGTAACTACCATAGAAAAAAAATCAGCGTTAGTTGCAAACACTTTCGTCGATTACTTCAGTGATGTAGGGGAAAAAATGGCGTAAAATATTTTGAACGATCTTAATAACTCTCAAATAACTCAACTTCCTCCTATCCCCTCTAATGATTCTTCGATATTTATGACTCCCGTCACCGTGCACCACTGAAATCTTGGGTTACGTAGACGGAATGAATCCTTACACTGCCACTGGGCCTGACCACATTAGTATTCAAGTTATTAAAGTCCTCAAATTCAATCTAGCAATACCTCTTGCCCACATCATCAACCAAAGTTTTTTGACCGGGATTTATCCTGAACCTTTTAAACACGCTTTAATCAAACCAATTTACAAAAAAGGAAATCATGAACTGGTATCAAACTATAGACCCATCTCTATCTTATCAAACATTTCGAAAATTCATGAAAAGTGTATTAAAAGTCGTTTATCTAATTTCCTAGAGCAAAATAATCTGTTATCTCAAAATCAATTTGGCTTCCGCACAGACACTAGCACCGAGGATGCAATTGCCAAACTCACCTCTCTAATTCACTCTCAGATTGACAACAACGAGAAACCCCTCGCCATATTTTTAGACCTTGCAAAGGCATTTGACACCGTCGACCACAAAATTTTATTTCGCTAGCTTTACCAATTGGGTGTCAGGGGTTCAACCCTGGCCCTGCTAATGGACTATTTATCTAATCGCGAACAAAAAGTGTGTATTAATGAAACCTTGAGCAAGCCTCGTAGTATCATTTATGGTGTTCCACAAGGTACGGTTCTTGGACCCATTCTCTTTCTTATCTATATAAATGATCTATGCTCCCTAGATGCCAACTGCCAAATAATTACCTTTGCAGATGACACTGTATTGTTATTTTCCTCTAAAAACTGGTGATACACACGTTCTTGCTTCATTAGGTCTTGTAAAAGTTCAGCATTGGCTAAACACCAACTTACTCTCTTTAAATATTTTAAAAACAACATACATCACCTTTTCCCCTCGAATCAATTCTCAACCTACATCTCCCGCTTTGAAACTTCATGCAAATACTTGTTCAACATCCAACCAACCTTGCACCTGCCACATTCTCACTAAATCTACATCCACGACATATCTAGGCATAATAATTGACCAACATCTCAAATGGGCTAGTCATATACAATCAATACTTAATAAACTGAGATTCACAATGGCCAATCTTTACAACCTGCGAGACATACTTTCGTTCCACACTCTGAAAACAGTCTACTTCGCACTAGTACAATCCGTCTTCCAATACGGCATTGCAAGTTGGGGAGCCGCATATGATTCACATATACAACCTCTAATCACATTTCAGAACTCAATAATGAAAATAATCATGAGAAAAGATCAGCGATACCCAACCGCACAAATCTATGAAACAACAAAAGTTCTCCAAATTCGAAAACTCTACGCTCTGACCATCTTTAGACTCATTCATTCAAAGAAAATTCAACTGCCAAAACCTCCTGAGCCATTATCCAACTCAAATATTATTACCCGTTTCAAATCATCCAACAAACTTCCCCAAGTTAGAGTCAACAAGGGCATCTCTCAACGTGGTCTGAATTTTCTTGGCAGTAAGCTATATAATGCTCTTCCAAACGCTATTCGTGATACTAGATCAAAATACAGTTTCAAATTTCAAGCCAAAAAGTGGCTCTTATCTCTTCCCATTTCTGAACTTGATGCATTAATTAACATTTGATTTCGTTGTCAACTGTCTTCAATTAAACCTGTAGGCCTTCATGTATGTATGTATTTAGGCCCATATATTTATTTATTGAATGATGAATTACAATATTCAGATGAGAAATGATGATGATAAATAATTATCATATGATTTTATGGATGAATAGAAATTCATTTAATTCACCTTCTAGTTTTAGTTTTAGTTGAAGTTCTCGACTTTAGTCCTAGTTTATATTTTCAGCTTAATAATTTCATTAATTTGTATCATTAAATAATTATATAACAATTACTGTTCAATCAGTTAGAATCAATGCGCCTAGCATTATCAAAAAAAAAAAAAAAAAACATATATACATATATAATAATAATAATTTCCAGCTGCTTCACATTTTAAATTTAGGCTGCATTTACTTCATACTTTCAATGTTCACTTCAAATATAAACCTGATCATGTTCATTTTAATAATTCCCCAGCACAAAATTACTCTCATTGGGGAGTTCGCATTTTTATACCTTCATTTCCTGTATACCATGTAAAGAACAAATAAAGAATAAAAGAATAAGCGCTATCATTAGCAGGCAAATAGTATTGTGATTGAGTCACTAGTTATTGAGCCAAGTTATCGAAGATAGTGGTGCGTGCGGGGACCTATCTGATGATTGAATAGGATGGAGTTCCAATTACAAGGACCTGGTGAACTTGTGTGACAAGAACGTAATGCCCTCGAAGTTTCACGCAGAATATCATTCATTCTCTTCTAGTCCAAACGTACCAGACCTGTTACACGAAACAGATAAAGAAGATATCCTGGTTGATTGAAGTGATTCCAAATAATGTGTATTGTTTCAATTATAAGATTAATTATTTTTCTTCTCGAGTTTCATCATCATCTTTGTACATTCATTGATTCTTATATTTCAATCATTCACTTTTACTGAAAGGCTCTTGATATTGGGTTGCATTATTGAGCATACTACGTACATCCTAATCAATCATCAGATGGAATTTGGATTCATCCCTCAGGATGGATGTATGATTATTATAGTACCTAATTTTTTTCAATAGAAGTATGGAATTTGATCAATGTATTGTATTGTAATCAATCTTATCTGGGCCTATTATTGATAATATAACGACACAGATATTGTAACGAAATATCATGGGATCTATCGAAAGGAATGACCTGGATGAACTCGAAGCACGTCTGAAGATGAGACACAATGCCAGAAGATAACTATGGGAAAACATGTCTTAAGCGCCAAATATGTTATGCAATTTTCCATAAGGAGAACAGCATTTTGTCGTGAGCGCCAAAAGTTCGTGAAAACTCTATGAATCTCCATGAAAATTGGTGACGATCTGAGAACGTATGCACAAATATCACATATGAATTTTGAGAATCATATCTCGAATACTGAATTTATTAAACGTTTTTAACCTCCTGTGAACAATATTCAAAATGGCGCTTACGACATTTTGGCTTTCCACCATTGATATGTATAGTCTAGACAAGTCCTGCTACTTCACTATCCAACCACCACACGATCACTAAGCAATTAGATTTCTTTATTATTCCAAAGGATTCTACATTACAAGATGTGAATATATGGCTAGTAAATACAAATGAATAATGTAATACAAATTACTGTATATTAATTCAAGCTGTGAACACACGATCAATCCATTTAAATTAAACACATATAAAATACAGAAGAATAAATACATTGGGAGTCGATAATTGCTATTTGAACATTATTTCAACATATCTTCAAAATCTTTCATGGAATATACAGGTTTGCTCTGAATTAATTCTTCCAACTGTTGTTTATATCCATTTAAGCTTCTGTTTCTTTCATCATCAGGTCATTAATTTGCTCATTCATGAGCAATCTTGCTTATTCATGATTGTATTATGATTGCTATCATGATATTTGTTATAATGTGTATTATATCTATTAATGTCAGAAGATTAAAATTCTCCATTCATCTTCTTAGAAGTTCAAATATAAAAAGTTTCAAAAAATACAGACGTATATGGACATTATGCTAAAATCTTTAAAAAGTTCTCTGGACATGAAAATTGTCTGTTTTTTTTATATGGGTTTGGAATTTTTTGTACTGTGGAAATAATTTATTTACCACCTCAGTATGAGTCCATGATTGTGTTCGTCTGTCATGAACTGAAAAGATCTAGAGTACACTTACTTGTATGGGGATGTAGCAACTTGAATGCAACTCAGTGCAGGATGCGCTATTATTCAGTTCAGCTTGGTGTACGTGAACTAAGAATTACAGACGAACGGCCACCGGCTGATCGGAGTAAGATGATGCAGGTTAGTGCACGGACAAACACAACGATTATCTCATAACAATTCAAAATATTCTTGATGAGCATCCTCTATTTACTTCACTTCTAATTATTCTCAAGGCATAGCAAGATTTATACAATTTTAATTGAAGTATTATAAGTTCCCTCAAAATAATATTTCTTTATTGTTCGTTATAAGAATACCATTTGTTCCTACTTTTATCCATATTATTCATATATGGAGATTATCTCAGTATGGAAACAGATTTTACTCAACGATGATGTGAGATTAGTAGAATGACTTCAATTGAATAAAATGAAAATGAGTACTGTATTTCCAGTGTTGGGGAAGTTCACTATTAAAAGGATCTTTTTAAAAGTTCAGTTCGTTACAAATAAAACGATCTTTTTAAAAGTTCAAGTTTGAATTTCTGGCTTGAGGGTGAAACTTCAATTTCAAAAAAACAAAAATTCGTTCAAAAGTTCGAAAAAATATATATTTGTTATCGTATTTTTATTTTTAGCTAGGCCTATATTTTATTAATAATATGTAGGCATACCTGGTATAAAAGTACATTCGATAACAATGTATAAAACAGGAGATACAATAATAGAAAGGCATTTTTTGGCAAATTTCAAAATGATAGGTTGTTAAATAGGACCTTAATATGAATAAGCACTATACTACGCCTTGTACTATATTTTAATAATTTGAGTTTCTAAGTACAAAAAAATACGATAATAGGAAACGCATATAGTTTGAAGAAATAGTATGTACTTTTACTTCCCTATGAATACGTAAACTGCAGCGACTTCAAGAACACGGCAAGCACGGTCTTCTATCTATACATTGTAACTTGTAAGACACAAAGCAAGCTAGGGCAGGTTTTGGTGCACCGTGCACGTGACAAAACGTCCCCGAGCCGAGGAATCACCACATCAAGACGTACATTCGTCCATTAGATCGGCACTCGGCCCGGAAACAAACGAAGTGCAATCTTGTAACTATCATGTGCAAGTACCAACCAAAAATATATGAACTTTCAAACGAACGTTCTACACCTTAAAAGGTCGTTGATAAATCGAACAGTTATAAAGTTAACGTTACTGGTGCATGAAAGTAACGTGTTCATTGAAAAGTTCGAAAAAAACCAACGCGTTCCTTTTGAAAGTTCATTGCCCAACACTGTGTATTTCAAAAACCAAGGCAATGGTTCAACTATGAATTAACTTAGTTTAGATAAGATGGAGCTCAAAATAGACAGTTGAAATTGAGTTGGTAAGAGAAATCAAATAATCAGGTATAATTATGTACGGAAACATCAATTTTAAGAGTTACAGAGATTATGTTCTGAAGTTGGCTACGAAGGTTAGATTATTTAGACGAGTCAATGGATGTTTACCTCTGGTAAAAAATAAATTTATATCAGTCAATTATTGCATCTCACATTGACTATTCTAGTACTGTTCTTTTCTATTAAACAAAAATTAAATTGAGGCTTATCAAAAACTTCAAAATAAAGCCACGCATAGTATTTTGAAAGTAGGCAAATTTACTCCAATGCTTCTTGGTTAATGGTCAAATAACAAATTGAGCTGTTTTATTTATAAGCTCTTCAATAGGCAATAGCGTAGCTCCTATGTACAAGAATCGAACTCCTATGAGTAAAATTTTTGTACCGTATTTCACTATTATACTTGAAATGTTTACATAACTCGAGAAGAAGGCTGTATTTACGTTTAGGCAATCAAGGCAGCTGCCTAGGGCGGCAAAGTTTGGGGGGCGGCATTTTCTACAACTTCCTACATTCCTACATTTGCACAAGCATATTATGTTCATCTGCAAATGAAAAAAAATTGAATACATTATTGACTTATTGCAAGAAATGGGTTGAAAAATGAAATACATTATTGACTCATTGCAAGAAATGAGTAAGCATTTACTCCACATAATCAAAGGTGAGTCATGACTGTTATTTCGAAGTTGCTTCGATCTATTCTTTTTCACTGTAGCACGCGGATTATCAGTCACCTTATTTGCGCGCCCTGCATTGTATTTTAAGAAAATCAAAATCCTTTGATCACCCACTATACATATACAAAATATAAAAAGTTGAAAAAATAAGTACAAAAAGAATCTATTTAGTCCTATACAGTATATGAAAAAATATGAATGTGAAAAAAAAAAAATGCCATTTTCAAAGGGGTTAATTGACGTATACCCTAACGTGTGTATAGCGCTGCAGATCTTGGTATGTCGAACTGTTCAGCGGAGCGATCGTTCTCCGCACTGAAGAGGGTGATGATCTTCGTTCAACGATAGAAGAAGCCAGGCATAACGCACTTTCCGTAATTCATTTCACATGAAATAAAATACTTTATTACATTTCTGTCCAATGAAAGATTTACAAGTTTAAAAGTGAAATAACAACAACAAATAGAATGAAGATCGTTATGGACAGTCAGCTAAAAATGAGAGTGCTGAATCTCTACACCAAGTGAACCCGTTTTCATATAATAAAGTAGATGATTGTAATCTCGGTTCTATGGCAAGTCGTTTCATTTCCAGCTCGTTTGGGGATATTTATATATTTGTATACAATTAATAACTCGTTACAAATAAAACTCGTTTCACCTGAATATATATATATTTTAATACAATTAATAAAACTGTACACCAAGGAAACTCGTTTCATATCCAGCTCTTCTCTATGAAACCCGTTTATATATGACAAAATAGATGTATAGAATCTCGGTTCCACGGAAAGTCGTTTCATTTCCAGCACGGTTCACAAAAAGAGCCGTGTCGTCCAATGGTTGGTTAAAATCTGACTGCATCTGATTAACACGTGCAGTCAGATTTTAACCAACGACTGGAAAACGCGGCTCTCTTTGTGAACCGAGCTGGAAATGAAACGACTTTCCGTTGAACAGAGATTCCATCAAGCTATTTTGTTATATGTGAACGAGTTTCATAGAGAAGAGCTGGAAATGAAACGAGTTTCCTTGGTGTACAGTTTTATTAATTGTATTACAATATAATATACATTCAGGTGAAACGAGTTTGAATGGTTAATGGTGTACAGTTTTATCAATTGTTTATAAATATATAAACTTCTCCAAACAAGCTGAAAATGAAACGAATTTCCATAGAACCGAGATCACATTAATCTATTTTATCATAAACAAACGAGTCTCATAGAGACGAGTTGGATATGAGACGAGTTTCCTTGGTGTAGGGATTGCAATCAATGGGTTGCCTCATGAGGCAACCCATTAAAAATACATAATCATTATAAAAATGATATCAAAATGAATAAATATTTGGTGAATGCTATTCTTCATATATATTAAGCATCGCCAAGTCAATATATATATATATATATCTCAAACCCAGAGAACCAATTAAATTGGGCCAGGGTTTGTTTCCACCATTTTTTCTATTGCAGACTTCTCATATCAATCGGTTCCTGCTTCAGACTTCTTCCTCCTCTTCTTCACTACTGCTAGGCCTATCCTCTATTTCTTCTTCTCTTCCTACGAGTTCCCTCCATCGTTCTCTATTCTCCCACCATCTCTCGTCTTCCACTTCTTCCCATTTTTCTCCTCTGTTGACTACCCGAACTTGACTCCCTCCTGCCACCTTTCTCTTGGTCTTACAACTCTTCTCTTAGCTCCATTGTTTTCTGCTATCTCAAACATTGCTCTCGGTATTCTCTCCTTTTCCATTCTCCGCATATGCCCGTACCACCCAAGTCTCTCCCTTTCCACTCCCACTTCCTTCCTTATATTACTGCTTTTCTTCTCCAACTTGGACACTCCTGCTACGCTCCTTACAAACTTCATTTCTGCTGCCTCCTAGCCAATAAGAATAAAAAATAACACGACAATAATTTATAAAATTTCAAGTCATATGGACATATATTGTTCATAGAATCCGACTTACTTCATAAAATAGATTACGATGAGACTATTGACAACTTTGCTGCGAGGAACTTCAGCAGTTTCAGAGGCCTATACTTTCAAATGAGTCAACCCCATTGACTAGATCAATTGGTACGTAATATGTCGGAGGGGAGGCAAAAATTATTTGCCTAGGGAGGCGCAAAACTCAAGTACGGCCCTGTTCAAGAGATGAAAATGATGTATTCATTGAAAGATGACAAATACATTTCACGAAAATAGTATACTCATTACAGGTATGCAACTGTATCCAGTAATAGAGAACCATTACCAGTATTTAAAAGAAAAGTGAGATGATACTATTCTGGGGCCTGCATGAAGACTAATGTGATTATTTACGGTACATGTATGTGATATTTCATAGTCGTTTTATCCACATTGTCAACAATATTTTGTTTGTGTATTTGTATTATTCAGTAGTAACAAATTGATTTCGACTATGTGTGTGTTAAAAATAGCATTTAGTGCTAAATTAATATATACTAGCAGTACCATAGATGAAGTAGCCTTTAGATAGGCAACGTATGACAGCCTATGCTCACCAAAAATGAAAAAGTTGGCTGATCTCAGCGCTCCTAGCAGCATTCACTCGCAACAGTGCTCTAGCAAATGGCATTTTCTTGGTGATCACAGCACTTCTAGCACAATTTCCAGGCGTAACACTACCAGGGCTGTGCCACTCTATTCCATAAGGATATTTATTTAGGCATACTCAATGCCAGTACAGTACTAGACTAGTACGTACTAGGCCTACTAAAAATAACAAGGAATGTCACTGGATGAAGCAATTGTTTCAATTTAAGTGTTAATTCTTATTGAATGATAAGTCTAGGACGAAAACGCAGGATAAGCGTTGTGAGATGAGCTTAGAGGTATAGAAATCTAGAATGAAAAATATTCTGTCAGCTCAAGCCACATTTACGGACCTTGGATTACTTCAAACATTCAAAACCTTACCTGCAACTTGTTGATATTTATAGTGCTGCAACCTGTCGCATACTGTATACACTTTGCAAAACCAATTGATCCCAATATTCAATAAAATGTACACTTTTATTGCGTTTTCTTTGTTGTTTCTCATCCGATTGTTGCAAAAATCTCCAAAAAGGTGTATGTAATATTGTTCATATTCGGTGAAAATTTGAGAGCTTTTGAAGAATTCTTGTTTTCCAAGTATTTCTGCTCGGGGCTATTCTTACGAGGATTTTAAATACTTTCCATTTTGTTCCGGAAAAACCTTCCGAACGATTTTTCTGAAAAACAATCTCAGCCTATCCTGGTATGACAGAAATATGCAGAAAAAGTTTGAAGTCAATACGTATTTTTTCCTGACCTGTATGCCGCGCAAAAAATATAAAAAAACAACAACATAAAAACGAAGCCATTTTTTTCGGTATGTGAAATGGAATCTTTTACGCTCATCTAATAATTGAGCTTCTCTCTCTCTCTCTCTAAGCATCATAATTTGAAAACGAAAGAATTTTTGTAATTTATCTGCAGGACAGACCTTCTCTTTCATTCTGAGCTTTATTTTAGACTTTGGTTTCGTACACAAACAAGTCCTTGCCCAGGATGATGAGGACCGTCACGATATGCCATCCTTGAAAAATATAACTATAGGCCTACACACATACAATGAATGGAACACTATAACACCATTATTTAAATGATAATGACATGACATTTGCCCCCCAAGGGAAGTCACTTCCGCTCCCAAAGGACCTCAAGACAGCCACAAGTGTGAAATTCCTTGGAATTGTGCTCGATCACGGGTTGACCTGGCGGCCGCATGTTGACAACGTTGTCACAAACTTGTCAAAAGCTCGACACATAATGAGGATGCTTGTGAAGCAATGCAATTTCTCAACTCTCAACCTTACGTACCGTGTACTTTGCAAATGTGCAATCAATATTGCAATACGGTGTCATATTCTCGGGTGTCACGACAGACAGCATTAGAGCCTTTCGTGCCCAGAAACGAATTATACGCACAATGCTGTCTTTAAGCTTCAATGCATCGTGTAAAGACGGTTTCAAACAGCTCGGCATTTTTCCCCTACCTAGTCTTTACATATTCAATGTATGCCTATTCACGAGGGACAACCTGAAGCGCTTCAAAGACGGAACCTCCCATCATGATCATGGTACGAGGGGAGCGTCCAACCTGAGTCGTGAGTACGGACGACTGAAATGTACGCTACAAGGAGTTCACCATTCGGGTCGTAGACTCTATAACAACCTCCCTCCAGAGATCAAGATAATCACAGAGCGAAACATATTCAAGTCTGCCCTCAAGAAACTATTGTTAAGCCATTCATTCTACAGTATAGAGGACTTTCTGAATTATCATTGATCTTTAACTTCCAAGATTTATTAAGATTACTAATATTTAATTTAAATATATTATCAATTATTCACATTATTCCTGTACCTTCTGGTCTTATACCTAATTTTTATTGACAATGTTAACACAATGTACTTTGTAAACAACAGCTAATAAATACAAATACAAATATTTTTGATACTGGTATGGAAAGATTTCACAATTCCTTCACTTTCAGATATGTCACACATAGGAGGAAGAATAGTATGTAAAGTACCGGTACTGTGCAAGTCAATACATGGATTTCAAACTCCCATTGTTAAAAAGGATGAATTTATTATGAGGATACATACAAAATTTACAACTAGCAAGCCTTAAAAAGATATATTATTATTAGGCCTAGTACGGTACATACAGCCATTGAGTATATAGTGTTAGACAGCTAAGCTAATGTGATGAATATAAAGTCAACAATCATAGCAATCTACTATGGTAGCCATCTTTATAACAAGATGTTTCACCATTTAGGCCTACATACTACACAGTATGTAGGCCCAGCTCACCATTCAGGTAATGCAAATACAGATTTTTTTTTTTTTAAATTCAAAGCACACAAACAAAGTTCCTCAAAGCACACAAACAAAGTTCCAAGTGTTCAACTTGCACAACAAATTTGTAAATTGAACAAACTTTTCGCCCAAAAGTAGCGATATGATCCAAGCATGTAATAATACAATTGATTTGCTACAGTCTCGCTTCACAACTCCAGTAACCCTTGTACGCAATTTGCAAAATATATAAGTATTTAATTATCAAAATTATTACAATATGTTCATACAAAGTTACTAAGTAAAATCTACATTTTTAGAACTGTAAAAGAACAATCTACCAGAAGTTTGTCTAAAAAAATGGATAGGCCTACTCAATGTTATATACATAACATAACAGCTTTGGATTCATCAAGTACAAAGCTATTAAAGCCATTCTTCATATTTCTATAAGGTTGAAATTCAAGCCAACATAAAATTGGAGCTAAAATTAAAATCTCAATTGAAAGTTGAGTTACGGTACACATTAAGAGATTCAAAGCAAATAGATCAATCAAAAGTAAGGCACTAGGCCTACAGAAACAACCTGAGGCCAGTAAATAGAAAGAAAAGTGAAGATTACCAACGATTTATATGCCTATGTAGGTCTGTGTTTGTTTTGCTGAGTTAAAGGTCGTTTATGAGTAGTTCCTGAAGACTTGGCTTTTTCTCCCATTTTTGATGGACCAGGACGCTTTTTCAGAACTGCTGGTTGGACAAACAGAACTTGACCATTTTCCTTGTTTTCATGCTGTAAAAGAATTAAAATCATCTCTTATTAGGTGTATTAATATGTTTCACTATTGATGGTTAGTTTATAGGCCTCTCTCTCTCTCGTATATATATATATATATATATATATATATATATATATATATATATATATATATATATATATATATATTAGTGATAACATCGATTATTCAAGAATCGATTAAGAATCAATTCTGATGTAAAATGATTCTCAAATCAAAAAATCGATTTTTCCAAAAGAACTTTTTTTTTTTTGGTTCAGTGTTTTACTTCTTTACGTTGCAATAAGTGCTCATTTTGTTGTCCATATTATTCTGTACTGTTGAGATTTTACTATCTGGACACAAGCTATCACTTCGGTTACGTCTGACAGCCGAGCGTTGACAGAAATACCCGAGTGGTACAGTACAGTTCAAAGAAGTCTCTAGCAGCTATTTTTCACGTGAACGCCTTGGGAAGGTTAAAAAAAAAGTTTTAAATTACACTACTTTTTTGAGAAAAAACTTTTTTTCAATTTTTTTTTTCAAAATCAATTTTTAATCGATTCCGGAGCATAGAAAATAGATTCCCGATTTTTAGAATTGATGTCATCACTAATATATATATATATATATATATATATATATATATATATATATATATATATTAGAGATGCCTTCGGGTAACAAATTAGGAACCGAGTACCCGCCACAATCACCCGGGTAATGTTCCTACTCTCAAATTCGTGCCTATAGAAATGAACTTGTTTCAATGATACTCTTATGAAAAACTACATGACTACAATAATATATTGAATTGAGGCTACATACATTTATGACTGGTTGTGGTTGACAACCAAGGGTGCCTCTGCATTCTCTGGCAAGAGACGGATAATATTCCCACGTGAATTTTTTTTTGTCAATGCCATTTTTGAAAAGTCAAGTTAAACACAGGCAACAATTCAAAGATCACAAAAATTAAATGAGAAGAATACTGACTGATATTACTATATTTTTCGGATTATATTACACAGTCAATATTTCGCAACACGTCTTGACCGAACTTTATATTGAACAGAAACTACGAATTGAAAAACTCATAAAACGTGTTCACAAATCAATAGCTTGATAATACTGTTTCGATAAATAAAAAAAAAATCGCTCAATTTGATATCCAACATTGAACACACGTCGCTACTCACGTCAAACGATAACACCACTCAAGTCACTGCAAACCAAGCAAATATGCGTACAAACTACTGTGGTAGACAAACAACAACGGAGTGAAAAGAAATATTTGGCATAGCTCGTATATCATAGAGCTCTAGATATGCTTCTCAGTTCTCAGTAAAGGGTAGTTTTCAACCAATTACAGATAGTGTATTTGGCATGACAACTGAAGAGTTGGTGACGGAGAGAGGAAGTCATTACACTGTACGTGTGATCACAGATAAGAGAAGGTGGTGCGACTAGGGCAACTTAAGAGAGGAGTGAGAGGAGAGTTGAAAAAACTTGTGAAAAATGCGGAAGGTGAATCTCTCTCGATCGTTTGAATGATTAGTACAAGCTATTTTCTACATTATAGGTACTGGTCAGCACAATTACCTGTAACTCAGACGGGTATCCGGGTAACAAAATATTACCCCGGTAATGCATTACCCGAACCCGACCCGGGTACCCGAAGGCTCACTATACATATATATGATAATTAAACTTCTTGGATACGATCCAATATCGAGATATTTGGGATTTTATAGTTATGTTGAAAAAGATACGCCTCGACCGGGATTTGAGCCCGGGACCTTCTGCTTGCCGGGCAGGTGCTCTACCACTGAGCTACCGAGGTATTACTCCTTCGACATAACTATACTTAGTTTTTCAACATAACTATAAAATCCCACACACACATATATATATATATATATATATATATATATATATATATATATATATATATATATATATATATATATATATATATATATATATATATATATATATATATATATATATAATATATATATAATATAATATATATATATAATATTATTTTGTAATGGACAATATGAGATGAATGATTGATGATGATGTAGGTTAAGAGAAACTAGTGATGTGAGAATAATGAGGTATATATATATATATATATATATATATATATATATATATATATATATATATATATATATATATATATATATAGTTAGCTAGCAACCAGTTAGCTACAATATATGGTACTTTTGTATCCACAAAAGAAAGTTGTCCACCAACTAGTAAATACCTAATTATGAAGACTTATAATCGTTTTTCAAGAGACCTGGGACGGATTCACAAAGAGTCCCATCTTTAGGACGTCCCAAGTTAGGGCCATTTCACTGAGTCAAGACCCATATTATTCTCAAGTTGGGACTATTTCATCGAGTTAGGACCAATATGGGTCTTAACTCAGTGAAATGGTCCTAACTTAGGACGTCCTAAAGATAGGAGTCTTTGTGAATCCGGACGCAGGAAAAGAACCATCCTACCTGGAAAATTTACCAATGATTACAGGGCAGTAGGGTGGCATAAAATAAATAATGAATCCGGAAACAACGTATGGAAGTTTCACTATTGTCTAAAAATATTAAAATGTCACAGATAATGGAATAAATGGATTTGTTTGGTTAGTAGATCTTTCGTGGATAGAATCATACCTAATGCAGATATTCAGAACATTACTCAAGACTTTGAAAATACGTATGCTGCTCAACACTACATGATATGTGGTACGTACCATATAGCCTGGTTCACTTTGAACTGACATATTCATATCAGATTTGGATGCAGTTTGAAGATTGGTCAAATCACTTGTTGAAGCAGATTTATAATTAAAACCATTTGAATCTTCATTTTTCACTGGTGGTGACCTTGCTTCAATTCCTTCCAGCAGAGTATCTGAATCATCACTATATACTGGATCCAACACATCTACATTTTCTTGAACAACAGTACCCTGATCACGCATTGCACGATACCGAGCTAGTATGCTTTCGTGTGGTGAAGTGGCAGCAAGTTCAGTTGGATAACTGAAGTTCTTTCGATTGGGTGTCGAGCCCGTAGGTAAGTCCCTACGCAAATCTTCCGAGACAAATTTCTCTACTTCCTGATCACGTTGACGCAGCTCCGCGACCGTCTTTTGGCTCCAATCGGTCAGATAAGAGCACTGGCCTTCTAATTCGCTTTCGCTGTTACGTACAAATGAAGCCAATTCCACCCGCTGGTGTTCGAGGCTAGCCTCGTGAGAATCTGCAGTGTTACGTACGACAGTGACAAGACCTTGAATGCTTTCTTGCTCGACCTGCAGTTCAGTGTGAACGTTCTCGGATCTTTCACGCAGCTCCCTTTCCATCCACGAGTAACTGTCTGTCCAAGCAGTCTCAGCATCACGAAGTGCACAATTTACAGATGACGTCACATCCCCAGTGGAGATCTTCGCATCACTGAGCCCTCCAGTCATTCGCACAGCATAGCTGTTGAAGTTTGTGGATAAATCATTAATATTGGCATTATACCCAGTATTGAATTCTTTACTGCGACTATTCTGTACATTCATGCTATCAACGACTGTCTTCACAACTTGGTCTCCTTTCTCAATGGCATGAGAGAATCCATTGCTGACTTCGATCAGAGTTTTGTTTCGGTTTTCAGCTTGCAATTTCTTTTCCGCGACTAGATCCATTATCTTGTTGAAAAACTCGAGCTCCTCGGCTTGTGCTGTTGCAGCTAAGTTATCTACGGTTTCTTGTGAACGTTGAAGACCAACTTGTTGCGACTGGATCAACTGGACAAGTGTTTCTGTCCACTGTGTGAATGTCTGAGTCTGGGACAACACATGATTACCAATCAATTCTTGCTGACTTTTTAACTGCTGAGTCACGTAGCGTGAATGGTCCTGAGTGTCCATTTGAATGCTTTGAATGGTATGCAAGATGGCTTGCATAGAAGGAGCAAAGTCAACGAGGAACTGATGCAGGGTGTTTGTCTCAGAGTCTGCTCGCCCTCGTGCAGAGTTCAAGAACTGTTGGGTCCACTGTTGGCTGCTATATCCGTGGTCTGACGTCCTCGTTTGCAAGTCTTGAATCATCTGATTGAAATTGTTGACCAGGCTAGACATCTGATTGCTAACTGCAGTATATCCAGTGGTTCCTCTTTCAAACATCGAAGCTGAAAACAGATTTAAGAAATAATGTGGAGAAATCTTTTATGTTGGTACTTTATTGTACCATACTTTTTCATTACCAAGATTTGTTATAATTAAAAACAATATCAATACTAGGGATGTGCGAGTTTGAGAATCAAAGTTCGAGTCGAGTTCGAGAGAAGATTGTGAGTTTAAAAAGTGTGTCCCATTAAATATTGAGTTTTCAATTGGTTCCTAGTGAAGTAAATGTCAGCAAACCCTCGGTATTTCCAATTTCAAGGCACTGCAAAAAAAAATCAAAATAGAAAAAAAAGATGTTTCGGTTTGTATAGTAACCCTTATATAGTTTAGAGCTGTGCGAGCACGCCTTTTATTGGTTCGAGCGAGTTTGAGCAAGCATAGAGGTTTTTGCTTGAATTTTGAGCGAGCACACACTTTAATAATAGATGTTTGAGCGTTTTTTTTTCGAGCGAGTTCAAGCGAGCAAGTAAATTTGCTTGAATTTTAAGTAAAAATTCCATCGATGAAATACATTATTATCTCACAAAACTTTTATCAAGAATAGATTTATTTTTGAATTAAATGTTTTGCAAGTCATGTAGGCCTATATGTGTAGAAATAAGTCAAGGAACAAAGTAAGGTAACACATCGGCATAATAAACAATCAAACTTGACTTTACACAATAGAAAAACGACCAAAACTGCACAAAAATGCGTGGTCTAACACAAAAAGATGTACTCCTGAAAAATCAAAAGTTCTTGGCGATTGGCGGAGTAGAAGTAGGATCAGAATTCCCAATTTATTACAGCCAATACACTTGCTCAGGAGCGATCAGAGTGCAAAAAAAAGTAAGGGATTTTTTTCTTAGGTTGGTAGTATACAACGCGTCTTACCTCTACCCAGGATCAACATCGCAACCTAACCTAAAGAGTTGAAACATTGTGATTTGTGAAGTTTAGTGAATTTATTCTTGAAAAACGTTCGAGACCCGAAATTTCGAGCAAATCTCTCAGCCTACTCGAGTCGACTCTAAATTCTAAATTTCGAGACTTGCACAGGCCTATAAATATCCCTCATGTGTAACATGATATTTTTGAGAGTAAGACAGTGGTGATTATAAGATTAGATTAGTAAGGGTGAGGTTTGAACCATAAAATTACTTCACTGTTATATATATATATATATATATATATATATACACACACACACACACACACACACATATATATATATATATATATATATATATATATATATATATATATATATATATATATATATATATATACACACTATTGGAAAGTTGGACTTAATTTAAAGAATATATTGTAATGGACGATATGAGATGAATGATTGATGATGATGCGGTTGAAGAGAAACTAGTGATGTAAGAATGATGAGGTGGGTACAGGTTGGAGGAGATACATAGATAGAGCACAAAAAACACACACATGTGCGGACTGGACAATGCGAGCACTGGGAGGTGGGTTCCACAAGAATCAACAAACTCAGGTTTCCCACTACCTTTTCCACGGACTCTGAAGGGAATAACCAACAGGTGAAAATCACAGAAACATTATTAATAAACTAAAACTCACGATATGTTATTCACGGAAATGAGTTTTTTGGTTAATCCGAATTTTTATAAATCGAAATTATTTTTTGGGGTCCCTTGAATTTCGGATTAACGAGGGTTTACTGTACAAGAAATTATCATGATGCACATCTCATGTTATATCAGTAGTGGGAATAGCATAAACAACAAATGACAAAATATGTATATTATTTTACATATTTTATTTTCGATTATAGGCTGGCAATAAATTTATATCAATTTTTTGGCTCCTTTACTCCTGTTGACCGCTCGACGCAGACTCTTTATCAACTGCATATGCCTTTGCTATAAATCTACAGCTCTTCCCAGCCAACACTTCTGATGATGATTATTGATTGCTTAACAACCCCACCAACAGCTAGGTTATATGGGGGTATGAATGAGCAGGTGATTATGAAACTATGATGTGGTGATAAGTGAAAGGACGTTTACAAAAACCCATGTCTTATGCGGGACTCGAGCCCACGTCCAGCGGTGACTATAGTTTCTGAAGCGGTGCCTCAGCTGACCGAGCTATCTAGGGTGGCAGACAACACTTCTGCCACAGCTTGCTTTAGCATGATGAAAAAAGCTACTACACGCTCCGTTTTCTTAGTCTATTTGTGAGGCATCCTGTGAATTATCTAGATACTTTTTTAAAACCATCCAAGTGGATACAGTATAATTAAATGTTCTATGGATGATGTTAACCAACCAATCAAGAAGTTCTGTTCAGTATCTTGGAAATATTTTTCAATTTTGTGAGGTTATGTTTGCTGATTACTGCCTCAAACCTCCCTCGTGACCATTTACGACAAACATGATTGTTTTCATTGTTCAACATATATATATATATCAAATGTGTAATTAGTAGGGATGACATCGATTCTAAAAATCGGGGATCGATTCTCTATGCTCCAGAATCGATTAAAAATCGATTTAAAAAAATAATGAAAAAATTCTTTTTTTTTTAAATAAAAAAAAAAGGTTAAAAAAAAAAGTTCATTCTCAAAAAAGTAGTGTAATTTGAAACTTTTTTTTTCAACCTTACTAAGGCGTTCACGTGAAAAATTTCTGCTAGAGACTTCTTTGAACTGTACTGTACCATTTGGGTATTTCCGTCAACGTTCGGCTGTCAGACGTAACCGAAGGGATAGCTTTTGTCCAGATAGTAATATCTCAACAATACAGAATAATATAGACAACGAAATGAGCATTTATCACGACGTCAAGAAGTACAGCACAGAACCCCAAAATTTTTTTTTGTTTTGTTTGAAAAATCGATTTTTTGATTTGAGAATCGTTTTACATCAGAATCGATTCTTAATCAATTTTCGATTAATCGATGTTATCCCTAGTAATTAGTATAGGAGTAGATAACTGAACAAGATGGTAATTAATGTTATTCTTATCTGATTTAATGGATCCCTACACTACTCTTACACATTTGGAAAAAGGCGAGAAATTTTACTTTGCACCATCTCAAACAGGAATTATTTCTAGAAGGCGCATTTGTTGACCAATTTCTGTCTAGTTTGATTCAGAAGCTGCATAAACTGGACACCATCATGACCCAATAGTCACATTTTTTTTAATACCAACTGCTGACTTAAAAAATCAACTGACTCATACCTCCTTTGCCTCAAACCTCCCCACTCTCCCCTATATATATATATATATATATATCTCTCTCTCTCTCTCTCTCTCTCTATATATATATATCTATATATATATATCTATATATATATATATATATCTATATATATATATATCTCTATATATATCTATATATATATATATATATATATATATCAATATATCTATCTATCTATCTATCTATCTATCTATCTATCTATCTATCTATCTATCTATCTATCTATCTATCTATCTATCTATCTATCTATCTATCTATCTATCTATCTATCTATCTATCTATCTATCTATCTATCTATCTATCTATCTATCTATCTATCTATCTATCTATCTATATATATATATATATATATATATATATATATATATATATATATATATATAATTATATATATATATATATATATCTATCTATATCTATCTATATATATATCTATATGTATATATATATATATATGTATATATATATATATATATATATATTCAGCACAATTCATACCTGAGCTAACCATAACTATCACTGGAAAAACTTGAATCCAAAAACCTTGAACAATGAAAAAGTGGGTTACATACGGCATATTTTCCCATTATTTCTAGTACCTGAACAACTCATTTTCATCTTATATATTTTTTAATCATAAAGTTCAACGTTCGAGAACTTTTGAGTCTTTAGTTTGAGTTTGACTTCAAAAAACCAAGTTTGCACATCTCTATAGTACAATAGTAGTGGTATTTCTATTAATCACTAATAACAAGGTACTACAGTATTAATTTGGCATACCTAAGCTGCTTCTGAGATCTGAGCATACTTTCTGCTGTTCTTGGGTGAAGTGGATCAGTCCATCCTCCATGGCAACCACCTTCTGTTGAAAGCCGTATCGGAAGTCGCGAGATATTTCGTTGTTTGCTTCATCAACTGAGCGCTTCCTCGTAAGTTTGTCATGAAGTCTGAATCAAATCAACACACCAAGATTGGTAACATTATTATATTACAGTAGTAAGTTGGGCCTACATATTTCCAAACAGTACTTTGTAGTGATGATGTTAATAAAAGCCTACTGAATTATTCCACATTGATATACATTTCAATATTACTATAGTGAAACGTCAATGCATTGTTCTCGGTTCAATTGTTTTCCTGCATCTATTAGTGATGACTTAGGGTGACAAATTGATAATTGGGTAGATGCCAGAATCACCCAGGTAATTTTAAAGAAAAAAATGGGACTTGTTTCGTATTTACTTCACAAAAAAGCAAAAAAATTTTTTTTTGCAAAAATATGAGGAAGTCACAAAAATACCATTTTTCTTCGTATTTGATTGTGACCTATAGATTTGTTTGAGATGATGACTGTGCCATTGGTGGTGGGTGGGAGGTTTGATTGAATTTCTTAAGAAAGTATGTTAACATTTGACAATTTAGGTCGACATGGAAATGATTTAATCTTTTTACTTTTTAGTTCATAGTTCGTAAAGGGTAATTTTACATTGAATATTCACAGAGGATTTGATCAACAGTCTGCTATCTTCGTTAGTCATCTCGATCGGATGTGTCTGTCACCCAAAAATCAACTTTTTATGAGTTATATGGCAATTCTCAGATTAGGATATTTACAATTGTTTACAGTTGGTGTATGCAAAACAATACTACATGGGAAAGACAATCTTTACAAATTCATACAGGTGTAATCATGAAAAGACGTAAGATTAACAATAACGCTTGAGGAAACGGCTCTTGTTTGCGCGATTTATACACGCTCTTTTCCATATTGCGGGTAACAGAACAATACCTGGGTGATGCATCTTCCGTACCCAACCCAAATAACCAGAAGCATCACTAGCTTCTATGATCATTTTTTTCTCCTTTAACCACCAATATAAGTAACCAATATCAAATTCTCATGCATGAACGTTCTTTCTGGGTCCCTGAAAAACAATACCAGTGGATAGGTTTCACTGTACATGGCTGGGAAAATACAAATTTACTCAAGTTCTGGAGAATCAGATTGAAATCAGGTAGAGCTGCAACAACGTAAAAATACAGACCAATAATATCCTCTACTTCAGTATACAGTGAAACCTCTATCCATCGTTTTTCAAGGACCAGGATAATAAAACCATACATCTAGGAAAATTTAGCATTGATTATATGGTAGTGGGGCTAGAAAAATTGAATGATACAAGCAAAGCAGGATAACGATGGATCCGGGAACGATGCAGAGGTTTCACTGTAATTTTGAAATTTCCTCTTTCCAACGTGAGATCATGCCACGACAGCTTGATCAATTGAATTTTACTTCACTTTACCTATATGTGTCAGTGGAAGACTCGTCAGCAACAGCCAGCAGCTGGTGAGCTTGTGACCCCAGAACCTTCTCGGTCGCGAGGTGCGTTTCAACCAGATGATGATGTTCATCGCGATCCCGCTGCGTACTTTTCAGTTCTTCTTTAGTGTATGCCAAGACATGCGTTGTCTTTTGCAAAACTTCCGACGTCTGTCTTAGTTCCTCGGTGCGTTCCTCGAGACTAAATCCCAGCTGCCTGCAAAGTTCCTAGGAATGGGAATAAAAGATATGATTGATTTGTATGCTATCAATGCGGTATTTAAAAGGAATTGAGCATAGGACAGATCATATTAGATAACATATTTTGTGACTTATATGTCTAAACAACTCACGTGATCAATGGTCAACGCAAGCTTGTTATGTGAACTCAGATGCTCACCAGGAGCCAACAAATGGCAACTCCGAGTCGATTATTTCAAATGACCCAGCCTTGATATTTGTTGGCTGCTTGCTGCTTCCAAGGGGATTGAAAATTAGTTTGTAACCAGAAGTATGCAGTATTTTTGAGCATACTTACGTCTTTCTTCTCCATTTCTGTCTCTAGAGCTCGGATGTTGGCAATCTTACTAGCGATCTCCTGTTCTTGCGAATCCTGACGTAAAATCATCTGCTGATAGTTTTCAGTAGCAAGATAAACGCCATTCTTGTCACGAGCCGCTGCCAAGTCACGGCGCATGCGCTCCATCTCTTCTGTGTACTCCTGTACAAAAAAAAGAAGAATGGTAATTGAAAATGAAGTGTCATCAAGAAAAGTTTGTAGTGGACAAACACTAACATTGAATTATAATTCAAAAAAATAACAATAAGAGTATAGCTGGAAATAAGAACATGATCAAGAAAAAGTATCACAGATGTTGTCGACTCATTCAATTAGGTTAACATTTTGATAAAATAACTATATTGACATCTCAAGATGTATTACCGAGTGGAAATTGACATAAGTAAAAAATGATGATTAACCAGACTGACAAAGAAAACTTGCTTGTGTTCATATAATGTCAACCATACCCTGCATATGCACCACCATTATCAATTATCGAAATCAATGATAATAAGGAAAATAATGAGAATGACAATGAAGTCAAGACTATTTTAATCTTGTAAGTCACATAAGTATAAATGAATTGGGTGAAAAGGAAAGAAAGAACAGCAGCTTACCGAGATTTATGAGTAGAGAAAGGGCTACTCATAGTGGAGAGCCCGTAGATAGAACACAGAGATGAGAAGTACACATGAGGTTCTCGTGTGTTCTTTTTCATTTCCGTGTTCTATCTACGGGCTTTCTATACTACGGGTTCCCTACTCATAAATCTCGGTTAGATGCTGGCTTTTCTTTCCCTTTCACCCAATTCATATATTCAGCCTTGAGCAGGCTATTTTCCTATACACACCAAGTCATTTGATTGGGGTGACCATCCATCCCGGAAAACCGGGATTGTTTGAAAAAAAAAAACTTTCGGGACACCCAAATTTTCACGGTTTCGTTGCAAGAGTAAGGTTGTTTTATTTTTGGCGACAATAAATACATGCATTTTCAGTATTTACAACGCCGTGAAGAATTCGGTTTTGGAGTGCAAATGCCGTTCTCTTTCAAAAATCACCGCGCGCTCGGCGGGCTATAATAATTCCCCACCCCCTCCCTTCTTAGATGTGACAACCTTTTACTGCCTACTGTTCACACGTGGTATTGTGTATTATTAGTCAGTCTGGCTCTGACAGGACAACAGTTTACTTGTGTGTTGTGTTACAATGCCGAAATGAAAATGCTTCCATCAGCAGAAATATTCTGGTGAGTGGAGTTTTATTTGAAAAAGGAAGATATAGGATCAACTACAAATTTTCCTGCACCGAGATTTACGATTATGTACTTGTAAAAAAAAAAACGTTTCCCTCATCAAGGTCGTCTGACAAATACAAGGCATGAACTCAAGAATAAGAAACTGCGCCAACAGTAATCATTACATAAATGTACATACAACATAAGTTTATAATACGGTAATAAATAATTCTTAAGGTGGATCTATGAGTTTTCAGCATAACATGAAAAGATGTTTTTCAGCGTGGCAATGATTGAAGACATTATTTACAGAAACTATTTTCGAGGAAAAAGATTCCAAATTTTTTCCCGGGACATAATCCTCACTTTAACCTCTGAATTTTGATTATTTTTTGACATTCCCTGGAAACGTCAGGAAAGACGTGAATGGAAATAATTATCACCAAACATCCTACACATTTTTCCCAATAACCTTACGTAAGAATTTTTCTGATAAGTTCAATAGTATATTGACTGTGATTTTTTTAATGAAGCATTGCATCAGGTGAAAACGACATGGCTCATATTTCATGATTGTCATGGACTTATTTGAATTTTGCTAAAGAAAGTTGTTGAACACATGACAAGGAATGTCTCTAGCAATTTTGGTGTTTTCAAGACATATGGTTCAGAAGCAATACCTGAAATTCTGAATTCTCCATAAGAGCAATGTTGAATTTGATGACCGCTCCATGGGACACAGCGGAGAAAAGTAGAACGCTTGATAAAAAAATCGCAGTCAATATATTATTGAAGTTATCAAAAAAATTCTTACGTAAGGTTATTGGGAAAAACGTGTAGGATGTTTGGTGAAAATTATGTTCATTCACGTCTCTCCTGACGTTTCCAGGGATGGTCGTAAAATGATCAAAATTCAGAGGTTAAAGTGAGAATTATGTCCCGGGAAAAAATTGGAATTTTCTCCTCGAAAATAGTTTCTTTAAATAATGTCGTCAGATTGCCACGCTGAAAAAATCTTTTTATGTTATGCTGAAAACTCAATGGATCCACCTTAAATGAAACAGTATAATGAAAGACATAAAGATCTCTACATGAGAAAATAATAGTGTAATCATTTTTGATTCACATCGTGCTCCAAAGCAACTAAAATTCATTAAAACATCGTTCCCACAAAAAATTCCATGGGGGGCTTGCCCCCCAAACCTCCCGCAGGTCACCAGCTTCACGGATGTTTCTTTCAAATGTTTCTTTGTCCCGGATTTTATTTCCCACAATCTGGTCACCCTACATTTGATCACGTATGTGTAGAGACATGTAAAAACAACTATTGCTATAGAAGCGATGAAATCTAAAAGTGCATTGTTACGTGTTTTTACTTTTTATGACATTTCTTCATGTTTCAATACAATTGATGTTGTTCTATCATGTTTTTGAAAATGAGACAAAGCGCTTCAAACGTCTGAATCCGCTACATTTCAATGTATTGGCGATATAGACGCTATATTGGGAATAGAAGCATTATTGATGCAATTTTTTCCAAAATTATGTCAATTGAGATGTAAACGGGTGGAGTTAGTAGGGAAATTTGGAAAAAAGTGCCGTTGAGAATGCAGACAACAGATGAGGCATCGATTTAACCCGCTTGTGGAGACTACTTAAATTCTTCAAAATATCAATTGGGGTGTTTCTCTTGTATGCCTATTGTACATTATGTAGTGGTTTCACCTGTACATTACTGTTGTAACGCTACAAAACGTTGTTGTGCTACAAAAAACGATGTTTCAAAATTATAGAGTGCTAAATTAAGTGCTACTTTGCAAATTCTAAATGCTATGAGAAGAAAAAATAGAAGCCATGTTTACATGTTTCTACATGATATGTGTAATATTATACTGATGATTGAAAGTTGAAAGGGATTCTTCCTTTCAACTTTTCATTCAACCACACTGCACAGCCTCTTTTGGCCCCCTCCCACACATCCAACCTCTATGACACCTCCTCCCCCTCACTCCATTTTATATTCATTGTTTAATATAAACCAAATCGTGAATGGACCAATGGTAAAAATTAAGATTTGCACCTTACCCCCCCGTTAAATGTATCATTGCTTTTCAATGCTTTCTATGAGAGGACGAAGCAAAAAATCCCCCTCATGGATATGGGAATCTTCAACCAACGACACCCAGTTACTCATATTATACAGTCTTCCAGATCTGTGCAAGAGTGCGTGCGTGTGAGCGCCCCCTCGGCTCGAAGGGTGAGAGGCGTCATGAGGAGAGTGGAAGAGAGGGGAAGGGTCTCTTCACTTCTTATCCACCACCCTTCCTCACACCTCGTAGCCGACAGGTGGTGTACCAGCAGACGCTATTATTAGAGGTTAAAACTGTGTGTTCTGTGTTCATTCATTGTTCACGTTCGCACGAGGGACAACTGCGTAGATCATTCGACAACGTCAAGTGATTATTTGTCAAAGTAGCTGCACTATTAGTACGACAATGTGCTTCTTCATTCTGTCCCTTCCATGTTAGTCTTTATGATACTTTTTTTCCAGGTCTTTGAGGTCATGTTTTACAGAACGGGTCCCACTAGGAGAGCAGGGGGGGAATGTTTCAAACATGAGGGGTCACGCTGGGTATACACAGTCTTCCACAGTCTTTCCAGTCTTGCGAGTGCGTTCGTAATATGTGTGTCGAGAGCGGGGGGGGAGAGATGACGAGTTGAGGAAGGGAGGGAGGGGGTATGGAGGGGAAAGACGAGCCATGTTATTATACACAGTCTTCCAGATCTGAGCGAGAGAGCTTGCTAGCGTTAGTAACGCGCGGATGGGGGAGGGGAGGTGTGGAGGGCTGGGGTAGGTCGGCTTGGGTGATGAGAGGAGAGTGGAAAGGAAGAAATGAAGGAAGGGTGGGTGGTTGGAGGGGGAGTTACCAACTTGGCTATTTCTTGAAGTGATAGTATGTCATTGCATCAACACGGCAGACTGGCGATGTGTAAAAATGATCGCACGTAGAAGTGCAGTGCAGAGATGAACCGACGTGTTCATGTTTGAAACATGAGGGGTCTGGCTACTAATTAATAATATGTGGCAGAATGAACTCAACTCTTGATCATGAAAACGATGTATCTCTGTCAGAATGGTTGATCTTGGCAGGAATTGAACCCCGCTCTCTTGCATGATGGTTTAGCGCACTAGCGAATGGTGACTCGTCCTGGCCCCTTAGCGTCTGAACTGTTAGTTCTATTCACTTGTATTGATAAGGGAATGATGAAGGCTTGAATCACCCTCACGCCAAGTGTGTGGGATAGCACAAATTGTTGAGCGGAATAACCCAAAATTGTGAAAGAGTAAATAAAACTGAATCATCGTATGTGTTTGAAATATAAGTTCGAAACTTACTGCCGTTGATAGTATCTAATGAGTAGGTTCGGATACCTGAACCATCAAAGTATGTCATGCTGGTCGAAATTGACAGCTCGAAACAGATCATCGTTAGTAGTAAGAGATTACAAGACAGGTAATCGACCCATAAGTGTAAGTATATATTCGCCCCTTTTGTCACATCTAGTTGGGAAGGTCACATAAATCACCCTATCTCTCTATTTCTCTCTCACTATTTTCCCCCTACCCACAACAACTCATTTCCAAGAATTCTCGATATGATTTTCAGCGCGATCTCTGGACAGAAGGTTGTGTTCAGAAGTCAACGAAATACGCTAATTCTACTATAAGAGTTACGGTGATCTGTGCGTGCATCTGTATGTGATCGGAAACGCTGCTGATTTGGGAGCTAAGCGGGGAGTGGAAAGGGGAGAGAAACAAGGAGAGAAAGGGGGGGGGGGGTACAAAGACGATGACGCATGTTGCAGTGCTTCTAGAACATTGTGGAACGTTGTCGAATGTCCTTATGTTGTTCGTGAATGTGCTGTGAATGTGTGGGAGTATGAGTGTATGAGTGGGTGAGTGTGTAAGTGTATGAGTGTGTTGAGAAATGATCTCGCGTATAAGTGGAGGGCATATTGGTGATTTGGCCGTCATGTTTGAAACATGAGGGGTCTTGCTAGTAATCAGATATTAGTACAAAATTCTGGGATAATTACCAACACAATAATTTGTATTATGAGTGCCAAATGAATCTTTGATCTTTATTGACCTTCTTCTTTCCTTTCAAATATTCTGCATACCATAATATTTAATGATAATAATTGGATGAGCGAAGCGAAGACGCAATTTCGCCATACCAAAAAAAAAAGTGCCAATTTTTTTGTTCATTTGTTCGTTTGTTTTTTTGTTCGCGCTCCACAGGTCAGACGAGAATTCAAAATCAGTTGAAACTTGACACACACAAGTATCCTTATCCAATTCGATACTGTATAGTTTTGAGGCGCGATCGGTTGTACCACTTCTGAGAAAACTCATTCCAAAGTTTTCAAAAATCCCATTAGAATAACCCGGAGGAAAAAATTCGTGTAAAATATTTCATCCGAGAGGATTCAAATTATCAGGGAATTTCAATCTGATAATGATACACATTATTCCGAACTTTCACTTAAATCGGATCAGCCATTTCGATGTAAAAAAATATATAATGTAATTTGTGTTAATTATCCAAAGCGATTAAGATCCCTATTAAATCAAAGCAACAAGTGTCACCACTTGATTGTAAACGATTAAAACAAAGCCTTCTTTATTATCATATAAATTGATAGTGGAAAATAAGATGGCAGTGATGTAATGCTTTGGAGTTTTCAAAAATCCCATTAGAGTAACCCAGAGGAAAACATTCGTGAAAAATATTTCATCTGAGAGAATTCAAATTCTCAGGGAATTTAATCTGATAATGATACACATTATTCCGAACTTTCACTCAAATCGGATCAGCCGTTTCGATGTGAAAAAATATATAATGTTATTTGTGTTAATTATTCAAAGCTATTAAGATACCTATTAAATCAAAGCAACAAGTGTCACCACTTGATTGTAAACGATTAAAACAAAGCCTTCTTTATTATCATATAAATTATCAATGGAAAATAAGATGGCAGTGATGTAATGGTTTGGATCTCAAGGTGTATATATATATATATATATAATAACCAATCCAAAGATAAGTTGATATGTTCCAGCTCATCCACCAACGCGGCAACACATAACGCGTTTGCCTAGTAATAATAATGCTTTATTACCAGCAATTATACATGATACAATATGGTAGACGTCAACATCAAGTATAAAAGCAATATAAATTGTTTGACACAATGAATCAAGTTCCACTTGTATCCCTCACACAGTTAGAATATTTCCAATAAACTATGAAATAATGACGAAAAAGAGAACAATTTGATGAATACATATTCTAAAAGCAAAACAAATATTGAAAAGAAAGAAATAATATTGAGAACAGAGAAAAAAAATCGTATTATTTCAATTACTTGTACTAATTAATTTTATTTTATTTAGGGTTTAATGACCCACTGTAATGATAACTACGACCTATTGGCGACGGATGAATGGTTTATGAGATGGTGAGATGAACGTTTCACAGGTAATAGGCATTGGAAGGATAGTGGGAAGGAAGCAGTCATGGCATATATTGTAGGAACTATCCCTGTATTAGCCCAGACTACACAATAAAACCACGAAACACCTTTCTAAACAAGGATGGTGTGGGGGATCAAACCAAGTTCGATACCCCCTCACCTTTCGGACCACGTAAAGAGAGCGCGATAGCAACTGAGCTGCATTTGCCGGTAGTGTACTAATTAATTTGTATAAGTAGATTATGCACAAGTAGCTCTTCAACTCATTGTGGTGCGGGTATGCTCGGACGAAAAACGTTGAGACTGATAGAGAACATATTCGAAATAAAATGATGATTCGACCATACACAATTAATAAATATAGCTCAGGAAGTGCAAGGAGTGGTAAAAGAATAAATTACACTGAAGGTATGGCAACACCAGGACCCCACCCCTATCCCTGAGATAAATGAGATGTGAGAAAAATAAAAGTGAGTGAGAAAACGATTATCTCACTTAAAATGGACGATTTACCATTACCAATCGGTCATTTTAGGTGAGATAATCATTTTCTCACTCATTCTTATTTTTCTCACATCTCATTCATCTCAGGAATAGGGGTCCAGTGCGATGGACGGAGTGGCTGATGTATACCACCAGACATTTGACTGAGTCAAGTTCCGAGAAACATCACTGTCAAATGGCATAATATTGACTTGATGAATTCAAGACAGATGAAATGATGAACACAGATGAACTCGTAGACCTCAAATTGAAGTTTATGACCAAAGTGTTGTTTTTTTCCGCCTCTATAATAAATAATATACTATCGCGCAACAAAACAATTCAATTACTTTCTAATTTAGATTGACATAGGTTCAGTAGCGGCACAAAGATATAGATAACGTTCCCACAACTTACAAGGTGAAATAATAATGATAAATATGCAGACCCATCAAAGTTGCCATTGCATCAAATTGCTGTTTCTTACCATTCAACAGACACCAATTTGAATGGATCAATTATTCTAATGAAGGATAGCAAAGTGTGTTGATCTATTTATAATGACAAGATGAGAAGGCCTAATGTCGCGATTGGGTCAGGCAGAGGTCAATCGCAAACCAACGACTTACCCAGAAGTTCACGCTAGTATCAAATAAAAAAATAAACGTGCAGGGATATATATATAATCATTTTTATCATATAAGTACTTGGTATTACAGTCGGCTAGATTTTAACTTTACAGCAAATGGGCATGCATAGCTCATTTAAGCCTCTACTCGACATACAAATCCATTTGCTAGTTGTTGGTTTTCAACTTCATTTATTAATAAATTAATTATTCAATTGAGTCAACAAACTTGACATGCGTGTGTGAGTTTTGATGAAAATAAAGTGTAGCTGTCTGAACGAAACGTCACACGCCATTACTCATCTTGGTTTAGAAAACATTACCAAGCCATATATATATATATATATATATATATATATATATATATATATATATATATATATATATATATATATATATATATATAAATATATATATATATATATATATATATATATATATATATATATAAATATATATAAATATATATATATATATATATATATATATATATATATATATATATATATATTATATATATATATATATATATATATATATATATATATATATATATATATATATACACACACACACACAATTAGTGTAAGTACAGTAATACTTCGCAACGTAAAGGACAGTAATACTTGGAATTTTGAAATCTCGTTTATTGCTGACAAAACAGGAAGTTTAATATCATGTCAACTGTTCGTAATTTTTAATATTTAGTATTGATAATTTTGAAATCTCGTTTATTGCTGACAAAACAGGAAGTTTAATATCATGTCAACTGTTCGTAATTTTTAATATTTAGTATTAATGTATGGCATTAGAAGGTAAATCTGGGAAAACAAAGGAAAACGTAAGCGATAGTGAATTTACTGGGCTCGTGCACTTGTAAATAGATCAAATCCTAAAACCGACTCAATCAATATATTTGCATAATCTGCAATAATAACGTGCAAATCATGTAGGGAGGGCTTGAACGAAAAGTAAGAGTACGTTATCTGTTCACTGGTGTAGCCAAGTAGAAAGGATATTTTACTTTCAGTTCCAGCTTTAGGCCTACAGCCCTACAGTAAAGGCGAAATAATCCTTCCAAATACTGCTGTCTTTTTCACTGATGTCTATCCTTCAACATTGACAATAGAGAGTTTCGCCAAGATTCTAGCGTATAGCTTAACTGGCTGACTGGCCGATTTATTTCTAGTGTGCCATTTTTTGAAAGGTCAGACGAATTGACTGACTGATCTTAGAACAAACTTTCTGCCATATTCATCACAGATGAATATGTGCAACAATGTCATTTTTTTAAAAATGTCTATTACAAAATGTACTCATAAAGAGACGAAATAGTTCATTTTCAATGTTAATTAATTCATGCAGAGCTGTATGCATATACATTTTTTTATTTATATATATTGGGTTTTAACGACGCACTGTAATGAAGACCAAGATCTATTGGCGTCGGATGAATGATTAATGAGATGATGGGATGATGAGATGAAGGTTTTATGGGTAATGGGATGGGAAGGATAGTGGGAAGGAAGCGTCGTGGCCTAGATTGTGGATTTGTGGGAACCATCCGGGCATTGGCCTAGACTACAGAGGAAAACCACGAAAAACCCCTGTGAAGTTGAACGGTAGCGGGGATCGAGCCGGGTCCGACATGCCCACTACCTCCCGGGTCACATGGGAGCAAATGCGTTAACCACTCAGCTACCTGTGCCGGTGCATAGGCCTATACTTTTATTCATCAATGAATTGTTCTTACAATTTTACATAAATTAGTGTGGCGGTTATAAATATGAGAAAACATGAGTACCGGTAATGCAATAATGATAACTGGAGAGACCCGTCGCGTGAAACATGACACTACTTTACCAAATACGAAATTTGTGATTTCAAACGATTCACACACTATTCAGCAAAAACAAAAGACGTCATTATAACGTGTAAAAATAACATTTGCTGCAGTCGCCGTGCGACCTTTGCCGATGTCAAGCCTTCCATTTGTTTTCATACCAATGACAGCGTGCGTGGGCAGCGTAACTGTCAGGCCAACAGTCATACAGATCAGTGGCGTAGCCAGGAATTTATTATGGGGGGAAGGGGGGGGGGGCTAAACTCAAAGTGTAAAATGGGAGAAATTTCGTGAAAATTGGCTATCCTCAGGGTAGGGGTGGATCCAGGTCATGTTCATGAGGGGGGGATTTTAATTTGGAAAAGAAAACCTACCTCACGGGGGGCAAAGGGGGAAGGCCCCCTTCTTGCCCCGCAGAGATTTTTGAAATGACACCCATTTTTCATACAGTTCGGAGTGTTTCAGATGAGGTTGAGATGTCGGAATAACTTTAATTATGAAATAAAAAATGGCTCCGAAACCAATATTTGAAGCTGCAGGATCGTTTCGTGTCATTTTAGCACTCCGGGCAAGCACTCAATATTGTGCCCTCGAAACTGAGTGTGCATATCGATGGTGAATGCAATGAGGGAGCCATACCCCGCAGGGAAATTTTTGAAATGTGTTATTTTATACGATTCTATGGGTTTCAGGAACTACACGAAATTTCTGGAAAACATGGATTTTAACAAGACTATTATTTCCAAATGGCTGTCCCAAGCAAATAAAACGCTGAATTAATCCATCATTCAATAAAAGTGATATTTGAATATGAGAACATTTAATGCATCCAGTGATGTGAATAAAAAGCCATTAATTTGATTCATAGAATAAGATTGGGTCTACTAGAAAGTCACAGACGGGCGCCGAAAGCACTCCTTAAATTTGCCCAGGGTAGCCACCCTTGTTCATCATAAACTTTATTCTGATAATGTAATTTCAGTCCAGCTTCGGTTTAGTTTTGGGAGGGGGGATGGGGGGGGGGCTATATACGCCATTGACACAGACTATGGGTTCTGTGTAAAATTTCTCCACACGCCGCACGCCTATAAAGAGCTTTCTTTCTTAATTTCAAGTTTCCAAATGTGAATGGAATTCACCACAGAATTGTATTTCTATCATTTCCAAAATTTGTGTAACTTATTACTCGCCTAGACAAGACAGTCAACTTGATAATATAATTCATTCCAGGATCGGCTACACCGCAATAACCCAGACCAGTGTTGAATTCAGAGATATCGTTGCGGGGGTGCAGGGTGCTTCTGTGTTTTCCGGGAGGGCAAGGGATACAAACAAAAAATTAAGCATGAGAATCCATACTTGGCCTATATAATATATATATATATATATATCCATCCTTGGCCATACTTGGCCTATATAATATATATATATATATATATGTATATATATATATATATATATATATATATATATATATATATATATATATACAAAAATACGCAGTTTTTCAATCTTGAAGTCAGTTTATTATGAAACGATTATGCTACAAATTCTTAATGATAAGAGGTAACTACAATATAACGGGTACCGGTGGTGACCGTGGTGTTATAACTTATTCTTGAATGATCCATATGAAATAATATTAACTCAACTAGTTGAGTTAATTCTAAAGTTAACGTTCAAGTTGACAACTTAATCTATCGGCGGTGCAACAATAATAGAGGCAAATTTCTAAAAATATTACCAGCATTGATCAAATTGACTCCACTCCAAGTCACTTCTGACATTTAAGGTGTCACAATTATCAAAATTCACCGGCAAAAAGCAAATAACAATTCAAATAAATAACCTCTGCATTTGTTTTTCCTCAGTATCGGAGATAAAATGTGAATTCCCAATACTTCATAGTTTTTACAAATATTTAAGAAAACGAAATACAGGTTTCTCAAAAAATACACTATATACCAGTGCTCAATGTTTTTTATCCCGGGTGGGGGGGGGGGGGGCAAACGACGAGCTGCGGAGGGGCTTTGCCCCCCCGCAGGTATGCCTGGATTCAACAATGGCCCAGACATAAGGAACAAAAAGTATGGAGGCCAGAAACCGTCAATTGAACGAGTCGCCATCGGTTATGAAGAGTGCAGCGTTCAACTAACGAGTTTGAAAAGTTCAATAAAGAAACGAACGAAACGAAAACTTGAGATGTTCTTCATCGAAGGCAAGTGTTTTATGTCGCCGTCAAAACTGAAAGCAAACGATAAGGCATTCCAGGACGAGTGCGTCATCATTGTAAGACAATTGAAACCGAGACAGACATTCGGTGTATTTAAGACAATGCCAATAATAATAAATGTACCAAGTTGCACCAGAGGTATAGTCGAAGTTCCGATCGACTTACCGCCATCTCAGACAACTAGAGCACAGGATGGTTCGTGACGACATCTCTCGTGAATACAACCACGTACTAGAACGCAAATTTAAATCGTCTGGTTAGTGGTTACTAAAAGAATCCAATGATCCAGACTCTAGGAGCTGACTTTATAGTAATCATAAGCTATCTCATAACCAATAACCAGTCATCTTCTCTTGATCATTTTTAAGGTGTAACCAACCCTATTACGCTGAGGTCACACATTATTGCTGACAATGAAAATATAATCGTGTGAATGAAAAAGTAGTATACTTAATAGCCCAAGAGCCAGCGACGAAAGGGTTATCTCATACGGTACATATGTTCTGATTATTGAAATCGATGCAAATCAATGAGTAGACAATATATCGAGGGGTTAACAACTGAAATCCGGTGAAATCATATTGAAATCCAAGAAATCCCTTGAAACCTTTTGAAATCCCGTAAATCTTTTGAAATCACTGAAATTACTTGGAATCCCTTAAGTCTCTGAAATCACTTTAAATTATCAGGCTTCTGGAACCACGGTTCGATCCCCGCCACCGCCCAACTTTGCAAGTGCCTTTTGTGGTAATTCCCTCTGTAGTCTGGGTTAATGCCGGGATGGTTCCTACAATATACGCCACGACTGCGTCCCTCCACTATACTTTACATTATTGTACCTCCGAAACCGAGAAACGTTCATCGCGTCACTGCATTAATCATTCATCCGAGGCCAATACGATCTTAGTTATCATCACAGTGCGTCGTTGAACCCAATATAATCGAATAGAAAAGTAGGCGTATATTCATCAATATAACAATACCAATGGTTGTATTTATATTGCATACTGAAAGGTATGTGTACGTGTTTCAAGATATTTTAACCTCTGGCGTCTGGCGTTTTCCGGCTTGTAGATGTATGGAAAAAACTGAGAAATGAACAATGAAATAATTACGGTATATGAAAATAAAACTGAAGATTAACATTATTATAAAGACCGGAGCTAATCAGCTATGCATATTTATGAAAGATTGCAAAAAGATATACGTGTTCCCACAAAAGAAGAAGTTTTCGGTTAACCGTGCCCCCCACATTCCAACACCAATAGCGTGTGGGTGTTCCGCGCATTCATCTTTTGTGGATATAAGTATATAATTGGCTACCACTCCCCACCTACTTGAACTCCTTATTGCTTAGACATGCTATTTTATGATAATAAATCTGTAAACTGCCGGACGGTTTTCTAAAAAGGCTGTTGACTGTTGAGTGCACGACTGTACGCCTACGACAGTGAAATATTATTAATTTCACTTTTTGACGTCTGGCAACACTATGACAACAATGGTGACATTATTGTCAGTGCTATTACGGATTTAGGGTTTGTTCAATTTGTGATAAGACGTGCATGCACACGTATATCAAATTCGAGGTGTAGAGCGAGTGTGAAGATTGTAAAACCTGAAATCTTTTGAAATCGCTGAAATCACTTGAAATCTTATGAAATCACCTGAAATCAGAAGTACACCAAATTTGCGAGTTGGTAACCCTCCCGCCTAGGGGGCATTAGGTCCCAAGTGGAGGACAAAAAATGTCAAAGGTTCATCTCACAACGCACATCGATTAAAAAACGTCATCTTGTATGGGAAAGAGTCCAGATTCCGAATATATTTAGTGATACACGATTCTGGGGGGAATTTGCCCTCCAAGGCGCGTTTTACCCAAAATAGGTCCATTCAACTATTGGTTTGGATAAAATTAAACAGCCATAAAAGCTTTACGTTATGATTCTCTATAATCTAGTTATTTTTTCACAATTTCAATACCTACACCAGTATCAAGCATGTACCATCTCACGTAGAAAAAGGGCTCAGTTTGGGTAAAAATCGGGTTTTACGATATATGTTCGAAATCTGAACATTTTATAAAGACAAATTATTTTTGTCTTTACATGTAGGGGAACCTGGAGATGTAATCGAGCCTATGGGAGCCTTGAGACTCTTCTATTTTAGTACTTAAATTCAAACTCACATCACTGGCAATGTTATCAATTAAGAACTATGTGTATAGGTTGGTATACCTGCAAAATTTAGACTTCTGTGAAGCTTGGTTGCTGAGAAAATAAATCATCAGAGAAAATTTTCATCTTTGATATGACCCTAACTTAACATTTATCACATTAATTAAAGCTTGTTTATATTGATACAGTTGTATACAAAATATGACAATTCAATTAAAGCCGAACAATGAAAACAATTTCAGAGTCAAACAGTAAGTAAATTCCCATTCCATAGCATACTGTCTCAAGCCTCCCATAGTCCGTCTCAAGCCTCCCATAGTCCGTCTGAAGTCTCCCATAGTCAGTCTCAAGCCTCCCATAGTATGGCAGTCTTGAGACGTTTTTCATTAGTTCAAAGATAACTATGTAAAGAAGACTTGGTGCTTAGCTCAAGTAAAAAAGGATATTCACTATATAGCCTAAAGTTGGACCTTTAATCAGCACCTAATATAACTTCTCGAAGATGTATAGTTTGAATACAAAAAATGTTTTAGTGAAAAACGTCTCAACCATCCCCAGGTTCCCCTAGCTTACGAGGTAAACCTGGAACGATTTGGGCCCTTTTTGGCTCCTGCTGGGCCAAATGCTTCTAGGGCCTAGGCGGTACGTATGACGCGTATAGTTTGTCTGTACTCATCGATCCGCATCGATTTCTATAATCAGAACATATACAAGTGACCCTTTATCGCTAGCTCTCTTTCTAGAAGGTACAATATGACACTATTTTTCAATATTTATTTGCTGCATGTCAATTACCAGTTTCCAGTTGCTGTAATGGTCAGGCTTCATGTGAACCGGGAGATGAGGAGCATATCGATCGGGCCTTGGTACGATCCCAATCACCGTCCATCTTTACAGGGGGGTTTTGTAGTTTCCCTCTGTAGTCTAGGCTAATGCCAGGTTCGTTACTACAATATAGGCCACGAAAGCTTCTTTATACCACTCTTCTTCCAATTACCCACAAAACCTTCATCTCATCAATCATTTCGACGCCAATGGATATTAGTTGATATAAATATTTGCCTAGATGTGCTGCTGTCATAAGAGAAATTCACGTCATGGCTACGGCACCTCCACTACGACTCTATATAGCGTCACACGTATCAGCAAATATGCGAGTATGCGACACCGACTTCATTGTCATACAATAAGCTCAGACAACCAATACAATGGGGAATATGTGTACTCTAGGAAAACGCGTTACATGTTGCCGCGTAGAAGAATGAGCTATAACATATCAATATATTATATGGTTGGTTAAATCCACCTTGAGATCCAAACAACAACATCACTGGGAGTGCATCAAGTGTTCGAATAATAAAGTGTTCCTTTTATTTCGAACATTTAATAAGCATCCCAACGTCACTGCCCATCTATTTTATTCATCACTTATTCCAATAAATTTCTTTAATAATAGAGAAGGCCTTGTTTTAAACGTTTTGATCAATTGATCATGTAGATGGGCGTGACTTGTACGAAGCAGGGAAAATTTTAGATACCTTGATTGGTTATTTCCCTATTTTCCCCTGCTTCCCTGTCCACTTGATTGGTTTTTATATTTTGTGACGTCACGAGAGCGGATGATCTACATCGGTCAATTGGAGACATTCAATTGATCAATCAATCAAGTTTGGTCAATCAAGTTGCTTGGATTTAATTGGTATCTCAATAGCTTTGATTGATGTAAAAAGTAAAAACATTTGATTATATATTTTGTTTATTGTTAGATCAAAACGGCCGATCCGATTCGAGTGGAAGTTCGGAATAATGTGTATCATTAATATATATTGAAATTCTGTGAAAATTCGAATTCTCTCGAAGGAAATATCTTTTACAAATTTCCGGAATTTTCTCCTTTGTGTTAATCTTATGGGATTTTTAAAAACTACGAAATGAGTTTTCTCAGAAGTGGTGCAACCGATTGCGCCTCAAAACTACACGGTATCGATTTAGACGACACTTGTCAACTGAATTTGAATCTTCGTTTGACCTGTGGAGCGCGAACAAAAAAAATGTACTTTTTTCAAGTATGGTGAAATTGAGTCTTCGCTTCTCTCATCCAATAAATAACCGCGAAATAAAAAGCAAATAAGGACCAAAGCCCACGGTAGTGGGACAATTTGCCAAACTTCCCAATTTTTTTCCGGAAAAACCGTCCGAATTCATTTATTATGAAAAACAATCTCAACCTATTTTGGTATGACGTCAATATGTGGAAAAAGTTTCGAGTTGATTAGATTTTTTTCTTGACTTGTAGGCTATGCCGCGTACGAAATTACAAAAAAAAAAAAACCTAAAACGAAGCCCAATTTTTTTCGGTAGGCCTATATGGAATGGAAATCTTCGCTACGCTCATCTTGAAATATCTCATTCAATAATTTCGTACAACTTTCAGCGAATAGTAATAGTTAAAAAACACGCGCCTGGCAAATTGTCCTCACAACACAGTCAAGCCTGCAAATTGTCCTCCCCCTCAAACTTTGTCTGGAAAATTGTCCTCCCCCAGTCAAGCCTGGCAAATTGTCTTCCCAAAACAGTCAAGCCTGGCAAATTGTCCTCCCCCAAACTTTGACTGGCAAATTGTCCTCCCCCCCTAGAACAGATACCTGGCAAATTGTCCATACACCAAGCTCACAGACCCAGTCGTCAGGAAGAGCAGCAATATTAATTGTATTGCATTACGATAACAATCTGACACATTCGACGTTTCATCAGACTGAATCTAAAAATAATACTCCAAAGGTTGCATTAAATTTATGGTAATAAGAAACAAGTGAGTGTGACAGTGAGTGATAGTTGACGAAAGGGCTTACGATTTATACGTTAAATGTGGAGGATGCCGAATATATTCAAATTGGGGATTTTTTTTATATTGGGTTTTAACGACGCACTGCAATGATGACTGAGATCTATTGGAGTCTGATGAATGATTAATGAGATGATGGGATGATGAGATGAAGGTTTTATGGGTAATGGGAAGGATAGTGGGAAGGAAGCGGTCGTGGACTATATTGTGGGAACCATCCCGGCATTAGCCTAGACTACAGAGGGAAACCACGAAAAAACCCTGTAAAGATGGACGGTAGCGGGGATCGAACCGGGTCTGATATGTCCCTTCACCTCCCTGGTCACACAAAGCAAGTGCGCTAACCACTCAGCTACTGTGCCGGTATTTTTATCGACGACCTGACCTACTGCAATAATTTTGATATGAAGCGCAAGTTACAAACATTTTCGGCGGTGGCGATGAATTTGTAAAATATTGTGACTAAAGAAGTTGGATAATAAGGTCTTAGATAATGTAGGCCTATTAGAGGGGTTAACAACTCTTGAAATCTGGTGTACACTAGTCATGAAATGTTCTTGAAATCCCTTGAAATGTTCTTGAAATCTCCCTAAAATCCCCTGAAATCTGAAATCAGATGTACATCAGATTTACTAGTTTACCCCTCGCCTATTACCTTTCTCGAGACGTAATTGAGAGTGACAATAAGCACTGCCAAAGAGATGAAAGCTGCTGTGCTGAAGATAACATAACCAGCGCCCATACTAGCATTGTCCCCATGATAGTCCTCAAAATTCACATTGAGGGCGGGTTCCCGAATCGTTGCCACCAAATTAACACTTGGACGACGCACTTTGCGAAAACGACAATATTCGGACTGAACAAAACTAGCCTGACGTTTTAGGAACACTTACAAATATAAAAACAAATGATGAATTTCATATAGAAGAAACGACTTTATATAATATATGTGAGTATAATGTTGAAAAAAAGTCAATAAACAAAAATGATGGAGGAACTCGTAAAAAAAGATCTGTGTCCGTTGTCAAGTACCTCCGGCGCCAAATAACCTAGCTGTTGGTGGGGTTGATAAGTGAACAAAGAAATTATTATACACGTCCCCCTCGGTTGGCCAACACGCGCCGCATGTGTCAACGAGCAAACAAAACAAAAAATCACGTCACTGTGTCAACATAAGGAAATCACAATTAGGATTAATAATTCGCGTGATCAACTACTATACATGACACGCAGCATCCGCGAACCGTCTATTCGAGAACTCTGGCGGCTACTGACCACGATCTTCCAGTATTCCACGCACTACGCGACAGTCCAATTCTTTGCGCAGAGAACCGGTAAGTTGCCCGCGCCTATACTTAGCATCATCGCCGTCTACACTCCCAAGGGGCCCATTAGAGTCTAGTCACTAGACTAACCGTCTATTCTACAATGAGTAAGAACATGATAATTATGACATAAACAAAACGTTCGGTGGGGTTGGATTCAGGAAATAACTAATGATGGTTACGTTGATGCAGAATTAGATGCGCGTATAGAATAGATTCAAGTGGTGTTGATAAATGTATTTTTTAATAAGGCACCAGAAATGAAAACGTTCATGTCACGCTGTATTATTCAAGACAGGTCATTATACAAAGATTTTTTTCACGTTTAGTCTATGCTTCGGTCTTGAGTTATTCGCAAAACTTATTAAATATTGAAACCAACATCTTGAGGCGTACACAGTAATCATAGAGCAAATTCGTAGTTCCTGCTAGGGTGATTTCGCACATTACACCGCAAGATGAAAAATAACAAATACTTGACAAGATTCAGGCAATATTTGTCGAAAATGCGAACGACTCAAATTTCATAATATTAAAGATCACTTGTATGTAACAGCTATTGTCCTGGGTAATGAAACTCGCGATATTTTTGCAACCTATTGTATTGTGAATGTTAATTATGGTTCGCCAGTAAGAACCATACTCACTTCTCTGAAGTGGTATGATATATGAAGCAGTTTCACTACAATATCACACTGTCACTGCGAACGTTCATATATTACATTAACAATGAAAATGTGATGCTGTGGGTAGTTCCCCCAGTGTACCTAATTCTGAACTGCCTCGAAAAATTGTTTGGTCGTTAATTAAAACTTGGAAGTAACAACGGCTGAGAATCGTAAAGGATTCGGATAAGGTCGGAGAATGTAACGATAAATTCTACACATACTTATCAAGCTAAAGTGAAGAAAGTTCAGAGGTCCTAATCAACCTTGGATCCTAAGTAAATAATATCAAGTGGACTTTTATGACTACTCAATTAAAAATTATCATGATTTTTACGACTTAAGGACTATATAGACAACAGTTTAACATGTATATTGTAAACCAAGATGCATTGAGGGTTGCGTTTGCCCGTTGGTCGCCAACAAACGCAACCTTCAATGCATCTTGCTGTAACCATTCTGCAGGCACTTGATCGACGTTCACAACTACGGGAAAACGAAATTTTCATACCAATATCTACTATCTAGTATACTTATTCCACAGACCACAGTTGCTTATTGATGATTAAACTACCAACAACGTTTGAATTGGCGTGAGCCGTTTTATAAACATATGCTTTATTGGATGAGCGAAGCGAAGACTCAATTTCACCATACCCCCCAAGAAAGTACTTTTTTTTGGTTCGCCCTCCACAGGTCAAACGAAAATCCAAAATCAGTTGAAACTTGGCATACAGAATTGTCTTTATCTAACTCGATACTGTATAGTTTTGAGGCACAATCGGTCAAACCACTTCTGAGAAAACTCATTTCAAAGTTTTTAAAAATCTCATGAGAATAACCCAGAAGAAAAAATTCGTGAAAAATATTTCATCCGAGAGAATTCAAACTTTCGGGGAATTTCAATATAATAATGATACACATTATTCCGAACTTTCACTCAAATCGGATCAGCCGTTTTGATGTAAGAAAACATATAATGTAATTATTGTAAATCATTCAAAGCTATCACGATACCAATTAAATTCAAGCAACAAGCGTTACCACTTAATTGTAAACGATTAAAACAAAGCCTCCTTTATTATCATTAGACGAGCTTTAACGAGGATTCAATTTGACATACTGAAAAAAATTGGTGTTCGATTTTATGTTTTTTTAAAATGTTTTTTTGTCGGTTCTCCACAGGTCAAACGGCTACAGCTATCAATTTCAAACTTTTTTTCATCATGGTTTCTTATCTAACTTAGATCTGTATAGTTTTGTGGCATTATCGGATATCAACTTTTTTTCTGAATTTTTGAAATTTCAAAAATACCCTTTAGAATAACAAGGCGGAAAAAAATTGAAAAATTTTTATTTTCCAAAAAAAATGAAATTTTCTGTGAAGTTGAATAACATTTTGATACACATTTCTGGAAATTCTCAGCTTGATCGGGTCAGCCATTTTGAAGAAAAAACATGAAATGTGCTAAATTGGGGCTCACGGTAATATGACCGACTCAATAATGTCGACGCCCAAAATATCGCGGGCAATAAGGCCGCGGCAATAAGATCGCGAGAGACATAACATCGCGGGTACATAATATCGCCGAGACCAAATGATCATGGGCAAAATGACCGCGGTCAAAATGATCGCAGGCAATAAGATCGCGGTAACCATAAGACCGCGAGCAATAAGATCGCGGCGACCATATAACCGCGGGCAAAAAGATCGCGGGCAATAAGATCGCGAGCAAAAAGATCGCGGGCAATAAGATCGCGGCAATATGATCGCGGGCAATATGATCGCGGGCAAAAAGATCGCGGGCAATATGATCGCGGGCAATAAGATCGCGGCGACCATATGATCGCGGGCAATAGGATCGCGGGCAATAAGATCGCGGCGACCATATGATCGCGGGCAATATGATCGCGGGCATTAAGATCGCGGCGACCATATGATTGCGGGCAATAAGATCGCGGCGACCATATGATTGCGGGCAATAAGATCGCGGCGACCATATGATCGCGGGCAATAAGATCGCGGGCAATATGATCGCGGGTAATATGATCGTGGGCAATAAGATCGCGGCGACCATATGATCGCGGGCAATAAGATCGCGAGCAATAAGAATAACCTATCAAATGAAGATCAACAAGTGGTCTATTAACGCTTAATTCAAAACGATTACAATCAGAGATGAAATAATAGATCAGAGATCTAATAATAGATCAGAGATGTATAATATTATAATAATGAATCGAGAAAGCCGTGACATATTTGATTATGGTAGTTCTTGAGAAATTGATGAGATGTGGATTGAGCGGACAAATTATTTGTCATACTAGAATTCCATACTTCATATGGTCGCCGCGATCATATTGCCCGCGATCATATGGTCGCCGTGATCTTATTGCCCGCGATCGTATTGCCCGTGATCATATGGTCGCCGCGATCATATTGCCTGCGATCATATGATTGCCGCGATCTGACTGCCCGCGATCATATGGTCGCCGCGATCTTATTGCCCGCGATCATATGGTCGCCGCGATCCTATTGCCCGCGATCATATTGCTCGCGATCTTATTGCCCGCGATCATATGGTCGCCGCGATCTTATTGCCCGCGATCATATGGTCGCCGCGATCTTATTGCCCGCGATCATATGGTCACCGTGATCTTATTGCCCGCGATCATATTGCCCGCGATCATATGGTCGCCGCGATTATATTGCCCGCGATCATATTGCCCGCTATCATATTGCCCGCGATCATATGGTCGCCGCAATCTTTTTGCCCGCGATCATATGGTCACCGCGATCATTTGTCCGCGCTCTTATTGCTCGCGATATTTTTGTCTTCGCGACCTTATGTACGCGCGATCATTTTACCCCACTCGATATTAATGCCGCGAGATTATTGCCCGCGGTCTTATGTCCGCGCTCTTTTAGCCGCGATCATATTGCCGGCTACCCTAAATTGGTACCACTCGAAGCCGTTTTTACCCATTTATAACTAAAATGTTACCCAATTGGCGAATTTAGGCAAAAGTTTGGCAATGAAGTCGACATACTATTACTTTCCGCTCGTCTAACAACGCGTATATAGCGTTTTCCTAGTTATATTGAAATTTCATGAGAATTTGAAATGTCTTGGATGAAAATTATTTCACGAACATTTTCCTTTGGGTTATTAGAAGAGCTCCAGCGAGGATTAAATTTGACATACTGAAAAAAATTGGTGTTCGTTTTTATGTTTTGTTTGTCGGTTCTCCACAGGTCAAACGGCTACAGCTACAGCTATCAACTTCAAACTTTTTTTCATTATGATTCCTCATCCAACTTATCTGTATAGTTATGTGGTATTATCGGGTGGTAACTTTCATTTTTATGAATTTTTGAAATTTCGAAAATACCCATTAGAATAACACGGCGAAAAAAAATGTATTTGAAAAAAAAAATCTGTGTGAAGTTGAACTACAATCTCATACATATTTCTGAGAATTCTCAGCTGGATCGGGTCAGCCATTTTGAAGAGGAAACATAAAATGTGCTAAATTCGTACCACTCGAAGCAGTTTTTACCCATTTATAACTTAAATGTCACCCAATTGGCAAATGTGGGCAGAAGTTTGGAAGAAAAATTGACATACATCCGCTCGTCTAACAACGCATATTCGGCACAAAAAGTACCTATAGAATGCGCTAGCGGCAGCTGTCAAAAATCCAACATGGCGGAAGTTTGGAGGACAGAGTAACCTCTCCGTAGTGTTTACTATGGCTACTTTGCTTGTAATGCAGCTTGGAATGGCCATGCTAAACGTTCATACGTGCGATATTGTTTTAGATTCATCTTTTGTCAAATCTGTCCAACTTATTCAAGTGGATTTGGATGTTTCATTTGTAGAGAAAATGTTATTGAAACTCAGATCGGATTATTTTAATAATATGCCCCACCACATTTGTTTAAACAATTGTTGTGAGTTAGGTATTAATTATAATTACCACTTAAATGTTGTGTGAGAATTTAGATTATTATATTATTTCACTCCTTTAGTAACCTATCAAAAACTTTTATAGCCTAGGGCCTACATTAACCAATTAATTTACCCATGTAACATTTGTATTCGTTTATTGATATTAGTTCAAAACACCATTTGACCCAAGCTTAAAATGTCCAGTAGGTATTGGTAAAATGTATGGGATTTTTATTTTTTCTAAACATTTTCATTACTTGTTATCTAATCTAGGTCTATGTATGACTACCTATAAGCACTCCAAGGAAATTAATTGCAAGGAAAACATCAAAAATGTGTTATGCTTTAAGAGTAAATTATTAATTATACGGTTTTTGTTTTGTATAATGAAGTATACAAAACAGTTTTGCATAGTTTTTGTATGATAGGCCCTATTTGCAATCAACCCAGAACATAATATCATCAGTTGTTATGGACAATGTCAAATAATTATTTCCAATTAAATGTTATTTACAGTCGAATGTTATTTACAAAAATAGTATTTACAATTACCCTAAATGTTACAGGCACATAGTATAGCACTTTTAAAACCTAAATTTCACCATCAATTGAAATCGATGGTGACAAATAATTAATTACAATTATGCTATTTGCAATTGATCTGAAAAGTTACAGATAGGTATATCATTTGCAATCAACCTAAAATGTTTCAACAATTGAAATAAATTGCCGCATTTCGGGAATAAATAAAAGGAACATTCGCGGTTCTTTCCTACCACAGAATTACCCTGTGGTACGTAACAATTTCGCCGTGAAACACATTTTTGGGGCGAGAAAGTAGTCACAAACAACGTTGTAACATAGCCACGTGCAGAATTCTGTCCTCCAAACTCTATTTACGGTAGTCGCCGATAGAGCGCATGACTGCAACTTTTTGTGCCGAATATGGCGTTTTCCAAGTACTAGGTAAACGTCATATATGCATTGTTAAGACGAGCTTATAGTAATAGTATGTCGACTTTTTTGCAAAACTTTTCCTACATTCGCCAATTGGGTGACATTCAAGTTAGAAATGGGTAAAAACTGCTTCGGGTGGTACCAATTTTGCACATTTTATGGTTTTTCTTCGAAATGGCTCACACGATCAAGCTGAAAGTTCTCAGAAATGTGTATCAAAATGTAACTCGACTTCACGCAAAATTTCATGTTTTTTGAAAATAAAAATATTTTCTTTTTTTTTTCGCCGTGTTATTCCAAGTGGCGGTTATTCTAAGTGGGGTTATTCTAAGTGGAAATTTTGAAATTTCTAAAATTCATTTAAAAAAAGTTATCACCCGATAATGCCGCAAAACTATACAGATCTAAGTTAGATAAGGAACCATAACGAAACAAAGTTTGAAGTTGATAGCTGTAGCCGTTTGACCTGTGGAGAACCGACAAAAAAACATGAAAAAAAAAAACATAAAAACGAACACCCAATTTTTTTCAGTATGTCAAATTGAATCCTGGCTAAAGCTCGTCTAATAAATTGATAGGGAAAAATGAGATGGCAGTGACATAATGGTTTGTATCTCAAGGTATATATATAAATATATATATATATATATATATATATATATCTATATCTATATATCTATATATATCTATATATATATATATATATATATATATATATCTATATCTATATATCTATATCTATATATATCTATATATATATATATATATAAACCAATCCAAAGATAAGTTGATATAAGTTGCTCATCCATCAACGCGGCAACACATAACGCATTTGTCTAGTGATAATAAATAGTTAAGAATAGGCCTACATCAATTCATTATGTATAAAATCAACTTTTTAAAAGTAGGCGTACTGAATCAAATGGCCTTCTTTTAACCTCGGTAACATAAAAAGAGTAAATTATAATTCACAGTTATAATTAGTATGATTAATAATGATGGGTCTTATTATAAAATTGAGTTTATTCTTCAACGTAAAAACAAATTGATATAAAATTAAAAGCGATTTCTGTTTCACCATTTACTAGATTTATCTACTATTCAACATCTAGTCCTAACAATACAACTCCGTGGTCATACTAGTATGAGAATCGAAAGAAAAAAATGCATTTCCCCGGTCGAAAAATATTCAAAGGTTGACGTTCTTTTTCCAGTCGGGGTAGAATTTAGGACCCTTCAGAACCCTCAACATTTGTTATACACTTCTGTTTTCGAATGGCACCGATCAACATTTCTGGTAACCATTGGCGTTAACGAGCGAGAGTTGATCTGACAACATGTATGGAAGTACATGTATGTATATGGTATAAATGTACCTGTATGGGCTTAGGCCACAGTAATAGATAAGTTATGCCACACAAGAGTCTCAGGCACTCGAAACCGTGCTCCCTAGTCAGAAAGCTGAAACTACGACTGGAATTTAGGGTTGCCATTCGTCTCGCTTTCAGCGGGATTGTCCCGTTTTAATTTCGTGGTTCCCGCTTCCCGCACTGGTTTTTAAATGTCCCGCTTAACCGTCATACAGATATTATAATATGAATTTCCTAAATTTAAATCAATAAATAAAATAAACCCGTGACGGTAAGTTTTTGCTTGCAAAATTCAAAACAAGTAACGAGTGGCGTGAGATTGTGAGCCAACTAAGTCACTGTCACAATGGATTAGTTCAACAGCTTCGATTATCGATATTCCATGTCTACCGAAACAAGGCTGTAAGCCTGTAAGTGTAAGTGGTCTTGCCAGTTACTAGGAAAACGCGGGATGCGCGTTGTTAGACGAGCTTATAGGGGTATAGAAATCTAGAATGAAAAATAATTTGTCAACCCAATCTACATCTACAGACCTTGGATCACTCCAAACGTTCAAAAACCTTACGAGAATCAGATATGTCACGGCCTCCCTCTTCATTCATTTCAATCGTTTTGAATTAATTGGTGACACATTGTTGCTATAGATTTAATTGGTTCCCGTAATAGCCTAAATTGATGGGAAAATGCTTTATAAATGCGTTTTCTTCGTTATTTCTCATCCGATTGATGCGAAAAATCTCTCAAAATGTGCTTAATAGTTTCCTTTATATTCGGCGAAAATTTGAGGTCTTGAAAAATTTTGATTTTTCAAGTATTTTCCTCCGGGTTATTCTAATGGGGATTTTTGAAATTTCTAAAATTCATAAAAAAAAAAGTTACCACCCGATAATGCCACAAAACTATACAGATCTAAGTTAGATGAGGAACCATGACGAAAAAAAGTTTGAAGTTGATAGCTGTAGCCGTTTGACCTGTGGAGAACCGACAAAAAAACATAAAAAAAAAACATAAAAAAAAAAAAAAACATAAAAACGAACACCAATTTTTTTCAGTATGTCAAATTGAATCCTCGCTAAAGCTCGTATAAAAATAACACTTGGGTATATTTTGATAGGACTGACTGATCGATGTAGGCCTACCGTCCGTATCTTCCTTTTCGTGCCAATAATAACGTTATTATTATTACGCTGTGAATTTATTTTATGACATTTAGCTTATTATATGTATGATAAATATTTGAATAATTATGACGTAATATTCCTGTTTTAAATAGTTTTAAAAAAGTGAAACTTTTTTGCAACTGTGAGTACTAATACCGGGACTATGCTAAACTTTTTACAATTAAAGGGACGAATATTATAAAATCATTTAATAGAATTAATAATCATTGATGCCAGCACATCTGACATAGGGCCTACCTATCTCTACACGTTTTAAAAAGACTTCAAATACTGAAAAGGGATCATAAACTGCAAAAATTCTGCTCCGCGGGGTTCGCTTAGCTGTGAATACTCCGTGGAGGCCGCTGCGCGGTGCATGTTACTATATATACTTTTTGGTCACCAACATTTGTCCCTCTTGACAATTTTGCGTAATTGATAACCCTACTGGAGTTACGTCAATAGACGAAGCGCCAAGTATATATATGTAGACAATTTCGCCTTTGAAGTTGATTGTTTACTCAATAATAGGCATTCGATGGCGGGATAATAAGATTCGTCCAGTATGTTCCAGTCATAAATAAGTACAGCTGTTGGAATGGTGAAATAAGTACACTCACGGTCAAATAAAGTGGTCGATTACATCACTCTAAAAGGCATCATGAAGGAAATGTACTGAAATTAGGCACACTAAAACTATCACACAATGTACATCCGCACTCCACGTCCATTCTGTGTGAAAATTAGAGGTAGAATGTCCAAAGATTTCATCTAAACTTGAATTACAGAAGAAAGCATTATGTGACCCACTGTTATTTTCAATTACTCTCATTAGACCTAATATAACTGGACGGATATTAGATGAGAATTATATAATTTTTCTGGATTTAGTGATGAAACCACAACATTTTTGGGACGCAATCAAACAAAGTTGCTGAATTCAAAGAGAAAAAGGGGGTACAAAATTCAATTCAATTTCGATGTTATACTTTCAACTAATTTGTAATTAATAATAATAATTTCAACTAAACTTAATTTCAAACTAATTTGTTTTTTTCAACTAAATATATTGTTTCTAAACCATATTTTCTCCAAGTCCAAAAAATGTACCGATGCTGAAGACCGAAGCTGGACTAAAATTGCATCATTAGAATAAAAAGAATGAAGATTGTGTTGAATAAAATATTATATAAGATTTTATGAATTTAATATAATTGGAAAGTGCAGTATAAGTTATTTGGATAAGTTATTGGAGGTGGGCTATCTTCCTCCATTAGTCCTTCATTTAGAGTGAAATCCGTTCTCACTAAAAGGGACCATTGGTGTCATAAATCATTCGATTCGTCACATTCCAAGCAATCAAACCTTATATGATACTAGCAGGATTACCCAGCGTTGCCCGGGTGCAATTTATAGTGTTTACATTTTCAAATGAGTTCCATTCACGTGTGAAATTATTAGGGCAGTAAACAGTACATGGAGATACTTTCGTGCGTGGTATTTTCCCCTCATTCTAGAAGCATCGGCTATTGCGTCTTGTGCTCATACCTCACGCGGAACCACACGCGCATGACGTAGAGCGCAAGACGTTTCTCCCGCTTCCCCCCTAACCATCGACCACCACCAAAAATTACCTCTCGCGCACCGCGCATGTGGCATGTGCCCGCTTCATTCAAGTTCGAGATCATTCGATGCTACGATATACGATGACAGGCTCCGAGAATAATGTGGTTAGGGGATGAGCGAAAAAGCGAAGACCCAATTTCACCATACTCGCAAAAAAAACTGTTTTTTTTTTAGTTTGCGCTCCATAGTTCTAACGGTAGAATTGATCATCATGAAACTTATCCCCCTTAATAACTCCCTTCTGGATTGAATCTGTATATTGTTTTGAGGCACAATCGGGCGGATACTTTTTGAGATATTCAATTTTAAATTTTTGAAAAAAGCCATGTCGGTAGAAAAAATCGATTCTTGTTTCCCTCCAAAAAAGGAATACATTTTTTACTGAATATGTAGATCGTGATTGTCCATAATTTTGGGCATTTTGAATTTTTCTGATGAGCCGTTTTTAAGGAAAAGAGTAAAAAGTGACCGTTTTTACACTTCATCACTTTTCGCAACTTTGCTCATCCATCAACGCGTGCATAGGCGTTTTCCTAGTGTAACATTTTTTGCAAGCTATACTTTGTAAGTTATACTGTTTAACGAAACTTACCCGTTATGGTTTCCGATCTGCTGACGCGCGTTAAACCGCTGCCTTTCCACCGTGGAATCTATTTCGATTTCCGGGCAGTACGAGATTTGGTGTTGATTTCTGCGCTGACAGTAGTCAACTGATCAATCATGCCCGTGCACCTAATTGTCATAGGTTCCGTATAAGTTCGAGATCATTCGATGCTATGATATAGGCCTACAATTCAAGAAGAATCCAGACCGGCACCCGCCATGTGCTCATACCTTACGCGGAACCCCACGCGCATGACGTAGAGCGCACGGCGTAGTAGAGCATAGAGCCCCCTTCCCGCTCCCCGCCACGGACAAGCAATTCGCATGTGCCCCGCCAACGATCGCGGTCCATCCGTCCGTGGTCCGCACGGAATTTCAGTTTTATATTTAGAGATAACGGGCACTAACAAATGTCGGTGGAATTATCAAGATCGGAGTTATATGAGGGGCTGTTGTGAAGTTGGCCCCTTACAATGGACAACGAGTTATAACGGCGAAACCGAAGTGGTACTAACGGAATATTTTACTGCACTAACGAAGCGCCAACGAATGATGGAATAATATTTCCATATTCTGACATGTGAGGTGCCAACTTTACGGACGTTTGTGAATGTCAGATGTTTTCTGAAGATGTCTGAACATTGTGCAATTAAGAATAGACTTTTACGCTGCTCGCAATGAAATTCCATTCGATCTGAACAGTGAACTATACTTGACTGGATATACGTTTCAATTCTGATTAGACCCATCGACATATAGGCCACACACTACTTCGATACGTCGCGACGCCTATACATGACAATAATTGTATGTAGGCCTATATACTGAACTATTGCCCAAGGTATGATTAATCTCAGTGTTTCATTTTCTTGGAACGGAGTGAGATGTTACGAATATCGACTTTTGATAGAAAAATTGGATTTCTAGAATTTGCTGTCATTCAGATATTAAATTGATAAATTATTCTGATAAGAGATGTTTTGAACTCAAAATATGATTTCACACTCTTCGCAACAAGAATCCGTTCGATACCAATTACACTTCTTTGATCTATCCATCTTAAGCTGGATTTCCATGCACGCGATTCTCAAATCGCGCGATACCATGTCGCGTGTCATGGCGGCGCGCTCGAATGTTGAAGAAACCTCAACTTTCGTGAGGCGATTCGCGACTTGTCCCTGATTGGTCAGTGGTCTGCCGCCTTGCGATTTTGAGCCGTCATGACGCGCGACTTCGTATCGCGCGATATGAGAATCGCGTGCATGGAAATCCAGCATTACTGTATGATTTGACCCATCGACATATAGGACAAGGGCAAGGCACACCCTACTTTGAAGCGTCGCGACGCCGATAGACGACAATTGTATGTTAATTATATATTGAATCATTGCCTAAAGCGTCATGAATTGATTGATATATGATATTGTGTTCCTTTCGGTTGAAACGGAGTAAGAGATAACGAACATCGATGATTGGATAAAAAAACTAAAATTTCGACGCTTTGTTTTTATTTAGATATCGTTTAAATTGATGACATATTCTGATACGACCTTGTTTTGGACTCAAAATACAATTTTACGCTTTTTGCAACAAAATATCATTCGATATAAATCATACTTCGTTAGATATATCAATTTCAGTTGTGATTTGACCCTACGAAATATGGGTCACGCCCTAATTCGAAGCGTCGCGAGTCGCGACGCCTATAAATGATGGTGGTTTCATGATAATTATACACTCAATTATTGCTCAAGATGTGCTGAATCGATTGATGTATGCAACTTTCTGTCCTTCTCTTCCAAATCTGAGTAAGATATAACGAAAGATCGCCATTTCGACAAAAAATACTGAAATTTCAGGGTTTTGTTGCCATACATTTTTTTGAAATCATTGAAATATTTTGATGACTAAATTTTTATTTTTTAAATACTTGTTCACGTTGAATAAAAAATGAATGAATTTGATCCGATCTTTTTTCTTCAGTTATATAGTTTCAATGGCCCACCGAAAAGTAAGCGACGCCCACTTTCAAAGTGTCATGGCGCCTATGCATGATACTAAGTTGGAAAGTATCATATACCGAATTATTGCCAAAAGTGTGCCTGATCGATTGATGTATAATACTTATGGTCTCTGCCTCTAAGAGCGGAGTAAAAGTAAACGAAACCCACCTGGTTGGATAAAAAATAATAAAATCTCGATTCCATGTTGGCATTTGGATTGTTTAAAATTTTGAATAGATGAAAAAATAAATAAAAACTTTTTTCCACTGAAAATACTATTGTGTCGTTTGCAATCAGAATCAGATCATTCCGACGAATACTTTGTGAGATATGTTGATTTGAACGTTGTGATCCGCACTGTCGAAAAGTAGGCGACGCCCATATTTTAAGCGTCATGACACCTGTGCTTGACACTTGTTTCAAAAGTATAATATAAGGTTTGATTGCTTGGAATGTGACGAATCGCATGATATATGACACCAGTGGTCCCTTACAGTGAGAACGGAATGGCAATGTTGGCCTCCTAAATGAAGGACTACATAGAGTATATTTTCAAATACGACTATCGATTTTAAAATTTCTTCTATTCTGTACTCAAAATCCCCCCCCCCCCCCCCCCCGAAATATAATCCAGGCTATGCCGCTGGTCCCACATATAATTACAACTAATAATCTTTACAAAAATCTTGTTAAGTGTCATTAAGTTTTCAAAGGTGATTTTATCAAAATTTCAACTCTTGAATATGAAGCGTAAATAAAATTGTATCGCGGGCAATTTTCAAGATAGAAATGCAATTTTTTGTGTGAAATGATCACAAGACTCACGAGGGTTGAAAAAACAACAAATAAAATTAATTAAGTGAAATCGGGTAAATGAACAAATTCTAGAAGAATTAAAAATTCAACAGAATCAAAGATCTACGTATCACGTGAATTGAAGAAAAAAAGCAGAATATGAAATCTACTGTGTCCATAAAAATCACCAACATTAACAAGTTCAAGTGTAATAAAAAATGAGCACAAGTGAAAGAAAATTAATGTGACCTAAACGTTTGAAGTCAATAAGGAAATCACAGGAATACAAAATGAATAAAACCTCTTTCCCGTCTACAATTTTGAGCATTAGCAGTCAATCAAGTGCGGTTCCCAAACTAAAAAATATGTATACATGCATATTGCCAGGAAAAAAAAGATAGTCCACCGCCCCAAAATGCATGGAACCATATTGTGTCTACAGTCTATTGGTAAACAAAATGGACCTACTAGAAAAGAAAAGTATACTTTTGGCCTTGGGGGTGAGATTTTAAAACTTTCAATCAAGTGTTATTTGCCTGATTGGCTACCAGGCCTTGGCTACATGAAGCATGCTGGATTTAGTTGTTGTAACATGTACAAAGAAAGACCTAAAAACGTATACAAGCCTAGAGTTATCGAAAACAAGCTTTCTCGTCGTTCGTTGACAATATGATATATTGAATGACCCCTGTCAATAAGGAGTAGGATCCAACTCAAATTTACATTGTCGTGTCAATCTATCCCTATAAAGTTATTAGCATTTGTGTAGCCGAACCATCTGGGATGTAAACAAACAACACGAAACTTTCGAAACAATAACTCAGTTGATCTGAAACTATTTCTGCGCTATTAGTCTGAATCAAGTCTAGCCATTCATTCCTAATGCGGAATGTGACAAGTAACGGGTATGGCGGAGACAGATGTTTCTATTTATTAGATTGAAAGAGTTTTATGAGTTACAATAATAGTAGTTGATATTGGGTGAATGTAACTCGTTTCTCGCCCGGCGCAGACACAACAAAAGTTTTGTGAGGTCATGGATAACTAACTATACGGCCTCATACGGACTCGGGAAGTGCTCATATGCCATATAAGGTAAGGTAGGTAATAGTAATGGAACAATATACCACGGTGCGTATTTCTTAGTGACGATATCAATCAATTACATCGTAGGTCCTAATACCGACAGCAGAGAATAGAAGACACTTAGCCCATGGAATTTATTCCGATACAATTGAATATATATATATATACGGTATATATATATATATATATATATATATATATATATATATATATATATATATATATATATATATATATATATATATATATATATATATATATATCAAACCCGGATAACCGATTGAATTGGGCCCCTTGAATATTTTTCGATTGTTTTCAATTGAATATTAAATTATCATAAATTTGATCAATTATTTTTCAATTTCATCGTCATATTTGATTACGGTAAACGTCATTATTTTGGATTTAAAATATGTATTATTATTTTAACCAAGTCGCGCCTGACTAGTGGATTTTTCACATCTTTTTAATGAAAGCTAGATCTTAATAGACAACTATCAAAAAATGCATTTTCATTTTACGAAGGCGCGTCGACGTATTTTTTACCGGCGCGTCGACATCTAGGTCATTCTGCACCAAGCGCACGACTATCAAGATTCAAGACATATGAAAAAAAAATATAATAATATCATATACATCAGTTTTCACATTTTTCCTACGTTTGATTTGGATTCGTACAACTACAATCGGATCTATAAGATAATAAGTGAATAACAAAATTGTAATGAACGGCATTATGTCAGAATGAATTTAAAAAATTAAAATGAGGAAAAGTTATTTCAAACTTCGCCTAGACACTTCAATGAATTACATTTTCTACTAGAATTTGATGGATTGAAATTTCGTTATAAAACCAAGATTGAAAGCCATAGTTGCTCTAGTCAAAATATAACAAAAAATCATAATCTGATATAACCATACCAAACTTGAAATCGAGGGGTTTACAACTCTCAAATTTGGTGTACACCTGATTTCAGATTTCAAGGTTTCAGGTGATTTCAAGTGATTTCAAGGGGATTTCAAGTTCTTTCGGGGATTTCAAGTGGTTTCAGAAATTTCAAGTGATTTCAGGGATTTCATGGCAAGTGTACACCGGATTTCAGGAGTTGTTAACCCCTCGCTTGAAATGCATGAAGTTTACTAGATATGCTGTGACAAATCGAAACACTTTTTCACATATATCCCAGCTAGCCCGCCTAATAGTAATACCGGTACTAAACAATGAGTTACAACCTTTGACTCATGTATAGGAATTGATCACTGACAGTGACATTGTAAATTACAGTAATTTGCTAGATATTTAGAGACACTGACATCACAAATGACAAAGGCGGCAACTTCAATGTATAAGTTTCATTGCCCATACTTTAAGAAAAAATATTTGAAAGAGAAAATCGCATAGTATGAGTTACTGCCTGTTGCCTAGTGTGAATGATGTCATCCCAATTGTTTTTATTACTACTATGAATAATTAGTAGTAATTTCCGCTAAATAACAGAGCTTAAATTCAGGCCTTTTCTCACTCCACCTATTATAAATTATATTAATCATAATTTAACACTTATGCATACTAGGGAGTAATATCCTCTCTTTCTATTTTCATGGATGTACATAATATATAGCACATCCATAATATAATGTACCATAATACAATTTAAAATGTTACCTAACGTATGGGGGTTTTATTCTTTGAACAAATCTCCATTTAGTGTAAGGATTTATGCGACGAAATCCGCCAGTACATCACGCTTTGCTTCATTTGGCGTTAGACTTAGATCGCCGAAGAGAGCAGACCTATGTAACTTTGAGCTCCGAGGGACAAATTCGAACTATCTTATTGGAGTCCCGCCCCAATTTCATATCAACCAATAATAAGGCTGCAAATTTTTTCCGGTATGTCACTCCCCCCACACTGATACTGCTAGGCGATGAGTGATTTGAATGAATCGTGTCAAGTAGCTGATACCATAAAATGGAGAAATATACTAATACAGTCACACTGTGGCATGGGAAGGTCAGTAGGCATCCCTCTGTATTTTTGGATCCAAGGTTAGGACTGGACGATTGGTCGTCACTTCCATCAATCAATATTGACGATTGGGTGTTTTAACCGTCAATAACGATCTAAATATATAATGTGTCGTCGAACCATCATTATTATCAGTTCGTTACAATCCCAGCTCGACATTTCCGAACGAGAATGTTGTTTGATTGTAGAAACGACAGAACAAATGACTACAACTGGCAATACATTTCATAAGTCCTTACTATATCACTACTATAGCGGGCGGGTTGACCTCTGTTGTAGATAGCGCAATAACTCTAAGCGTAAGTTGATCGTTTCATTAAAATATGTACAGCTTTCAGCATTTGAGAATCATATTGATAAAAATACTATCAAAATATATATCAATAAGCGATAAAATTTTGTCAATTTAGATATTTAACCGGTTCTTTCTCCATTACATCACAGACTTATCGGCACATGGATGATATTGTTCATTGCATATTCTGTCGCCGCATTGTGTTTCGGTGCTTCCGAATCGGAACACACCTACAGCTCAAATGACCGTCTCTCTTATCAATTATCATCAACGTTTGAGTGTATAGGCGTGTTGCTGATAACAAAACTAGCTGATGCCAAGTACGGGTAGTTTTACTTGTAAGAGAACTTCGGTACAACACAGAAGTTCATTATTATTATCATTATATTGGGTCTTAACGACGTTTTATACTGATGACTACGATCTATTGGCATCGGGGGATGATGAATGAATGAGATGATGGGATGATGAGATGAAAGGTTATTTTATCAGATGTTTTGGATGGTGGGAAATGGAGTCGGTCGTGGCCTGTTGTAAAGGAACCATCCCAGTATTAACCTGAACGACAGAGGGAAACTACGAAAAAAACCCGTCAGGATGGTCGACCATGGCGGGAATCGAACCCCGATCTCCCGAATGACGGTACAGTGTGTTACGACTCGGCCACGCGTCTCGGTAAACTCAGGAGTTCAACTACAGAGTTTCCTTCAAGAGGACAAACACTATTATAATAATTCATATACGTAAAAAGTACAGTCTTTGAATTACTGGTGATAATGTAGGCCTGATGAATAATAAAATTCTATCCTATATCTAACAGGAGTCGGGTTTGGGAGTTCAACAATCGAACCGAAATCGTGGGCAAATAATAATGTAATGATAATAACGATTAATATTTTTTTCTCGAACGATGTTACGATCAAGTCTTTTCAAATAAGTTATTAATAAGCATACTAAAGCAGCAAAGCCCCGCAGGGGATTGTTTGAAATATGGTCAATTTCCGAGTGATTTCTCGATTCACGAGCAGTATTGGAGCATAGAGAAGTAATACTTCTCCATGATTGGAGTCATTGGGGACATTTCCGAAGTTATTTGCAACAATTAATCGCTATGGACATTTTCGAAGTTACTTTGGCGATTGAGCGAAATTTTCGAAAAAAAATCATTTTTGAAGATTTTTGTGATTTACGAGCAGTTTTGGAATCTAATAATTGAATCATTATCGAAAATGAAACTCGACACACACGGGGGAGAAAAGAGAGCTCCAGCCCCACAAGAAATTGAATTCCGGAAATGTGGAGTGTTCACTTGCGTATTCTAGAATGATTTTTTCATCATGTTTGGACTATGTCGGGATTGTACATACTCCATTATGGGCATAGAAAAAAATCCACATTGTGGCCTGTTTTTTTTCTGAAACCTGGTGTAAATAATTGAGATCACACACGCACTTACGATAGTATATTTGTATGTTCACTAAAGCGTTTATTCTTTATATATTGAACGTATATTATAGAACGTATTTCCTCCAACCCACTTTCACGAGGGTTTCTCTTCATTAGGCATTTTTCAAGCACTGGCGGTCATTAAAGTATTACGTTTTCAACCCCCAAAAAACAAATTTTGAGCGGGAAAAAGTGTATAATCAAATGTGTTACGAAAAGTTTATTCAAAGAAGCGTCCAAATACATCCAAAAATATCAAAAATTTAGGTTTGAAGCCGATGGCTTACTTTTACATATGCCACGCACAAAAAAAAACATTAAAACGAAGCTCGATTTTTTTCGGTAAGTGAAATGGAAGTCGTCATTACACTCATAAAATAATTAAATACAGGCACGTGCAAGAGTGCAATCTCTTCGTTGAGATCACTTTCAATAAAAATCCCAAAATTCGTTGCTGTCCCGTAGCAGTCGAGGTGTTGGTGCTCAACTGCTAATTATTTTTGGCCTGTACATAATATTTAAATATATTTCTGCGGAAGAACGCAGGCGAAGTAGTAAACATGTTTAGACGCGAATTGATACCCAATAGGCCTACAGTAAACCGATACGAGGTACATTTTCTCGTTGCCGATTAGATAATTGTTCACCCCACTAACACTTGGGTTATTTGGGAAACGAGATATTGCCGATAGTTTGAAGTACCGCTAGCTGGCGCGTGCAACGGTCTCACTTCTTTTTCTTTCTGAGATCTGCGATATTATTATGATATGCCCACGTGAAAATATGTGTACAGAAATATATGGGATATTGTATCAGATATTAATAATTACAAACCAATAATGTATTATTCGGTTTATTCCAATAATACATTCAAGGTTTTCAAATAGAATGAAAACAATAAGATACAGGTTAAAAACCCTGTGAAATAAATACGGAATACATTCGTAGATAATCTCAGAAACAATTAGTGTGTAAACTTGCTTCTACCCATTCATACAATAATAACGTACTTTGAGAAAATAATGCCGACTGGAAAGATCAAAGCTAAACATAGATTAAAAAAATGCCAATGTGAGTCATATCAAGTATCAAGTAGCTCATCGAGTGAATCTAACCAGAACATGTCAAATTTGGCCGTGTGTATGTGGGCGGTCTTATATCATCTATTTCGTTGTAGTCCCTGGTTACGTCGTGTGATAACGCCACAATCTGGGATGATATTTATTTGAAGATTAGTAGATATCTAAAAGTACAATAATACATATAAAAACTCATAAAAAATGTAGCACCGTATGCAAAGAGGCGAAACAAACATCAGGATGACAGTAATGAATGTATCTACCGAAAAGTGAATGATATAGATCGATTACGCAATTATTTTGTAGACACTTTACCTCAAACAAGTACCACACATGATTTTCTTACATTTTGTTACGTAATTCCGTAACACATCTCTAAGTAGTCTTGACAATCGAGGAAAATATTTTATTCTAAAGAGCGATCATTAGTGAATAATGGGCGTTGATTTCAGACCTATACGACTTCAATTTGCCGAGATATAAAACTTCAAAATATTACTCTATAAATCCCGTGAATAGCCATCACACAACCTTAAAGACCACAGACCAGGAAATAATCATCTGAAAAAAAGTCATTTGACGTTGAACATATATTGAACAATTTTGGGACTTTTCTAGCAAAATCGATCAGAAAATTCAACTTCAAAATTTTCGCCTGGGCTTCAAATAGCACCAATTGGGGCAAAACGAGAAAATGGTTATTACTGCAAGTATGCCTAAGTAGAAAAGAATACTGTCTACATTACAAATCTAGAGAATAATGTTGCAATGACGAGTATGAGTTTAGCAGGCTGATGTTACAGGATAACTGGTAAGAACACAAGAAAACTGTTGAACGTTTTAAAAGTATAACCACACATTATACTAGTTGTGTTGTGGAACACAACAATGAGATCCAAGTCAGCTTAAAATTATTGACTCAGCTATTGCAAGCTGTCCTGTTCTGTGGCAAGAAGTTGTAATAATACAGAAGGATGATAATTCAAACTGTATTATCAGCAGAAACAAAAATAGAACAATAGTGGCTAACAATCAGCAAAATGATACTTCTCAAGGCTTGTGTCTGGCGACGACTTACTGAAAATTACAAAATATACACACAAAAAATCACGATTTTTAAAAAAATTCCATGCGGGGTAGGACCCGCACCCCCGTCATGGGAATAACAATTTTGATTTCGTTATTCAAGCACATCTCGGCATTTTTGAAATTCGCGGTACCAAAGAATATGAACCTAATATTGTGCCTGTGTGGGACACTAGACAGGCTGAAGTGTTGATTACTTTTCTTCAGAAAAGGGAATACAAATATTACGACAAAGACAGACTTGAAGCAAGCGATGGCAGGAGAAAATGTTCGTGATATGCCTATTGATTAATTAAGTTTCAATTCCGATTGAGAAACGAACATAATAATTTACCTGAAATTCCCCCAAAAAACATCTTATCTACAAGAGAAGATTCACTAGGTCAAATATGGAAGAAATAGCGTCGGAATAGTGAAAATGGATTCCATTATCAACGTTTTTTCGCAGTATTTTCGACTATTTGTGTTATCTTTGTCAACTCCAAATATTCCAGTAAATTCACCTTGCATGTACACCAAATTTCTTCATGCCCAATATTTGGGCATCTGGTAGTGTATATTATGGATATTACAAGAATTTCAATTTGGAATTTGTATTTTTTCGATATTGGAATACTGGTAATTTTCTACATCACCAATTATTGTACTTAGCCTATGTACAACACTACATTTGGAAAACTATACCTACAACAAAAATAAAAATTATAGGCTCACACCAATCTTGAGCTCAGATTGCTTGAAACCCAAACCGCAAAAATATACCTCAATCACAAAAACATTATATAGACCCCCCCCCCCCCCCCTGTGGGCCACTTTTTGTATTTTTGCCCGGGCCGGTTGTGAGAGCCAGTTCGGCACTGCTTGGAATCCCTGAAATCTCTCGAAATCTCTAAATCACTTGGAATCCCTGAAATCACTTGAAATCACTTGAAATCCCTGAAATCTCTTGAAATCTGAAATCAGGTGTTCACCAAATTTGAGAGTTGTAAGCCCTGAGGGGTTAACAACTCCTGAAATCTGGTGTACACTTGACATGAAATCCCTTGAAATCTCTGAAATCTCTTGAAATCACCTGAAATCTGAAATCAGGTGTACACCAGATTTGCGAGTTGTAAACCCCTCGCATTCTGTATTGATAACTAAAATCTAGCAGAGTCAAATCAATGAATAGCAAAATGATAGGATGATGATGATATGAAGGTTTCTCAGGTAACAGTAAGGACAGAGAGAAGACAGCTGTCATGGCCTAATTGTGCGATCAATTCCACCAAAAGCTCTGTAAAAAACTAAAAATGAATGATGGCTGAGATCAAACTTGGGCCTGATCTGTACCCCATCCCCCCCCCCCCCAACCCCCTTAAATGGTACTCTTACACTTCCCGGTCTCAGAGCGCAAGCCTGTTACCCCTGTGCAGTAGTGAGTAGTGTGGGTAATAATGATCCAACATTAATTCGAAAATATACCAATAGTATGTACTAGCTGTTGAATGATGGAAAATAAAAGTAGAGACAATTTTTGTGTGGTATTTTTACACAAAGGCCCAATCAAAATAATACCAAGAATTAGATCTCATCATATTTATCAATCATATTTAAAATCTCCACAACTATGTTGTATTATATCCCATTGACTTCACTTTTTTTTACAAACTAAAAATTGAATGCATCCATGTCAAATGAACAGGTGCAGACTTGAGAATCCAGCACCCCTAGGCTGAACATAATTTTCAAAATGTGTGTAAGAAAAAAATGATAATGTGTCACGAATGAAGAAATCTTTCGGTCAATGTAACCAGCGCGTGGCAAGTCTACGTATTTCCGCCGACATTACTAATGATGACTCACCAACGGAATATTTACACGACAGGGTGCAACTCACCCGGGGTGGAAGTTCTAGAAAAGAATGTCAGAGCGCTCAATATTTCGGTAGATCCAATAGCCCCGCAGGAAGTTTTTTGAAATATCATGTCTTTAGATTATATTCTGTAAGTTGTAGATATTGGTCAATGTTGTTGTAATTATTAGATGAGCATAGCAAAGACTCCATCCCACTCTTATAGAGCTTTATCTGTTTTTTTTTTTTGTAAGCACTCTACAGGACACATGGTTTGACTGATCAACATGAAACTTTTTTGATACGGGCAAACTTTTACAACTTGGAACTGTATAGTTTTTGGAATGAATCGGTTCGACCGATTTTGAAATATCATGTCAAAAAAAAAAAACATAAGATTAGGCTCGGCACGAAAATTTTAAAAATAAAACCTCTCCAAATAAAATACAATTTTCTGTAGATGTGTACCGGTATACATGAATGATACACATACATTATCAACATTTTGTATGCAATTCAGACCAGCTGTTTTGAAGAAAAAAATTAAATCAACTGTTTTTATTCATCAAATATATTATGGAAATAGGAGCAGAATTAGGTTGCCGAGATTCACTGCTTTCTAGATTCGATATTTGCCAAACAATGAAGTATTTTTTATATGGGTCAAGATGTGTAGAATACCAGAGTTGATAAAGTAGCAAAGGTAGAACTACTTTAACAACTTTTGTACCTTATTCAGATATCTCGCTCATTTTACGCTGCGTTTGACTAGTGTTAGGCCTTATTAGAATATGACGAATGGGAATAATATTGAGAATAAGTTTGTAACCGAGACGCGTGGCCGAGTGGTAACACACTGAACCATCATTTAGGAGACCGGGATTCGATACCCGCCATGGCCGACCATCCTGATAGGGGTTGTTCGTGGTTTCCCTCTGTCGTTCAGGTTGATACTGGGATGGTTCCTTAACAACAGGCCACGACCGACTGCTTCCCACCATCCAAAACACCTAATAAAATTACCTTTCATCTCACCATCCCATCATCTCATTCATCATCCACCGACGCCAATAGATCGTAGCTATCAGTAGGCCTATAGTGCGTCGTTAAAACCCAATAAATATATATGTGAAAAAGAGTTTGTAATATCGTACTTTTGGTTTCATTTTGACCAATGATGAAATGTCATGTTGCATTGATGAGATTTCAATTGATTTAAAACCAAATTATGAAAGTCCGGAAGAGCGCAAGCAACCCCTGGGCTCTTGCGCTCCTAGGTTTCAGCCTTGCCAACCTGTGAGTAAATCCAGGCCTGCATATAATGTGTGGTACCAACAAACTTGGATAATTTCCTCAACAGTGTATGGGAGTGGATTTAGCATATCAGTTTTACGGTGATAGCTTTCGAAAGGGTGAGATATCAAAATTATTTTCTAATGCAGAGAAACACAGACGTTTTGAATACCTTCAAGATGGAATAGATGGACCAACCCATGGCCCGCGGGCGTTATTTCACCGAAAAAATCGTACACCGAAAAACTCGTACACTGAAAAACTCGTACAACGAAAAATTCGTACACCGAAAAAACCTTACACTGAAAAACTCATACACCGAAAAACTCGCACACCGAAAAACCCTTACACCGAAAAGAACGATCTTTTCATACTTGATAGTATATCATTCTGGTACTATTTTAAAACAATACAGTAGCTCCACCCTGAATCGTCCTTCTACTCGGATCGTGCCTCCGAGTACAGTCACTCTGTAAAATAACATTTTTGGTGAACGAGATTTTTGGTGTACGATTTTTTCGGTGTATCAGAGGCTATTCAATGTCCAACCACTTTTATATAATAGGCCCACACCCTAACCAATGCAATCCTGAGATCATGAGTAAAATCAGGGAATAGTTTGAGTATAAATAATTTTAGATTCAAGTCTTACCTTAAGTAAGACTTTTTTAGTAAGTTTCTGGTTGATTTCGGGCCTGTTTGTTATATTCTTTGCACGGTGTGCATAATCTAGCGTGCTCAGTGTCTCCTCCATGTTGCATGCAGCTGGTGAAATTGTAGCTATAATGGAGGTCTTCGTTCTGCCACCAAGCGAGTCTTGCAGTAACCGGGTCAACTTAGCCTCTCTGCAAAAAAAATGAACCTTGGTAAAATATTTCATGTCTACCGTACAGGGCTATTTGATAATCGGTTAAAATTTAAACACTCATGTTACTCCCTCCCACTCAACTGAAATCGTAGCTGAGCTGAAAGAAAACCTGAAAAATTGACCAATTTTTACCTTTCATTTTTTAAAGTTATTACTTTTGTATATATTATTTACCTCTAGATTCAATAATCAAGGTTTGCTAAAATCAACTTCAATGTAAAAGCTTGAACAATTCTTAAGAGTATGGGCCAGATGGCTAATATCAGAGTTTTACCATTTTTAGAGCAGGATCAGTCTGGAGAAAAAGTGGTCTGGGCATAATTTTGAAGATGGTTTTTGTTTGCTTAACGAGCCCACCAACAGCTAGGTTGTACGGGGGTACGAATGAGCAGGTGATTATGAAACTATGATGTGATGATAAGTGAAAGGACGTTTACACAAACCCATGCTCGAGATTGCTTCTAGAGCACAAACGAAGCACAAACGATTGACGAAAAAAAGGACTCATGCTTTTTAGCCTCCGGTACATCAAAAATTTCGAACAGCAAAAATCTCGAACACTGAAAAAGACGACCGAAAAAAACGGACACCGAAAATCTCGAACACCGACAAAAACGAACACTGAAAATCTTGAACACCGAAAAAAACGAACATCGAAAAAACGAACACCGAAAATCTCGGAACACCAAAAAAAACAAACACCGAAAAAATCGAACACCGAAAATCTCGAACACCGAAAAGAATGATTTTTTTACAAATGATGGTATATTGTTTTGGCAGGAGGGGAATAGTCCACCACTCTTTCGAAACAATATCGTAACTCCACCCTGAATCGTCATCCCACTCGGGCCTTGACTCAAGTAGTCACACTGAAAAATAACATTTTCGGTTTTCGATTTTTTAGGTGTAATGGAGGCTATTCGTTTCTAACCTGTCTTATCAACTCATCCTTTGCCTCAATTGACATAAAATTATTGTATACAAAGTATTTGATAACAATGAAGAAAATGATCAAAGATGTGTATTTTGTTATCATAAATCTTTTTTGTAGCAATAATAATCATGAACAATTCAAATCATTGCTATTACTATGATAATTCCATTGTTTTTCGATATTCAATAACAATAAACAGATCATAGATGTGTATTTCATTGTCATAATCTTTTTTGTAGCAATAATAATCGAAACAGTTTGAATCATTGCTATTTCTATGATAAATGTATTGTTTTTCAAAACATTATTAGAGCAGAAACATTTCATTACAGTATGGTATATAAGGATTTATCAAATAGAGTGACGTGGATAATGAAAACTGTGCTCGTTTTGAAGACCAATTTTCTTTGAAATGAACACCATTTTGAAATGGATCTACCGGTACCATTTTCAATAGCGGAGAGTGATCTGGAGAAATGTGTACAAAACTTTTCAATGATTCACTTCCAGAACATCCACAATGCAAGGAGAAGGCATAATTGTAGACTCCATGTCCATGTTCGCTATAATTTTCTATACCAATATATATTTCTTTCAAAATGATGACTTTTAGTTTTTTCAAACTCCATGTATTCAACCAATGAAACACACTGAAAACAATATAGAATATTTTCATATGCTTCAGGTTTGAAACGAATAATTTTGAGAAATTGAAATATTGACAGAAGTTCGGACTCCCTTATAGGCAGTCATCAAATTCGACAATCCAACAAGCATAATTCAAGAGATTATTAAAAATTGATTGAGAATACACATATAAAACTTGCGTCATCAGAGGAGGTGAGGCAATTTTTGCTCTGAATTTATTTTTCCTCAAATGCATAAGTTGTGACGTATCTTCAAAATGGAGGTCATATTCGCATCTTTTTTCCAAACATTGTTCATGATGAAAAATATGATGAACGTTAATGTTTTTGCAATGAAAGAACTCACCAACTCTGTACACTTCATAGCACATTAGGTTTCAAAAAATGAAAACTTTCACTAAAATCTGGATATCCACACATTTCAATCCAACAAGGCAACAAGCATAACAAGAAGGACACACTACCTATATCATTTTGAAATACTGTATACTCTATAAACTCCTGGCCCGATAAGATTAGAGGGGATACTGACCCTAGAACAATTTTTTTCTAGTTTATAGCTTGTGACGTATTTTCAAAATGGCTGCAAAATTTTCGTTTCTTGTATTTTGTTTTGTAAACATTCTTGCAGATGTGCTAGATGCACGGTGGCAAGATATTATTATTCTATTGGATCATTTTCTTGAATTCTAATAATTTCTTTGCAGTTCTTCCTTCTTCTTCCAGCTCATTCCAGTCTCTTATCGTCCTCTGGACGAAACCGTTTTTCCCTATGTTTGAGTAAACTCTCTCCACCTCCAATCTTTCTCCTCCCCTATTACTTCTTTGGATCCCCTTTCCAACTCTTCTGCCTAGTTCTTCCCATCCAGTACAGTTGTGTCTTGCTTTCAAGAAGTTGCACAGTCTAGTCCTTCGTCTCCTTGCTTCCAGGGTTTCCCATTTCAGTTGTTCAATCATTATGGTTGGTCTTTCCAGTTCTTTCTGTATCACTCCCTTACTATTCCTAATGGTCCTCCATCTCTTGACTCTCCCCAATACCCTCCTCGCAGCAACCCTCTGTACGCTCTCCACAGCCTTGATTAATCCTGTGTCCCGAGGGTCCCAGACTGAACTAGCGTACTCCAGTGTAGGTCTAATTAGTGTCTTGTATGCTTTGTTTTTGATTTCACTTCCTGTCCCCTTGAGCTGTCTCATAACAAAAATCTAATCCCCTTTTTTGACAACTTTCTAATATGATCCCCCCACCCCAAGTTTTTATGCATGTATAATCCGAGATATTTATAACCGTCAACCTGCTCCAGTATGCTTTCTCCCATCCTAAATGATGTCACTTCTTCATTCTTTTTACTTCTGGAGAATTCGACTACCTTACATTTTTCTACATTAAGTCCCATTAGATTTGTATTGACCCAGTCATTAATTGTATCTAAGTCACTTTGTAGTTGCATTGCCTCTTCCTGGCTCTCAATTATCCTGTACACAACACAGTCGTCTGCAAATAGTCGAATTTTAGAATTGATACCAGTTTTTATGTCGTTAATGAATATATTGAAAAGTAAGGGTCCGATGACACTTCCCTGTGGCACTCCTGATGTGATTTCAACAAATTCCAAAAATTCCTCCCCCACTTTTACTTTTTGTGTTCTGCCTTGTAGGAATGCCTTTACCCAACTTGATATTTTACTATTTTCTGTAATTTGTTGCAATTTGTTGATTAACAGATCATGTGGCACTTTGTCAAAGGCCTTCTCAAAATCCAAAAAGATTGCATAGATTCTACCCCCCTTATCTAAAGTGTCAGTCAGTTCTTGTGTAAATCCCTGAAGTTGTGTTTCGCATGAATGTCCTTTCCGAAAACCGTGTTGTCCCTTAAAAATCCCCCCGTTTCTATCAATGATTGTTTTAATTTCCAAGTCTACCAAGCGCTCCATAATTTTACCTACCGCAGAAGTGAGACTCCCTGGTCTGTAGTTCCCCAATTTTGCCCTTTCCCCTCCCTTATGTATTGGAATTACTATTGCCCGTTTCCAATCCTCTGGCACAGTTCCAGAGTCTATCGAATTTTGAAATATTATCCCAAGGTATTTAACAATTTCGTATCCTGCTAATTTTATAAAGTTGTTGTTAATTTTGTCAAGCCCTGGTGCCTTATTATTCTTCAGGTTTTGTATTATTCTGTGGATTGAATTCCCCGTAAATTTAATAGTATTTCTGCATGCTTCCGAGTCATTAGTGTAACCTTCTCTACCAGTAACTGTATCTCCTTTTTGAAAAACCCCACTATAAAATTTATTTAGTGCATTAGCCTTGTCCTTGTTGGTTGTGAACTCTTTTCCATCTTGGTCAATCAAGATGGGCATGTCTGTGTTCCCTCCTTTAGTACTATTCATGTATTTATACATATTTCCCCAGCTTTTGTTATGGTCACGTTCATCAAACATCCCTCCAAAAAATGCTTTTCTTTTCCTTTTTTCTTTTCCTTGTTAAGTTCCGATCTTAGTCTTCTTCCTTGTATATTCTCTCCCTTCCCCTTATTTCTGTTATGTAACTCCCTACCCTTCCTTTTCATTACCCTTATTTTTCTGTTGTAATATATTGGATCTGGATTTTTTCTTGATATTAGTTTACTGGGCACATACTTCTCTATACTCTCTATGCAAATACATTTAAACTGCTCCCATTTTATATCTACATCTCCCTTCTCTGTTTCCCAGTCCCTTCTTCTAATTGCCAAAAATTCTCTAATTTTGATTATCTTCGCCTTCTTGTAAAACCAAATCCTCTTTTTTGTTTTAATTTCGTGTATTTTTTTATGTTCCTATCAGTTCCACCGTCGGTATTCTGTGGTCACTTATGCCCATTTCGACCTGCGTCCTCACCCAATTCTCTGGTGGCCTCACTAGAATTACGTCAAGAAGGTTGCTGTCTCCTGTCCTTGTCTCCCTTGTCCCTACCCTAACTGTTTGTAAAAAGCCTTCATTCATAATGTCTGTAACAAGGTCCTGCCTCCTGCTTGCACCTATGCCAGTACTTCCCTTCTCCCAAGCTATCCCTGGTAGATTGAAGTCCCCTGCCACTATAATATTTTTTTCATGTTTGCTTTCTCGTATCCTATCCCTTGTTCTTTCCAAAAAAACATGGTTCACCTTCCCGATATATTCCCAATTCAAATTTCTATAGGTTCAGATAATTTTTAGCTTGAAAAAACTACAATTGTACTCTCAAAACCATGTTTTGTTTTGAGAAATCAAATTTTTGGCTAAAGTTCGGACACCCCTAAAAGTCAAACTCGGCTTTCGAGCATCCAACAAGCAGAAATGGAAGGAGCGTAGAAATGTACATTAGAAACCATTCTCAAATGTTCTGCCACTGAGGGGGGGCAATATGAGGGGTAATATGGTGGCTCAAAGTCTATCTAGTTTGATGCATGATGAAAATTAAAAAGTTTTACCCATATCTACATTCTAAACAAGAGTGGTGAGTTTCATCAAATTCTGTGTCAGTCAAGGTGTATGGGGGTTGCTATTTGGCATGAAATGACCCATGGGCCTACGTAAATATAAATGTATATATAAATGTATATATAACGATAACACTGCCATCTAAAGAACATTATTTTGTAATGGACAATATGAGATGAATGATAGATGATGATGCAGGGTAAGAGAAACAAGTGATGTGGGAATGACGAGGTGGCCGTACAGGTTGGAAGAAATACATCTATTAGGCCTAGACAGAAATAGGAAGTCCACCAGGCTGGTCCAAGCCGAGTTTAGAGTAATAAGGTACCATAGCAATTTAATTGAGCAGAGGACAAACGTTGGATATACGTAGATTGAATTTGACCCAATGGTACATTCAAAAACTATTCATGATGAATCTGTTTTTAAATCAATTGAATTGTAGTAGGAAGGCTGTTGGTACTACCAACAGGGGGTATTCACCCTTACCTGTATGGAATGTGAGGTGCACGCTCAACCAACGCAGTGATGCACCGCCCCAGTGTGAGTAATGACTGATTAATGTTACCGGCCTCTCTCGCTCGTTTATCGACAGCACCAGATCGCCCAACGTTCTCACTGCCGGCTAAATCTACCAGATTTAGCTTTCCAGTCTTCAGCAATTCCTCACCATCCAAACTATTCTCTTTGATGTGGACAGTGATCGAGAAAATTGTGTGCGAGCGACTAGAAATTTATAAAATGACACGTATTTTAATACAAAACTTCATTCATAGGATTGATGAATCTAGGAAAGGATACTACAGTAAATAGACCACCAATAACAGGTACCAGCCAACAATGATCTACATTATATTTAGTGATGCAGTTACCTAAATGATAGAAATGTATGAATCCTACCACATGGTCAGAAAAAATAGCTTGACAATACAGGCTACGGAGGAAGGCGAATTTTGGGGACGCACGGGCCGATGGTAATTTTCTCTAAAATATTTACAAGAGGTCAAAGGTCAATTAATTAGTCATTTTCCTGCACCAATGTGGATATTTGTTCTAGACTTCATATTTGTCCAATGATGTATTAAAGTATGAATAAAAAAAAAAAAGAAGAGTATAAATGCACTAAACTTTGTAATGAGGCAACTTAGGGGGGCAGGTATGGAGATTAAGGAAAAAGCATATTTCTCGTTAGTGCGTCCCATGGTAGAATATGCTAGTTCAGTTTGGGATCCTTATAGATTAGGTGAGATAAGGGATGTGGAAAGGGTTCAAAGGATTGCTGTGAGAAGGGTTACAGGTAGGGTTAGGAGGTGGAAATGGGATGAGAATGAAAGGGGGGAGAGGGTAAGAATGTTGGAGAGTCCAACTGAGATGATGAGACCTGGGGTGGCAGAAATTGGAAATACGGAGGAAGGAGGATCGTTTATGTAATTTCTTCAGGGTAATGGAGGGAGAGGGGGGGTGGGGGGAGCTGCATGAGTTGATAAAAAGAAATAAGTCAGGGTATGGAGGTAGGCGGGGTCATGATAGAGCGGTAGTCATAAAGGGGGCTACATTAGATGTCGGTAAATTCTCTTTCTTAAATAGGACAGGTAGGGACTGGAATGGGCTTAGTAGAAATGTTTTTGAAGGGGATGAAATCAGGTTAAGTTATTCCGTCAGAGGGTTAAGGAGATGGTGGGATAGGGGTACTTAGGGAACTTGCCACCGCGCATTTATGTGCATTTGCAAGAGTTAAATAATAATAAAAAAAAACAACCTACAATGTAGCCTACAAGAAACAAATATTCTTCACGATAACACTTTGTCAATACGTACTTTTATTGAAGAAAAGCTCCCCACCCCAAAAATTGCTACCCATTCATTTCGAAGCTGATATTACACTGAATCAGAAAACATCAACCTTGTATAGTTGTGTAACCTTTCACCTTTAAATATGAATCATTAATTTGATTGATAATTCTTATGACTACACATATCGAGAGTGGGAAATGAAGATTATCTCTTCGCTGTTCCGTGATGAAATTCCGTGAAATTCATGAATTGTACCAGTACCACATGTTCAGAATTTATAACTCAACAAATTGGGCTATGGAGGAAAGCGAATTTTGAAATTGTTTGGGTGTGGCGGAGGTGACCATTTTGTCATCGTCATCCTCCATGGACCATTTTGAAGTAAATAGATTTTGAACATGTGGTGAAGTTTATACGTTTATTTCCCAATTCTTGGAAGACTTTAAAATCTTTATTGTCTGAACTTGATGTGTGTATTCATTGAAATAATTGATTGAATTTATAATAAAAGGCCAAATGTCAACATAACTAAACGAAGTTAGTGTTTTCTGATGCAGGGCAATGTCAGCTTTCAAACGAGTGGTCACATGGGCAGATTGTGATTGTCTCTAAATCAAATCATACAAAAGATTTAAAGATCAATTAATTTGACTATTTCCTGTATTGGATGGATTTTGTTTATGCTAAATATATTTTTGTATTATATATTCAAAGTACAATACAAGGCACAAATATTATTTCCACCAAAACCACGTTTCTAACAAAAATCATTTGACGAAGATTCACCCCAGCCATCCTCAAACGGTTGAAAAATTTACCATCCTCTGTTAAAATTTGTATGTTTCAATAGAGAAAACCCTGAATTGTTTCTAATATTGTATCTGATCTGGGCTGATGTAATTAATAGGCGTAACAATCAAATGTGTAAACCGTATGTACTCGTATATTTTTCCTTCAATTTGAAAATTATAACTTCAACAAAACTTTCTGACTGGGCCTAAATACTAGGCTACAACAAAAATGTTACTCTCAAATGGGCACCAACTCCACCAAGTCCTATATTCATGAATGGGAAATTACAGATTACCACAGTTGAAATAAATTATCACTTTGGCATACGATCACTTGGCCTACAACAGTGACAAGGTACGGGAATGGGGCGCCAGATTTGCAAGAAATATAATACTCTAGTAAATCAAACCCAAAACTGGCATAACGTCAAACAATTTGTAACACACATTATTTCGTGTAGGCCTAGGCATACCGGTATATTGATACCTTGGTATTATCATCAACTGGAATTAAAAAATTGGTTCAAATCTAGGCCACCGTCTTGGTTTCAATCATATTTGTATGAAATAGCAATTCAATTTCTATTGGTCAATGTTGATGATTTTCATACCCACAATTTTTTTAAATCATTCAAATATTGATCCCCTCAAGATGAAGAAAAATCAGGGTGACCAAATAAAAATTGCAGTGAATTTGAGATCAGATATTCATGAATTATTTCAAAATTTGATCAATTAGTTCCAGTGACCAAAGTTTGTGAGGTATAAATTCAAATTAAAAGAAAACTGATATAAATAATTATATGTAACAACTTTGCATATAAGTATTACTCGAATTGATGCTGCCATTTTCATTCATCTGAGGTGTTTGACAATTACAATTCAATTTATCGGAGTATGGTAACTTCAATATCAATCTAGTTCATTATTTAAATGAAAAAAAAAATGCAACAGTTCACATTTTCAGTGTATATTGAGTGCCTTAGTGATGATATGACTACTAATTTTTTTTTGGCCCAAATCAGAGGCTTTTTTTATCATTGATTCGTTCTTAATTTATTAAAAACTAGTTTGGGCCTAATTTCCTTGGCCAGTTATCAGTGATTTTTTTCCCACCTTCTACCATACTTTAAAATCATGAACAATATTTCTTACAAAGCACCCAGGAAATGTATATACTTCGGATGAAAATTGCTATAAATTTGTGAAAAAATTATAATCAATTCAAAATTTGATCAATTATTCCCATTTGGTGAGATTTTGAATATAAGGATTGGAATTGAACGAAAACGTATCCAAAGTGATATGGAACAATAACTTGTGAAAAATGCTCAAATTAGTGTCCCATTTTGGTTTGAATTTTTTTTGTCTTTTCTAATTTCATTCATGTTGCTCATTTTGTTCACATTAATTATTCAAATTAAATTTTACCAAGTACTTTTAATATTCTCAATTGAATGAATGAATATTAGGGTTTTTAAGGCGCATCGACAGCGAGGTCATTTAGCGTTATTCTCAATTAATTTTGATGTACGTCGGAATGATTGAAACCGTAGGCCTAGATGAATCAAATATTCAATCATTTCAGGGGCAACTCGACAATAAAAATAACAAAGGTGTACCAAAGAGCAACAATATAAATTGAAAAAAAAAAAAAATTAAAATCAAAATGGCAGCACCAATTTGAGCAAATTTCACAAGTTGTTGTTACACACACATCACTACTTATATATGTTTTTGTTCAATTTGAATCTTTATATTCAAAATCTTACTTGCAATAATTAACCAAATTTTGAATCAATTTCAATTGAATCATAAATTCATAGCAATTTTTATTTAGACTGAAAATTAGAACGGTCTTATCGCTTCCGCGAGTTTTGACTTTTAAGAGTGAATTTCAAATACCACTTCACGAGAACACCTCCGAGAGAACAAGCATCACCACTAAAACATGTAAGTCCACTTCTTTTAATTATTAAATAAAATTCATTTTATGTTTTTACTTGTCTCATTTATTGCAACCTATCTCCACAGATAGGCTAACCTATGTCCTTCCTTGAAATTTTCACTAATAAATTAATGTTTAGTCTAAATTAATTAATTGCCCTCCCAAAAAGGGCTGGTGACAGCAACTATCTTTATGGGTTGTGACTTGAAACACCCCATAAACAACCACCCCATAACACAGTCAATCTTAAGTTTTAGCTCCGAACAAATTGTAACATAATTTTTTTCTGTGTTCATTAATATTGCCTTGGTATTATCAACTGGAATAAAAAAAGTTTGCTCAAATCAAAGCCGTCATTTTGGTTTAAACCACATCTACATGAAATAATGATTTGATTTTCATTGGTTGATGGATTTTCATACACACTACAATAGGCCTATTCATTCACAATTCATCAAAATATTGATCTACGCGATATAAGAAAATCAGGACAATAGAATACTGGTACAAATTTCAGTGAATTTGAATTTAATGAACTAGTTCTAGTGAGCAAAGTTTGTAAGATGTAAATTCAAATTTAACAAAAACTGTTACAAATGATTATATGTAATAGCTTTGCATAAAGTTTGCTCTAATTGATGCCGCCATTTTCATTCAAATCGAGGTGATGGAAAATTACAATTCAATTCACTGGGGCATAACTTCAATATCAATAGAGTTCATTTTTTAAATTTAAAAAATTGGAACAGTTCACATTTTCTGTGTATTGAGTACGGGACCTCGGTGAAAGTTACTATACTCCAGTCAAACTAAGTTTTAGCCTCAAACAAATTGTAACAGGAAATTTTATTGTTGAATTTTGATTGCCTTAAAATTTTAAATTGAATGCAAAAAAGTTTGCTCAAATCAGAGTTGCCATTTTGTTTTTAATCAAATTTTCATGAAAATCTTATTTATTTTTTATTGGCCGTTGTTAGTAAACCACATCCCTACATTTTATTGTAAATTCACGACAAAAATGTTTCAAATAACATCAAGATAAATTAGAATAATCAGACAAAAATTGCTATGATTTTGTGATTAAATTTAAATTGATGCCAAATTTCATTAATCAGATCTAGTGAACAGAGTTCAGGAGTTGTAAATGTAAACTCAACGAAATCTCATTCAGATAATTATACGTAACTGCTACATGTAAAGTTTGCTCAAATTGAGGCAGCCATTTTGTTTTAAAATCAATTTTTGGTAAATAATCAATTTGATTTAAATAGTCGGCCATTATCGATTTGGAACTAATTTTTATTACATTAAATATTAAATTTTTAACATTAACTCGCGGAAGCGATAAGACCGTTCTAATTTTCAGTCTCTTTAATATTGAATCAAAATAGAAGTGACATTTGAAAAGTGAAATCGCTTCCGCGAGTTTTTACTTTTAAGAGTGAATTTCAAATTCCACTTCACGAGAACACCTCCGAGAGAACAAGCATCACCACTATAACATGTAAGTCCACTTCTTTTAATTATTGAATACAATTCATATTGTTTTTACTTGTCTCATTTATTGCAACCTAGGCCTATCTCCACAGATAGACTAACCTATGTCCTTCCTTGAAATTATCACTAATAAATTAATGTTTAGTCTAAATTAATTAATTGCCCTCCTAAAAAGGGCTGCTGACAGCAACTATCTTTATGGGTTGTGACTTAAAACTAGAGTTGCCGTTCGATATGAAAACTCAATGAGAATTGAGAATTGCGGTCTAAACAGCTGTGCTGATTGATTTTTAATATTGGGTTTTAACGACGCACTGTAATGATTACCAAGATCTATTGGCGTCGAATGAATGATTAATGAGATGATGGGATGGTGAGATGAAGGTTTTTATGGGTAGTGGAAAGGATAGTGGGAAGGAAGCGGTCGTGGCCTATATTGTGGGAACCATCCCGGCATTAGCCTAGACTACAGAGGGAAACCACGAAAAACCCCTGTAAAGATGGACGGTGGCGGGGATCGAACCGGGTCCGATATGTCCCCTCACCTTCCGGGTCACACGAAGCAAGTGCGCTAACCACTCAGCTACTGTGCCGGTCTGAATGATTCATTGGCAAGTGGTTGACCTTGGACTAAGTGCGGGGCTTCGGTCCTTTAGCAGGAAGGAGTAGAAAGATAACGGGATAGAGGAAGAGGCAGATTTATGACCTGTAATAAAAGTACACATTACAATATACATTTGGAATTCATCCATATTGTCCAGAATATAAGCCAAGGTTTTTTTCGAAATTTTGAGCCAAAAATTCAACCTCGGCTGAATGCGAATCTCGGCCTATAATCGGTCTAAAATACGTTTTTCTCATTTAAATTGGGCGTACTACACCCGCACACTCAAAACAAAGGAATCAACTTGAAACTGCGAGATATTCCACTAAAAACACGTTTAATAAATGTTTTATCATGAAGAAGCATGATTTTCCCAATTTCTAATATTTTCATTTGACGCGTAGTAATAAACATAATTAAGCACGTTTAGCTGTTAGCTGCATGGTTTGTGTCATCTACTGTGTGTGATCTAACGTCATCTGATCTTGAGGTCTTGAGGAGCACTCGTAGACTAATTACTACGTAGCGTGAAAAACGTCTCCGACTCGAGACGGCCGGGCGCCAATTGACAGCGCGGTAGTCTATATTCTCGTCTATTATTGCGCATACTAACTCTGACATCAATGCAAACAGCGTTTCTCATTGGCTTTCGAGTGCCCAATAGAAACCAAGAACTTTCACGCCACATGCACTGATTGGAGCAATTACGTAAAGGGAAAAAAATTAGTTTGAAAAGGAAATGATGTTCATTTCGATGATTGAAAATAATCATATTGATATCGTATCGCCGAAATTCAATCGATTATCGTACCGTTTGAAAAAATATCGATCTATATCGATATATCGATTATTGTTGGCAACCCTACTTAAAACACCCCATAAACAACCACCCCATAATAACTGGAGTATAACAGTAGTTAGTATATTCAATCTTTTTACCTAGATTGAGCATTCATCAACGTAGATGCTGTCTGCCGCTTAATCGATCCCTTTTCCATGATCTTGTATACTTCGTTTTTATTGTGAACAGTTACTTCTTCCAAACCATTCACGATAACAGAACCTTTTTTATTCACATCTTCAAAAATTCTCATGTTCTTGTTAGCATCTTCCGACGGAGACAACAAATCAAATAGCTCTTCATTATAAACCTCTAAAAAGGAGACCCTCACGGTATATTCGGCTTGAAGTATGCGCAACTCATCAAACAGATTACTAAGAGTCCTAGGTATAATTCCTGATGATGGGTCCTGGAATAAAATGATATAATGATTAGGTTAAACTTGAAGCCATCTCATATTGAAAGCATGATGCACCGTGGTCTCTGAACAGAGATCAAGTCTGAACACTCTTCATCGTTTGCACATAACAAACATTCCATGGCGACGTAAAAACTTGACATATTGTACAGGTAAGCCTACCACAGAGAACCTCTGTAGAACAATTGTAAAGCTCAAGTATCTAACTGTCCACAAGTATCTAACTGTCAAACGTATATATGTATGCTGACGATACCGTTGTATTTTCAGCTCATAAAAATATTAAATCTGCCGAGCTAAATTTACAAAAGGATTTTAACAATTTATTAAAGTGGACTCACGATCATGATCTAGTCATAAACTCAAATAAAACTAAACTAATTCACATATGTTCCCCGCATAATAAAGACGGCCACGGACAAATTGAGATTATGTATCATACATCAGATTGTCTTCATAATATTAGTTTAGGCTCCACCTGTATGGGTTGTAGGCCTACACAGAAAATTGAGTGTTGACAGAGTTGTTTATTTAGGCTTGACCATTGACAAACATTTCACTTGGAAACCTCACATCGAAATAATTTGTAATAGATTACGTTCTTGTGCCTTTAATCTTTATATTCTTAAAAATTGTCTGAATTTTCCCTTGCTAAAAACAGTATACGTTGCCTTGGCCGAATCCCTCTTATCGTATGGAATATTAGCTTGGGGCAATGCTTCACCATATCATTTGCAGCTCATCATAAACCTTCAAAGACGAATGCTTAGAATCATTTCGAACTCCCCCACTGATAATAGCATAAAATTAAAAGGAAACAAACTACTTCACCGTTGCAACCTCCTTCCTGTGAATATTTTATTCATGATACATATTAAAATTCTACTTCAATAATAATTTCAAAACCATCAACGACCACCCATTTACTACTAGACTAAGACTAGATAATAATTACAAATTACCACTATTCAATAGCAAGTACGGAAAAAGAAGTCCGTGTAATGCTGTTCCTTTCAATTTCAATCAAATACCACAGAGCTTACGAGATCTGCAACAATACTCTATTCTTAAAAATGACATTAAAAAATGGATACAAGAACGTAGTCAGTCTACTCACATAATTGTAATAATGCATCAAAAATGTTCAGGAGTGCATCTCACACGTCACCTTATTTCTAGATTTATCGCTACGACATACAATTAAATTCGACATCAAAGTGGAAAAGGGTTTATTTCGTACTCACGCATCAATTATACATTGCACTATTATCACCATCTATTTTTATTTATTTATTTTATATAGGGCTATATCTTCATCACTGTTGCACTCTATGTTGTATACATGTAGTTTTAATTTCCAGGTCTACTCAAGTTCCAAATTACGATGTGTAACTAAAAATTGTCATGTATGTGTTCATGTGGAGTCTATTTTTTGATAATCATTGTTTTATACCACAGACAAGCCAAATTTAGCTTTGTGGGTCATAGTGTGGAATGTATTTATGTTTTTATTTAATATGTCAATAAAAGAGAGATAATAATAATAATAAAAAAAGAGTTTTCTGGTAAGCTAGCCCATTAATATAACATGAAACATATGCTACAATTTATTCATTTTCAAGAAATTATATTCTTTTTCTAGTCTAGGCTCAATTGTGAGTTAATGTCGTTTCAAGCTGTTGCAGTAGGCCTACACAGGCATGCCACAGACTACAGAGCAGTAGGCCTACTTACATTGTCCCAGCTGACTGTCGCATCATTAGATCTCTCGCCCTCCATTGTAAACGTCTTGCCTGTACCAGTCTGCCCGTATGCAAAAACGGTACAATTGTAACCCTGCAGTACCTCATCGATAAGAGGATGAACAACTGACTTATAGACATCAACCTGAAATTGAAACAATACAAGCAATCATATTAAACATTTAGCATGCTCTATACAGACTTGAGCAAGTGGTCCTGACAATGACCTTCAATTACTAGAATCTACAACAAACCGAGAACTGAAAACTATAGCATTTCAAATAATCAACAAACAGAAAAATTGATATGTTAAAAGAATTACGATCATGGGAGTTTGCGATCTGAAAACTTGAGCAACTGACTGAATACTCTTGATCAACTGATTTCAAACTTTCTGGACATCAATTGGTAGGTGTACCAGAATGGATCCTTTTGTGTTCGAGCAAAATCGGTCTGCGGTATGACCTGGAAAGTTTGGTAAATCCCCATTAGATAGCCATCAATTGGATAAAATTTCAATATTCAAACTTCATCATATTGAAGTGAAATTTTCACGAAATGTTGTCGTTTCAATACATGTTTCTAGTTCCATCAAGTTTGGAGAAATCTGTCTTCCAGCAGGAATTGTACGAAATCAACCAACATGTCAAACAATGTAGATAATACATCTAGTGTCTAGGCCTATACGCTATAGTATTTCCTCAACTTCAATCTTGCAGAAATTTTCCTACATTTTTGTATTTTCAAACAAAAAGAAAATCAATAATTCAATCAAATCTCAAAACACATGTTCTAGTTGTAGGCCTAGGTCTGCAGTTGAACTTACCTGTTTAGAATCAGACCCAAAAACTTTGTCAAAAGAAAATGTTTTCGTTATTTTGTCCAGTGGTCTCTCATTAACAATAACATCCTTGTTATTGGTTTCTACTATTGAGGATGACTTGCTGTTCATCTCAATTGAATTGAGAGGCCTGTGAAAGAACAATTGATGATAAATAGTTACTCATTGATAATGACATGACCCCCAGCAACAACTATAAGGCAATTGAGCAGAAAATTCGAATGAGCAGCTGATGGATGAATTATGTATAGGCCTAATAGAATCTATGCCTTATGCCAAACTTTGTAAGACATTGAGACATTGATTTTGTAACACTACAAATTCAATTATTCAGCCAAGGCTCTGACTTCAGCCATTGAGTACCGGTATACTATAAACTCAATGCTTCAGTCACCAAATCAATGCTTCACTATATATTCAATGGCCAAAGTCAACCACTACAAATTCAATGCCGAAGTAAGTCTAGGCCTACTTGGAAAGTGAAATCTAGTTATACGTTGGCTCGTGGGTTCGAGTCTCGCATAAGGCATAGATTCTAGTAGGCCTATACATAATTCATCCATCAGCTGCTCATTTGAATTTTATGCTCAAGAGCCTATGCCGAGTAGTTTCAACTCTTCTATGCATGTTATATTACGCACATGTTTTTCCGCACTTTTAGTATGGAATTCCCTTCTGGGGTCACTCTCGAAGTATAAAAAGACTTAATTGTACTACAAAAGAGAGCAATTAGAATAATAGCCAATGCAAGGAAAATAACTTCATGCAGACCTCTCTTTAAATCTTTGTCACCGTTACCTTTGCCCTGTATTTTTATAATGCAATCACTATCAGTCATCTTCAAAACAAAACTTTGAGCTGTTTCAGTCCAATTGCCAGCTTCAACGTCACGACACCAGACGTTGTAACGACTTAGAGTTGAGCAACACAGACTGACAGTGTTCACGAAAGGCCTGACCCACTCTATGTCCCAGCTATACAACCACTTGCCAAGAAATATTTAAAAAAATGGAAAGTTTAGCTACTTTCAAGAAGACTGTGAAGAGATTTCTACTAGAAAGGTCATTTTACTCAATTGTCGAACTTATATTTTGTCGTACTAATTATTGACTACCGTATCTAATTACTGAATATATATATCTTATCTTATAATAATGACGATTAATTATCATTCTGTATGAGGAAGTCTTCTGGTAATAAAGATTACTATTATTAAATTATTATTTACTAAACGTTGGTAGAGTGGGTGAAGTTTGCCAACTTTACTAAATGCTATGCCAGCACATCTTGGTAATATTAAAACTATGTCTCAGCTAAAAACGGGTTATAAATTATGGCTCGTCTTCAAATTAGAAGTTTTCAACAATTCAATTTGTTTTTTGCTGTGATACGATGTTGAAGTGAATTAAAATTTTGTTTTTTTATTCTATTTTTTTACATCTCCTTATTTCTAGGTAGGGCTACCGGTATTAAAATTTCAAGTCGATTTTGTTTGTTTTCTCTCCAAATGATTTATTATAATATAATGAATATACCAGTACATATATTATATGTAGGCCTATGTATGTATATATTTTTGTCTTTTTTTAATTTTTTTTTTGGGTTTTAACGACGCACTGTAATGATTACTAAGATCTATTGGCGTCGGATGAATGATTAATGAGATGATGGGATGATGAGATAAAGGTTTTTATGGGTAGTGGGAAGGATAGTGGGAAGGAAGCGGTCGTGGCCTATATTGTAGGAACCATCCCGGCATTAGCCTAGACTACAGAGGGAAACCACGAAAAACCCCTGTAAAGATGGACGGTGGCGGGAATCGAACCAGGTCCAACATGTCCCTTCACCTCCCGGATCACGAAGCAAGTGAGCTAACCACTCAGCTACTGTGCCGGTATTTTTGTCTTCTATTATTCAATAATTACATATCTGTGCTCAATGAGTCACAAGAATAGTGTATGTGTTTATTCTATGGTATTTCCTGCTGACAAGCTGCTTTTGTAGCTTAGCGGAAATCAATATATTTGTAAGATTACTATTTCTCGTGTGAATAAATTGAAAAAATAAAAAATGGCTGAATGAGCCAGACGGCAGATCGATAAATGTTTTCTGTGTGGTATCGGTAAATAGATAGTAAGCCTTGCCAATCTGTTTTATGGTTTTTAGGTGATGCTGAGGGTTTGATAGGGAACTAGACCTAGGTTGGAACCTTTGAATATCAGTCTTGATATCCATACCAAACAAAGCCATAGGGCCTTCTCTAATAACCACCATGAAAACCCTAAAAACCCAAGAAAGTTACATATAGCGCAGCCCTCAAACGTTGTGGCGAGGCAGGTAAAATTGTCATACAGTTTAGGGCCTACGCCCCTAGCACATCATGAGCAATCTGCTAGAGCACTTTTGTGAGCGAATGAATGGCCTCATCAGCCAACTTTGTGGTTATTGGTGAGCATAGGCTCTGTCATTTAGTGTTGCCTAGGCCTATCTAGAAACTAGGCCTAGGCCTATGAGTAGAACTTGAAGTAAGTCACTGGGCATAGGCCTAGACGTAGGACCACTACGAGATCATTGAATTTATAATAGGCCTACAATAGGCGCAAAATGACCACCGTGACGACGCGCCTTCAAACTCAACGTCCATCCTCTAGGCCAAGATGGACATATAAACAATATAGCTTCAACTTACCGCACGCGCACGAAAACTTGAATATGTTGATTCTTATCTTTAGGCATTTTGAACATTGTGTTTGCCTTCATAAAATATATAAACAAGGTCAAGCGACGCCACGCTAGAAGCTCGGATAAAACTGACCCTGCTCCAAAAAATTAAACTTTCAACAAATCTACAACATCAACTGCCAACTGCAAAGCCAAGGTAGATTTTGAATACATTTATAACGGTTAACAACTTGAATTCCATCTACTGATCCTGTGATGCCATTGGTCAAGGATAGTAGTAAGCTATACTTCGCCATTGGTTGTCATATCAGCACTGCTGCTAAATGCTAATCCAGTAGCCCTTGATGGCAAAATTGTAACAAATCGAAGGATCTACAGGCACGAATTTTGTAAATCCTGGGTGAAGAAAACTTACACACGGATCAGAATGAAATGGTCAGCTTTGCTTGGTTGGATTAAATAGATTGATTTACTTGGATTTGATGGATTAATGTTAATTCAGGTCATTCAAGTCATTGTTTGGCATATACGCGTGCGAACTAGAAGCACTTCTGCACGAAATTTGTGTATATATCTCAATAAACTTCAATTCACGGTCCGTCTGATACGTTTCTTCATGGGTACTATTAATGTGTCCCCCGATATACTGTGCTTTGCTTTTCTGTCCCTTGAAAATACGGAAACTGTACTTCAATAAAGTGTGTCTTGAATGGATTTTTATCGAAGTTGAGATACTGTACTTTGATAATATCCGATGTTTTTCTGTACTTTGTTATTGTGACACTCAAAATTCTAGAAAGTGTACTTCATTATACTGTGCTTCAAAACAGATGCGGAAAGTGTACTTTGATTTTGTGTACCCTTTAGAAATGAAGAACGAACCCTTATATGCGGAAAGTGTCCCTCGATATTGTGATACTTGATAAACTGTCTCTCAATATAGTGACCCTTGTTTTTCTGTCCCTTGTTTTGTGTAGCGCATGCGCACTACCTGAGTTGAAATATTTGAACCCCTGCTTCCAAGTGCTTTTCAATACATCGCTGCTCAATAAGTTGCATAGGCTATCAGGGGTATCTAGTGCCATGTAGGGAGTAATTGTCAATTGAACCAACATTTTATTGAACAGTACTGTTAGGTTATGTAAATTAAATGACGACTGAAAAACTATGAATAATTTTATTTTAGAATATATGTCATCGAATATTTCTCTTTTCTACGCACCCCATTGGAATCATTTTTTTGTATCTGAATAATTATTGAATAGGTCTATGTATGCTTGATTTCTCGTGGTATTCAGTAAAATTTGAATCATATTACATATTTCTACTTATTTCACATTTATTCTTGAGGCTTACAAAAAATGGATAAATCTGCAATATATAATATACATATATGTGATAATTAAACTTCTTGGATACGATCCAATTCAACTATAATATCCCAATAAACATATATATATATATATATATATATATATATATATATATATATATATATATATATATATATATATCTCTCTCTATATATATATATATATATATATATATATATATATATATATATATATATATAAATATATATATATATATATATATATAAATATATATATGTTTATATATATATATATATATATATATATATATATATATATATATATATATATATATATGTATACATATATATATATATATATATATATATGAATATATATAAATATATATATATATATATATCATTAATCATTAATCATTAGTATATTTTATTATTAATCATAAGTATTCATTAATCATGAGGGTTTTCCCAGATTTGCATCTGTAAATATCATATAGGCGTTATATTGCATCCACTATATGTATAGGCCTATACAATGAAGCAGTGGCACATTTTTGTATTTAATTTTTTTACAAGCCGAATTTTTCAACTTTCTCAATTTTTTCTCCATTTACAGATTGAAAACATCACTGTCATTAAAAGTTATCAAGATATGAATAACAAGTTGTGATTATTCTTTTTATAAAGTTGGTGTAATGAAAGTATATAGTGGCGTTATTGCATCCATCTATACATAACATCTAGACTGTAAATTGATTTGAAGTATGGTAACTTATTCTATAGATTAGTTTTACTATATTTAATATCCTGTTCAAATCTTACTGTAATATGTTTTTCAGTTGGTAAAATATTTTTGAATCTTGTATTATGGTTTTATGTGTTACTTTTGAATTTCGCTGTAATAAATCAATATTGCGCGTAGCATAGCCTTCATTGGTATATAGGCCTACATACTCCACATGTATGTATATATATATATATATATATATATATATATATATATATATATATATATATATATATATATATATATATATATATATATATATATATATATATATATATATATATATATATATATATATACCAAGACGCGTGGCCGAGTGGTAACACACTGAACCGTCATTCGGGAGACCGGGGTTGGATTCCCGCCATGGTTGACCATCCTGACAGGGGTTTATCGTGGTTTCCCTCTGTCGTTCAGGTTGATACTGGAATGGTTCCTTAATAACAGGCCACGACCGACTACTTCCCACCATCCAAAACACCTAATAAAATAACCTTTCATCTCATTCATCATCCACCGACGCCAATAGATCGTAGCCATCAGTATAGTGCGTCGTTCAAACCCAATATAAGATTATATATATATATATATATATATATATATATATATATATATATATATATTAGTGATGCCTTCGGTTAATGAATTAGGAACCAGGAATTACAGGGTATCACACGGGTAATTGGTAATTTCGATAAAAGTGTCATTACAAGGTTTTTTGTACTTTTTTATTGCATTTTTACAAACATTTCATTTACGCTCATTTCATCAAGATCTAAGCTGGTGTCTTGTGACTTCTAGGAAAAATAAATCTTTTTATGACTGTCAATCAACCAGCCCCTGAATGTAAGCCATTCGACAAGTTCCCAGATTTACAGACAAAAGACCAGCATCCATTAGAACCAGTAGTGAGATATCTGCAAAATGCACCTGTGAACAAGTGTTGAACAGAACACATATTTGTCTTGGGACATTTGACAATAGACAAAATACTCAAAGGATTGCCTATTCTTGGTATGAGTGACTTGAAATAGAGGGTTCGACCGGTTGTCCTCCGTATTCATTAGTCGTAGGACCCTTGTCCATCCCTCAACAATCGCCTGAGGAAGTTCATTTTCAAAGCGGTATCTTATAGGTTTCATACGCGCATCATGACTCTGGAAGAGGGAAACGAGTAAAATGTCGATGGTTAGTCGAGGTTGAGTTTACAGCAACGGCTTTCGTTTGGCCACACTCTTTTGGTTACAGATAACCACTGAAGTGCAATGGGCCTATACGTAACCCATCTCCCAATCGCATGAAAGGTGGCTCACATAGAGAGATGATTTTCCGAAAACAGACAAATTGCCAGTATACAGATAAGGAATGACGCATTCATATCACCATAGACCTGAAGCACGCTGCAAAACTATTCAGCGGGGTTTCATTCCCGCCAAGATCGACCATATATAGGCCTATACTGACCATGGACTTTTAATATTAACTTATAGTTAATGAAGTAACTATTATTAGTACATGAGCTGCAGACTGCAGGATTTCCGTGATTCCCACCTGTAGTTCAAGTGAATACTGGGATGTCTCCCCAACAATGGGACACGACCGAATCATTCCCACTGTCCCAAACATATGAATGATAAAATGACCATTTGTCTGATCTTTGTAGCATCTCATATTTCATTCACCGACGCCAATACACATTGTTCATCAAAACTCAATAAAATATGTGTGTATACCATACAAATTGACCACTAGTGATAGGCGTGGCTGAATACCAGGCCACCTACATCTATACTTCATGTGGGCATTTAGAGATACTCTGATAGGTAAATGTCAAATTTCCCACATAACAAAGCCCATTTGATTGGATGTTTTGTTTTGTGACGTTTGTGGGCGGGTCAATCACTATAGTCGTCAATTGTGACGGTACAGCGGGTACTAACGAAATTTCAACACTTGACGTTCTAGCTTCACGGATTTGATATAATATATAGTCCTAGATAGCTGGCTTACAAAATTGTATTTTATTTCTGTTGGCATCTTCTGTTTTGGTATTCACTCTTATTAGAAAGATGCAACTCTGAATACAATTTTCATGATAATGATTTTCACATCGTAATTTCTTTGTGGAATTGCATTAATTCACTAGTGGTGAGATATAATTGCATCGTTGAAATGGATGATGAACTATAATGATAATAATAATGATAATAATAATAATTTTTTTGTATTGGATTTAAATAATACATAGGCCTACATACAAGAATAATTAATACGCTCTTCCACAAAGCCAAAAAGGCTTATCTGTGGGATGAAAAATAAAATTAATAGCTTGGACAAAAATCGGGTTTATATCATGAAACAATGAAACAAGTTCACTAAGTGTTTACTTTTTTTAACTTTCTTATAAATCAAGGGTTAGGCCTACTTGAAATACAATATGTGTCTATCATCTATTTCTGTTTTCACAACTCTCAAATTATACAAGGAAAAAATAAATGAAAACTTTTCAATAGTCAAGGAATACAAAATCGAATATATGTATATATATATATATATATATATATATATATATATATATATATATATATATATATATATATATATATATATATATTTATATTTATGTGTGTGAACATGAAATTAAAAATCAATATATCATTATACATCAAGAAATACAAATTATATCCACAGAGCTAAAGACATAAAAAGTTGATGCACAAGAATAATTCAATAAATATCTATTAAGTGTATCCCACTGCACAATTGGATCAATCATTTTCAAAGTTAGTTTAATTAATTAACCATTTCCTAATTATAATTTATAATTATAATGATAATGATAATAATAATGATAATAATAATAAAAATGTTTTTTTATTATCGGAGACTGTACAAACGGTATGATATGCGTCATAAACGTGCAGTTGGGTATATAGGGTACATAATTTTAATCATCAGAGATAAGCCACAATAATGATATTGATAGAATGAATATATTGAGTATGTATAGGAGCCTCAATGACAATATGCTTTTATGTGCGCGAATATGCAAATGACCTGAGGGTAGTTCTATGTAATGAAGATGATTCTCTGTCTATTAAGTAATGGTTAAATAATTCACTAGAAATATTGATACATATTCAACCTCAAGACATGGATATAACTTTCGGTTATCAAACCGGAATATTTCTCTTATATACCTGAAATATTTATTGGAATGATACGCGTTGCGTTGCTATGCGTTGTACTGGTAACTCAATCCATTATTAAATAAGTGTTAGCAAACTATATATCAGCAAGTAAAGAGCAGTCTGAATCTAACTACGAATTATAATACGGCAGATGTTTTTCTTACTGTTATGTGATACCTTATAGGTAACTTACATATGCATTTTGTTATATTTTCGTTCGTCGTATAAATGTATGTATTCATATTGGGTATAACGACGCACTGTACTGATGACTACAATCCATTGGCGTCGGCGAATGATAAATGATATGAGATGGAAGGTTATTCTATTAAATGTTTTTGGATAATGGAAAGGAGTCGGTCGTGGCCTGTTGTTAAGGAACGATTCAAGTATAATGACCTGAACGACAGAGGGAAACCACGAAAAAACCCTGTCAGGATCGTCGACCATGGCGAGAATCGAACCCCGGTCTCTTGAATGACGGATAAGTGTATTAACCACCCGGTCAAACGTCTCATTGACTTCACCAATTATTATGAACATAGGTATAGATTTTTTCTGGAAATAAATATCTATCTCCCGGTCGGGAAGTGCATGGAACTCCATCATCTAGGATCTGGCCAATCCTGTCGCATCTTCTTCATCCTCTTCTTCTTCTTCCCATGCTGATACTCGACATGCTTTCCGTTGTTCCCCAAATTTTCTCATTTCTTATCTCCCGCAAATAACTTTTCTCCTCTTTAAGCTTTCATGTATGTATCATGGTCTCTCCATCTTCCTCGGGATCTTGCTCTTACTTCTCTTTCAGATTCTTTTCTTCATATTCTCTCAAGTTCCATCCCTATCATAACCTCAATTTATCCCTTTTTCATCTCATTTTCTGCACATTAACGTATCTATTAACCTCTCCCTAATGTCTCTACTTCTTATTCTCTCCATACTTTCACTGATTACACCTATTCGTATAAAATATAGCCGCCCCCGTGGCTCAGTCAAATATATCGCTGATGCGTTAGGCGAACTGAAGTAAGGTCGGGCGAGGGTTCGAGTCTCGCACAAGGAATGAGTTTTTGTGAGCAACCTTTCACATATAATTATTTCATCGTTTCATTATGACCCGCTCATTCTTACCCCCGTATAACCTCACTGTAGGTGAGGTCTTCAGACAGTAGAAAATAGAATCAATTCTGATTCAATTTAATTTCTTATTCTTTTACGATTCAATTCAATGTATTGTTGTTTCACATGCCCCCAAGCATGATGGCTACTGTGGGGCCATTTAATATTATTCTATGGCCTCTTCAGCCGAATATTTATAACATTATGACGCATTAAGGCATGATATGACATTATTAATAAATAATAAAGTATGCGCCTAACATAGGTCTATATACTCAATGAATATTAAAATTAAATAACAACGTATAATAATATTCTCAATTAGAGCTATATCGTTGATTATTTGTTTCATTGGGAAAAAAAGCTATAGATAAAACTATACTAGGAAAACGCGGGATGCGCGTTGTGAGATGAGCTTAGAAGTATGGCAATCCAGAATGAAAAATAACTTGTCAGCTCAATTTACATCTACAAACCTTGACTTACTTCAAACGTTCAAAAACCTCACCTGCAACTTGTTGATATTTATAGTAACCTGCAACCTGTCGCATAAACACTTTGCAAAACCAATTGATCCAAATATTTAATAAAATGTACACGTTTATTGCGTTTTCTTCATTATTTCTCATTCGATTGTTGTAAAAATCTCTGAAAAGGTGTATAATAGTATTTTTCATATTATGTGAGAATTTGAGAGCTTTTGAAAAAATCTTGTTTTTCAAGTATTTTCCCTCCGGGTTATTCTTATGAGGATTTTCCAAACTTTCCGATTATTTTACGGAAAAACCTTCCGACCGATTCCTCTGAATAACAATCCCAACCTATTCTGGTATGACACCAACGTTCATAAAAAGTTTCAAGTTGATTGATTCATTTCTCTGACCTGTATGCCGCGTACATAATTACAAAAAAAAAAAAAAAAAACATAAAAACGAAGCCCATTTTTTTTCAGGGTGTGAAATGGAAAGCTTCGCTACGCTCATCTAATAAACTATAGATTAAAAAAAAGGAAATGGGGACAATAATTGCTGATTTCATAGCCTATGTGCAAAACATTTCGGATCGTTACACACTTTAGGGCCCACTATAGCAAACTTTTCACGCCATCAGTTCAACATTGTGGAGTTTTTTTTTAAGAGAAACTTTTTGTAAGCGTAATTTATAAGCCCTATACATAGGTCTACACATAGCTCAAAAATAAAGCTATTATCGATTCGTGTTTTAAACTTCATTGTTGCTCTTCTTTTTATTCTGTATATCAATGATATCAGCGTTTATATGGATGGTGTAGGCCTATTCATTAACTTGTTTGCTGATGATACTCTAATATCGCTAGCAGGGTATGATTATCATGAAATATGTAATACGTTAAATGAAGAATTGGTCAAACTATAAATGAGTGGTTGAGTGTAAATAAATTGAAACTAAATGTAAATAAAACAAAATGCATGATGTCACAACAAGCAATAACTCGATACAGAGAAAAATGTGTGAAACCTCAAATGAAAGTGTTGTTAATAATGAGAGTTGAGAGCCCAGAATTTGTAAATGACTTCAAATATCTTGGAATAATAATCGACAACAACCTAAAATTCACGAAATATGTCGATTACATAGTCAAAAAGATAAGTAAAAAAGTAGGATTTTTATTTAGGCCTAGAGTACAGGACATTGTCTTTCACCATGGGTTGGATGCCTAATTTATAAAACAATGATCGCGCCACATTTTGATTAGGCCTACTGCAATACTTTTCTGTGAGATATTAACATTGAAGACTTGAGTATATTACAACGACTACAAAATAGGGGGATGAGAGTGGTATCGCATTATAATGAATTGACACCAATAAGAGAAATGATAGATGTACTATAATGGCTCACAATCCGCCAACGAGAGGCTTTGTTTGTATTAATATTTATATTTAAAATGACAGATGACACAATAAGTCACCCGATTACCTCAGCAATCAAATATGTTACTCAAGTGATATCCAAATTGTCACAATACTAGAAATTCAAATAGGCCCAAGTTATATTTAGATGGAAAAAATAAAAGCAGTACTCATAAATCAATCTTTTATAGTGGATTTGGGTTATATAATAAATTAGAACAAAAAGTAAGAAACCTTACAAATTTATGTTCGTTTAGAAAAGAATGTATACAAAAGTTGTCAGAACAGAATTTCCTGTATTATATAGTATATATTTAATCGTATAATATTATATTTTCAGAACTATTTCTCATCAATGTTTCAATATTAATTATCATTAATTATAATGTGTATTTTTGATTTAGTTCTTATTCTTAATTTCTGAGCCTCAAACGATGAAAATAATTTTCAAATGATAGGCCTGTCAAGTAGATTGACTTAACCTACACGACCATAATTTTTTTCACCGATTCTAATGGTTTATTTAATGGTATTGGATTGTTAATAGGCCTACTGCCTAATGGTTCATTTGGTATAAGGATAGTGGAAAGATAAGGGGTCGTGGCCTGTAGTGTGATAACTATATCTCGTCATTGGTTGTAGCGAAAAACAATTAAACCCTCAGTAGGCCTAAAGATGGTCGGTGACCGGGATCGATCTATACGCTCTTTTAACCCTCACTTTATTAAAAAGTGTATCGATACATATGATTACCTCGTGAAATAATAAGTGTCAGACGATTACAAAATATCAAAATGCCTTATGTGGGGGTAATATAATATAGTACGTTTGATTTATTTTGTAATCATCTGTCGTTGATCTTTCTCATTCAGCTCCTAAAAATACCTAGTTTTCCAAGGAAAAATGTAAATAATGACGCTCAATGTACTAGCTTCCATCATTTTATCTCCTCATTAGAACGAATTATAGGCCTTTTATATTTTTTATACCATCTGTATCAAATAATTATACTATCACGTCTCTGAAGAACAAAGGCACAATTTGAGTGATTAATTATTGACATTCTATCCAATTGTTGGAAGAATTAATTTTTTGCAAATATTATTATTTATTATCGATCAATTTTAATACGTAAATTATTCTTGAATATTCGAACCAAGAACGCACCACTTGGATCATTTGAATTGTGACTTTTGCCTTTTAAAACGATAAACTATAATAAAATGTAAACCAATTCTATCACCAATTCCTACACATTAAATACTAATAATGCCATCAGGAAACATTATAATTTTTTAGTATCTATATAAATGTTCGTTGCGGCAAAAATGTGGTAAATACTGAAATAGTAGGCCTATGCATTTTTCGAATAACTTCTATTTCAAAACCAAGACAACGACTCTCATACAGATGGGTTCAATTCAGAATGTATTTGTTTTAAAATATGACTCAATTTATTTCTCATCGAATAGTATTATATTGGCAATAATTCAAAGCATGTGAGTCATTTGAATTCATTTTATATATGTGATACCATGGCGGGCAAATATCTCTCAGCTGTATTTCTACAAACTTGGGAAATTCTCAGTAGGCCCAAGTTATTGCAATTTACATTTCATTTTTTGTAAACTAATATTAATGCTTTTGAATAGACCCTACATTTCATATTGAGTCCCATTATTATGTTGGAATTCAGCCGGTAATCAAAATCTATTGCGTTGCGGGATTCATTATTGTATCTGGAGTAGGTATGCTACTTGGCAATATATTATAACCAAGTGTTGAAAATGAGTTTTTTGTTTCGCACTTGTATACCAGCAAAACCATCTCACCGAAACATTTCATTTTCATATTTCTGAATCAAGAAAGACACAATATGGCCTACTTTTCGTTACAAATCAAAACACTTCGAACGATTTTCATCGCTTGTTCACTTGTTTTCATAATTTGTAATAATTATGACTTTTTCAACTCAAATATGTATGTATACGGTATCAATAAAAAGCAATAATCAATGAAATATTCAATAATTGATTATGGTACTTATGGGCTTGGAAAAAGAGATTTTTGACAAAGATGTAAATTTCACGATGTTGGCGTCACTTTATTGACTGATTCATTCTCTTTCATAAAAAACAAACCTCATCATTATGCGATGCTTGGTTATTTAACAAATAAATATTTTGTAACCCTCCCACATTTATGATGAGAAAAAATGTTCTGAATTCCATGGGCAACCAACTGATTTGTGAATAAAGTTATAATACAAGTTATAAGCTTTGCCTGCAATTTACTTGAACTAAGATTTACACACACAATCATAATTTTCAACAATGGAAATATATATTAGATTTATAGGTGAAAGACTAATTTTTTCTTCATTCTGAAGCTTATCAAATGAAGCATGTTATGACAGGGCCACAATTTTGATTTCTCTAATACTTAGATGAGATTTTTCTTCAGTTTGTTCTGGAGCCAATAAAAAAATGACAAAATCACAGCCCATCAATCAAAATGTTGAATTAAATACTTCTTGTGGTCATTGAAATGAAAACTAAACGTACATCAGAACACAGGTTTTACCCTAATAATCAAAATGAATTATGAAAAAACTATCTATAACGAACAAAGGCGAATGCATCTCTGTTGTAATCATCCCATTGTTATAACAATGAAAAATTAATTACAAATTCAACGATGAAAAAAATGTATTTTCAAATATGTATATTCTATGTTAGGCATGTGTATTGAAACTGGAATAGGAAGATAAAAGTGGAAAACTTCAAAACTCTGGAATTGTTTTCCAAACCCATACCTCAATTGACATATTGATTCACTTTTTATTTAAATTCTGAATTTATTATTGAAATATATTGAATAAAATCGTGAAATATAATGATTTATTGATTAACAATTATCGGATTATACTATTAATTAATTAATACCAGGAATACACTTTTCAAACGCAAGGTATTAATTTGTTTTCATTTCAAATGATGGAAGTTTGTTGCAATCTGTGGTAGAATTTCGAATAACGTATTCTACAATTCTAAAATTCTAATGCACAAAAATTGCTCATTAGAGAAGACGGCTACATAAAAAAATTACACAGACAAATGGCCATATAGGATAATAGGACATGAAGCCAGTTATTAATATATTTTTGAGAGCAATTACTTCCATTATTTTAGTGTACATTCATACTAACATAGGCCTAATCAGTTCTACCATAAGCCCAATAAGAAGATTAAGAGGAACTTTCAAACCTTGAAATGTAGGTCAAAATAAAATGAATAGAACATATTTAAAATGAACTCAAAATATTTCAATTACAAATTATTCAATATAAATATTGGCTGCATAAGATTGAAACACGATATATAGGTCTATATTAAAATAGGCCTATGAGAGTATACTATAGACCCCTATATATATTTTTTTCAATGCTGCTTCACAACTCCATCAATAGCTAGGTTATAAGGGGATAAGAATAAGCGGGTGATTATCAAACGATGATAAGTGAGAGGACGTTTACAAAAACTCATGCCTTATGCGGGACTCGAACCCACGCCCGACCTGACTTACCTCATTACATCATGTCAAAAGCTATTGGGCCCAGTTATAATTACCGAACGTTTGCATTATATGCCCAATATCTATCCACACATTTGCATTTTCCCTCTCTTGAAGAGCTGACTTGGCCAAGACTTTTTATATCACTACTTGTATATGCCAAAGTGTTCAAATAGTAAGGGCTTGGCTCCCTGTTTTTGGTGGGAATAGAGGCTCCGTGCACACATACTGATTATTTCCATCGAGTACTTCTTCTCATCACCCTTAATGAGTTATTAGAAATATGATGAAGGAAAAAACGATCGAGTCGTAATACAATCGCAACGATGGCGTTTGAGACGTGAATTGGTACAGCTTTATTTCTGAGCTGAGTGTGTATAGTGCCTATACGCTTACAAAAAGTATTAGATGAAAAAAAACTTTTTGGAAAGGTTTATGAAAAATATGTAACGATCTGAATGTTTAGAAAATATATAATCATCGATTTTTGTCCATAATTCTTTCTTTCAGTCTAGTTGGCAAGCAGTTTCTTCAATGAAACGAATTATAAGTTACAGCTATAAATAATTTCATATCCAATTCATCTGCATATGCACATTCTCAATAATAATTAAAAACCGGTATGGCACTCTCCCAATTGTTATTTTGTGAACTATTTAAGTGATTCATTCGAAGTCATTTCGGAAAAAATCGAATTTCGCACGTGGTGCTTGGCTTGCGCGCCTCCCGAAAAAATGAACAAAAAGGAGCATTAAAGAAAAAAGAGCATTCATTTCAAAATCTGGCAAATTAATAGCACTTATTGAGCAATAAATCCCGACCGAATTTCATAATTAGTGCTTGAGTGGGGGGGGGGAGGGAGATCAGATTTATACATTGTTACATTGAAGGAACGTGCTTGGGTGTGAGCTTCTAAAACATCCTGTAAGTATGCAACCAAATAACGCCGATGCCTCATAAGATGCCTAATGGGTCAATAGTGCAACCTGACGGGAGTTTGATGTACTACGAGCCACTACGAGCTGTCGAGGTACACAAAATCAAAGTACAGTTTCCGAACCCATTTCGAAGTACACAAAATCAAAGTACAGTTTCCGAATATCGGGAGACAGTTTATCAAGGTACACAAATTTGAGAGACAGAAAATCAAAGTTCACTATCCGAAAACGGTGCGAAAACGGTGAGGCACAGAAAATCAAAGCACACTTTCACAAGAATTGAAGTACAGTTTACCAAGGGACAGAAAACAACATTTGAAGTACACAATCACAAATATCGAGGTACACAAAATCAAAGTACAGTTTCCGACTATCGAAGCACAGTTTATCCAGGTACACTTTAAATGCAACCTTCTTCACAGTAGCGCGTTTCTATGATTAAAGAAAACGCGGGATTTGCGTTGAGAGATTACTATGAGCTAGTAATCGAAATCATCCCCCCTCGGCGGCGGAAGGTTTGAGAATGGTTTCCTATGGATTTTTTTACGCTCTTTCCTTTTCTGCTTGTGGGATGCTCAAAAGCCGGTGGGTTTGGCTTCCAGGGGCGTCCAAACCTTGATCAAGTGTATGATTCAGTGCAAGAATCATCAAATTAACATTGTATGATAGAACATTTTCGAGTGTAGTTCAATGAGTTTTCATTAAAATTTGAAATTTGAACAAAGTGTATTGAAAAAAAAATCGAAAATAGATCGTCATTACGAAAAAACATCACAAGTAATAAATTTGGTGAAAATTTGTCTTAGATGCAATATTGGCCACCCTTTTTTGGGGGCAAAAGTTTAAAAGATATTTTCTGAGCGAATATTGTACACCCATTTTATTCATTTCCATTGGATTATCGACATTTTGTGGGTTTGACTTCCAGGGGTCTCCAAACTTGAGTCAAATTTTTGAATTTGGTGAAAAATTAACATTCATCAGGAGTATGAAGTCGAGTAATTTCGAGCATAAAACAACATATTCTGATTGAAATTTTGATTCAAAAGGAAATTCCACTGAAAAAAAAAGAAAATTCGCAGGCATTTTGAATATACGTCACAAGTGATGAATTTCGTGAAAAAAATATTATGGGCAATATTGGACACCCTTTCTTGAAGGCAGAAGTTATAAACATGTTTTCTGAGAGAATATTGTACACTCTGTTCATTTATACTTGTTGGAATATCGACGTTCCGTGGGTTTGACTTCTAGGGATGTCCAAACTCGGGTCAAATTTTTGATTTTGATAAAATAAATGTTGTCCAATATATAGTTTGAAGTTGAGTTATTCTGAGCACAGAACAACATACTCTGATCGAAAATTTGATTTTAAAGGAATTTGTATTCTAAAAATTGATAAATTCGCCGCCATTTTGAAAATACGTCAAAAGTAATGAATCTGGAGAAAATTCGTTTCAGAAGCAATATTGGCTACTCTTTTTGGGAGCGAAAGTTTTGAAAGTGTATTCTGAAAGAATATTGTACATTATGTTCATTTATGCCTGTTGGATTGGCAAAATGTCATGGGTCTAGATCCCAGTAGCGTTCAATTTTATAGGTGATTTCTCTGTTTTCTCATGTACTTTTCTGTTTTATCATGTATCTTTCTGGTCATACCCATTAAAATACTAGATATATAAATATTAAAATGTTCTTGATTATGATATCTTCATTGATGAAATACATTCAATGATGAAAAAAAATGATAATACTCGCTATTTTTGAAGAATGAAATGCGAACATTATAAGCATACAATAATCATCATCTATTTTTAATGAATTGTTGAATTGAGGAAAATGGGAAACTCTCAAGAGAAAATAATAATTCTTGCTTATGCGAAAATGTTTCAATGATATGTCAGTGTGGCCCGTGGTCGATGTTGAATGTGTTGAACATGTTGAAGATGTTGAATATACCGCTGCCCCATGGAAATGGATGGAAATCAGTGAATGGAGAGCTCATAATGAAATGGACTGAATGTGATATATTTGAATTGAACAGTTGGACATGTTGCATGGGTCGTTGATAACAGATGAGGAAGATGTTGACGGACCCCTTGCAGAGGTAGATGATTCACTTATTGACGACGTATTTGAAGACAAGGAATTTTTTTTTTTCTAATTGGGTATTAACGACGCACTGTAATGATTACTAAGATCTATTGGCGTCGGATGAATGATTAATGAGATGATGGGATGATGAGATGAAGGTTTTTTATGGGTGGTGGGAAGGATAGTGGGAAGGAAGCGGTCGTGGCCTATATTGTAGGAACCATCCCGGCATTAGCCTAGACTACAGAGAGAAACCACGAAAAACCCCTGTAAAGATGGACGGTGGCGGGGATCGAACCAGGTCCGATATGTCCCTTCACCTCCCAGATCACGAAGCAAGTGAGCTAACCACTCAGCTACTGTGCCGGTGACGAGGAATTATCCTTCTGACTATGATAACAATTATCACATTTGTGTTTCCCTCTAAATAAGATTGATCAATGCTGTTGCAATGATTGGCAGTTGACGATTTTGTTTCGGGATATTTGGTGACAAGACGGCCATGAAGTCTCAATTCGTTAGTGTAAAGGCCCATTAACATTTTAAAACAAAAATTACGAGTAAACTTAGCATTAACAGTAGTGCAATCATTTGGTAGTTATATTCACAACTACAATTTGGCAGTATTATTATTATTATTTAACTCTTGCAAATGCACATAAATGCGCGGTGGCAAGTTCCCTAAGTACCCCTATCCCACCATCTCCTTAACACTCTGACGGAATAACTTAACCTGATTTCATCCCCTTCAAAAACATTTCTACTAAGCCCATTCCAGTCCCTACCTGTCCTATTTAAGAAAGAGAATTTACCGACATCTAATGTAGCCCCCTTTATGACTACCGCTCTATCATGACCCCGCCTACCTCCATACCCTGACTTATTTCTTTTTATCAACTCATGCAGCTCCCCCCACCCCCCCTCTCCCTCCATTACCCTGAAGAAATTACATAAACGATCCTCCTTCCTCCGTATTTCCAATTTCTGCCACCCCAGGTCTCTCATCATCTCAGTTGGACTCTCCAACATTCTTACCCTCTCCCCCCTTTCATTCTCATCCCATTTCCACCTCCTAACCCTACCTGTAACCCTTCTCACAGCAATCCTTTGAACCCTTTCCACATCCCTTATCTCACCTAATCTATAAGGATCCCAAACTGAACTAGCATATTCTACCATGGGACGCACTAACGAGAAATATGCTTTTTCCTTAATCTCCATACCTGCCCCCCTAAGTTGCCTCATTACAAAGTTTAGTGCATTTATACTCTTTTTTACTATTCTCTCAATCTGACTCCCCCACCCTAGACGCCTATCAAATACCACCCCCAAATACTTGTAGTTTTCCACCAACTCCAGCGTCTTCCCTCCTACCTCATACACTACATCTGTCCTTATGTTTCTCTTACCGAATGTGACTAACTTGCACTTTCCTGTATTCAACCCCATCTTGTTTGACTGAACCCAACGATTAATTGCCGCTAAATCTACCTGAAGCGCTACTACATCCTCCTCTGTAATGATTTCCCTATATAACACACAATCATCTGCAAATAACCTTATTTTCGAATCAACAACACTAGTCAGATCATCTATATATAAATCAAACAATAAGGGACCCAACACACTACCCTGTGGAACTCCTGACGTAACCTTAGTCTCACTTGAAACCTCTGAACCCACCCGAACTCTTTGCACTCTATCCTGAAGAAAGTTTCCAATCCAATTAACCAACCCAGCATTCCCAACGGACATTTTTAACTTCCCTAATAATATATTGTGATCTACCTTATCAAAAGCCTTCTCGAAATCTAAAAACACTGCATCAACACGTCCCCCCCTATCAACTACCCCAGCCAACTCTTCTGCAAAACCTAACAACTGCGTCTCACATGAATAACCCTTCCTAAGAAACAGCCAATGCAATGGCTTGTTTACATCAGCAGTTCATCTGCTTTATCTTCCTCTGTGCAATTATGTGTAGTTTTTAGATGAAGCTGAAGTACTAGGCCCTGATATAATTTATTCCCTCGAAACTCAATTGTAATATCATGGATACAATTCAAAGTGTGGCACAAAAAATGACGAATTAAATGGAGATGTATTCAAGACAGCCTGCCAGACATCATCCAAACGACAGACGCCTGCGGCATGCCGAACGTTTACTCAAATCTGATTGGTTAGTGCTTATGTAAGAATCAAGAGCAAAATCTGAAGTTCACAAACCTTGCTGTTCACTTCAATCGATAGCCTAATGCGTTGCATTGCAAAAGGGATGCATGAGGGTCCTAAAACAAATATTGCTGCTAATTAATGCTAAGTTTACTCCTAATTTTGGTTGTGAATGGGCCTTTATAGGGTTCAAATACGAGTCGACAGCGAGGTCATTTTGCGCCTGTGTTCATGCCTGTGTATTTTTTCAAAGTTGTCGACGTTTGTGAGGGTTCCAAACATATGGGGGGGAAGGGCAGAAAGAGAAAAGTAAGAGTTGATGATATCAAATAAAATGAAAGAAGACGATAGATGAAGAGGAAACTGACAAAACAATGGAATCAAATAGAATACAAACGCAAGGCTCAGTACTCCCTTCATATACTTCGATCATCATCAACGAGAAGTTCCGAACTTGGTCTGCACCCTCATCCCAGACCTTATCGCAATGGGTGACCATTTTGGGAGCGAATAAATTGCTCCCGGCGTCAGCTCTGGAGCGACGCAAACCCCCACACCAGAATAATCAAGAGGTGCCGCTCCTAAACTGGCTCAATTATTATTATTATTATTATTTCACTCTTGCAAATGCACATAAATGCGCGGTGGCAAGTTCCCTAAGTACCCCTATCCCACCATCTCCTTAACCCTCTGACGAAATAACTTTAACCTGATTTCATCCCCTTCAAAAACATTTCTACTAAGCCCATTCCAGTCCCTACCTGTCCTATTTAAGAAAGAGAATTTACCGACATCTAATGTAGCCCCCTTTATGACTACCGTTCTATCATGACCCCGCCTACCTCCATATCCTGACTTATTTAATGATTCGACCTCTGCCGTAATTTAGAAACAATTATTGTATATGGAGTATTTGATATCAGTAAATGATAATGAAATGTAAATTCTGTCATTGTTCATCTTCTCTGTAGCAATAATTACACAAAATTATGATCATTGCTATTGATAATTTTATTACCGTTTCAAAAAGGTTGAACAGAGACATTTCATTATATACAAAATTTGATTCAATGCAGTGATGTAGATAGGCCTAATGAAAACACTGATAACACTAACACTAAAACACTAATGAAAACTAACTCGTATACGGAAGCAATTTTCTTTGAGATATGAACATCATTCTGAAATGAATCCATCATTTCCGATATCAAAGAGTGATCGGGAAGAATCCTATAAAAGAACTCCATAAGTATTCAATTTCAGAACTTTCGCGATGCGATTTTCATATCCATAATTACTCCAATTCCATCACTATTTATTTTTTTCAAAATGACGTATATCATTTTTCCAAACTGAATGTATTTATCTGATAAAACCTTGGTAATAATGAAGACTATGATTCTCAATTTATCGAATATTCTCACAAAGTTTCACGTTGAAACGATTAAATTTGAGAAAATGGAAATTGACACGCATTTGGACACCCCTGGAAGCCAAATCCACCAACGTAATTCAATCCAACATGCAGAAATAGAAAGATCATATAATATTCCTCCAAAATTTACTCTCATAATTTTCTCCTTCTGTAGGAGGAAAGGCAAGATTGCGTCAAAAACCAATTCTTGCCAAATTCTTGGCATTGTAGAGTCTTTTGAAAATGGCTGCTGATTTCTTTTTTTTTCTCTCTGAATTATGTATATAATCAAAATGAATAATAATTCAGATGAAAAAATGCCTGGAATAACCTTTTTTTCTCACTCTCAAAACCTTGTTCTGTTTTACAAAATCAATTTTTCAGCCAAGTTTGGACGCCCCTGAAAGTCAAACGACCCGGCTTTCGAGGATCTAACAAGCATGAATAGAAATATCATACCATATTCCTCCAATATATACTTTCAAACTTTCCGCTTCCATCCTTATAGATTAGGTGAGATAAGGGATATGGAAAGGGTGCAAAGGATTGCAGTTAAAAGGGTTACAGGTAGGGTTAGGAGGTGGAAATGGGGGTAGAATGAAAGGGGGGAGAGGGTGAGAATATTGGAGAGTCCATCTGAGATGATCCGAGACTTGGGATGGTGGGAATTGGAAATACGGAGAACGGAGGATCGGATCTGTAATTTCTTCAGGGTAATGGAAGGAGAAGGGGGCTGGGGAGAGTTGAATAGGTTGATTGAAAAGAATGAGTCTGGGTATGGGGGTAGGCGAAGTGATGAGAGCAGTAGTTATAAAGGGGGCTAGATTAGATGTCGGTAAGTTCTCTTCCTTGAATATATAGGACAGGTAGGGATTGGAATGGGCTTAGTAGAAGTATACTTGAGGAGGATGGAATAGGGTTGAAGCTATTCCGTCAGAAGGTTAGGGAGGCGATAGGATAGGATCGATAGGAAACTTGCCACCGAGCATTCATGTGCAACTGCAAGAGTTAATAATAATAATAATAAAAAAAAAATAAAAAAATAGAAGAAAAAGCAAGATAGGGTCAAAACAAATTTCCGTCAAATTCACGACTTGTAACATTTTCAAAATGGCTGCTGATTCTTCTCTTTTTTTCTCTGAACTATGTTCATAATCGAAATTACTATGAATTAAAGTGAATTTTGTCTGATATAACTTTTTTCTCACTCCCAAAAACATGTTTTGTTTTACAAAATCAAATTTTTCACCAAACTTTGGACGCCCCTGGAAGCCAAACTCACCAAATTTTGAGCATCCAACAAGCTTGAGTAGAAAGATCATACCATATCCTTTCAAAATATACTTTTTAAATTTCCGCCCTAGGAAAAAAGGCAAGATTGGGTCAAAAACAAATTTCCGTCAAATTGAGAACTTGTGACGTATTTTCAAAATGGCTGCTAATTCTCCTTTTTTTCTCTGAATTAGGTTCATAATTGAAATTACTATGAATTCAGATGAATTTTCGTCTGATATAACTTTTTTTCTCACTCCCAAAAATATGTCTTGTTTTACAAAATCAAATTTTCCACCAAACTTTGGACGCCCCTGGAAGCCAAACCCACCAGCTTTCGAGCATCCAACAAGCAAAAATGGAAAGAGCGTAAAAAATCCTATTAGAAACCATTCTCAAACCTTCCGCCGCCGAGGGGTGGAGGGGGGGTATATGTTGGCTCAAAGTCTATAAGCTTCAAGTATGGAAATCTAGAATGAAAAATATTTCGTTAGGTCAATCCACATCTACGGACCTTGGATTACTTCAAACGTTGAAAAACCTTACCTGCAACTTGTTGATATTTATAGTGCTGCAACCTGTCGCATATGCACTTTGCAAAACCAATTGATTTCAACCTCTAATAAAATGGATACTTTTACTGCATTTTCTTTGTTATTTTTTCTTTGTTATAAATTACAAACAAACCAACAAACAAACCAAAAACAAGCATAAAAAGTAAAAACGAAGCCTTTTTAGTAGTATGGAAATCTAGAATGAAGAATATTTCGTCAGATCAATCCACATCTACAGACCTTGGATTACTTCTAACATTCAAAATCCTTACCTGCAACTTGTTGATGTTTATAGTGCTGCAACCTGTCGCATGTGCACTTTGCAAAACCAATTGATCCCAACTTCCAATAAAATGAATACTTTTAGTTTTATTGCGTTTTCTTTGTTATTTTTTCTTTGTTATAAATTACAAACAAACAAACAGAAAAAAAAAACGTATCCCATTTTTTCAGTATGTGGAATGGAATCTTCGCTACGCTCATCTAACTATGGTATTGCATACTTTATTTATGCATATTATTATTGGATGAGCGAAGCGAAGACTCAATTTCGCCATACCCCAAAAAAAAGTATCTGTTTGTTTGTTTGTTAGTTTTTTTGTACGCGCTACACAGGTCAGACGAAAATTCAAAATCAGTTGAAACTTGGCACACACAAGTATCCTTATCTGATTCGATACTGTATAGTTTTAAGGCACGGTCGGTTCAACCACTTCTGAGAAAACTCATTCCAAAGTTTTCAAAAATCTCATTAGAATAACCCAGAGGAAAAATTCGTGAAAAATATTTCATCTGAGAAGATTCAAATTTTCAGGGAATTTCAATCTGATGATGATACACATTATTCCGAACTTTCACTTAAATCGGATCAGCCGTTCCGATGTAAAAAAATATATAATGTAATTTGTGTTAATTATTCAAAGCTATTAAGATACCTATTAAATCAAAGCAACAAGTGTCACCACTTGATTGTAAACGATTAAAACAAAGCATTCTTTATTATCATATACATTAATAATGGAAAATAGATGGCAGTGATGTAATGGTTTGGATCTCAAGGTGTATATATATATAATAACCAATCCAAAGATAAGTTGATATGTTCCAGCTCATCCATCAACGCGGAAACACATAATGCGTTTGCCTAGTTAATTTAGGCCTATGCACTATGCAGGCAGGAGCCTTATGCTCACACTATAGCGTCATCCTTTCGGCACAAAATGACCATTCCTTCACTGTGCAGGGCTGCGCCTTCAAACTCTAACATTCATGCATGTAATTATTGGCGTCGTATCCGGGGGGTGGGGTGGTGGTGATGGTGGGGGGAAGGGGGGGGGGGGGGGGGGGCATGAAAAAGGGACTCAATTTGTCGCGTTTCTCATTGAAACCCACTTTGTTAAAATTAGCTGTCATTTTTTCCAACTTTAATTTTTTCATTAACTTGTCATAAGTTCAAACATTGTTAAATGTTAATTAGGCCTATAAATCTGTCACAACTTAGTTTAAGAACTGCCACCACACCGTTCCCCTGTTGCGGGCAAACAGGTACATGGGGGTCCGCTGCACTGAAACGAGGATTGACTGATCAACATAAAACTTTTTCACGCATTTCACCTAATTCAATACTCAACCTATGGTTTTATAGTTTTGAGGTACAATTGATCGGAGATCAAACATTTTTCTGTAGAAAACACGAGAGGAGGGTCCAGATACCACGCAAGGAAAAAGTTGTATTCAATTTTTTTTTTTTGGGGGGGGGGGGATATTCGATGAAAACCGTGAAATTACTGCACACTCATGAAATTGCTATTGATTTCATTAATGGCACTTTCAGAGGGATTGATTGATATGTGGTAAATAATTAAAAACTACGAGAATTGTTATTGCTCTCGTGCATTTTCCAGCTGGCTGTAGGCCACATAGTGTGCATGATTCCCCCTCATTCCTTTTGTCCTCATGTTGCTGATTAGTTCTGATTGGCTCTATAATCTAGCCGCGTACCAGTACTGTACAAGTTGCCAATATTTTGATCGGAATTGTAAGGGGCGCTTTCACACCTTCTCCATTTTTCACGGACTCGGCTGTAGCATCTTCTCTTTGCTCCCATGTTATCACACAAAATGAAAAAATCTTGCGGCTCACAAAACACACGGTTTAGTCGAATGACGAAGACGATACTGAAGTGTGAAATAGCGGTATTCTCATAATTGAGGTAAAATTTACTTACCAACACAAAATCTCAGCCTGTTTCGTTCCAAAAATATTTGGAAGAAATCAGGTAGTAAGTGATTCTTTTTTTTGTAAGATTATACGACTTCACATTTAGGAAAAAGCGCGAAACAAGTTTTCAAAATGCCTCAAAACCAGGGACGTCGTTTGGAGGTCCTCTCTACTACTTTTCGATAATTATTCAATTATTAGATTCCAAAAGTTCTCATGAATCACAAAAATCACTTGAAAACTGATCATACCTGTATTGAAAAAACAATCACTGCTGGGAAATTTTCTGGGAGAAATCGCGAAAATATATTTTCGAAGTTATAACTTCGAATATGTCCATAATGATCATACTATTATAAATAACTTTGGTAATTTGTATTTGTATTTGTAAACATTCTAGCAGTTGTGCTAGATGCACGGTGGCAAGATATTATTATTCTATTGGATCATTTTCTTGAATTCTAATAATTTCTTTGCAGTTCTTCCTTCTTTTTCCAGCTCATTCCAGTCTCTTATCGTCCTCTGGACGAAACCGTTTTTTCCTATATTTGAGTAAACTCTCTCCCCTCCATTCTTTCTCCTCCCCTATTACTTCTTTGGATCCCCTTTCCAACTCTTCTGCCTAGTTCTTCCCATCCGGTACAGTTGTGTCTTGCAAAGAAGTTGCACAGTCTAGTCCTTCGTCTCCTTGCTTCCAGGGTTTCCCATTTCAGTTGTTTAATCATTATGGTTGGTCTTTCCATAGTGATCCACTACACACACTAGTCTATAGTGATTCAATCATTGGACTGCATAACTGCTCAGTACCAAAAATCACTTGAAAAATGACATGGGCCTATTTCAAAAAAATCCTCGTTGGCCTTTGCTGGGAGAAATCGCAGAGGTACAACTTCAAAAATGTCCATGATGATTCAATTATATAAGGCTCCAAAACCACTTGTGAATCGCAAAAATCACTTGAATAATGTCCATATTTTCAAAAATTCCGTGCGAGGCTCTGCTGGGGAACTTCCGCCCCCCAGACCCCCTTTTCGCGCGCGGTAGGTGTCCAGCTGGGTGGTCATTTTATTCATGTAACCTGTGCGCGCCCCTCAATACACAAATCCTAACGACGTCCCTGCTCAAAACTATACGAAATCAAATTGGATTATATGCCAAAAATTTCATCAACTTTTTTGCTTCTGTTTCAAGTGTGAGGTGCTACTAAAAAAAAAAATTCGTTTCAACAGGTACGGTAGAATTACTTGTTCGTTTACGTTCATTCAATTATTTTTTCTGAAAACACGAATTGACGACTAGTGATTGGCCCGCCCGTAAACGTCACAGAACAGAACATCCAACCAAATGGGCTTTGTTATGTGAGAAATTTCACATTTACCTAGGGGACGTCCATAAATTACGTCACAACTCAGGGGGGGGGAGAGGAGTTGTCAAGATTTGCAACAAGATGTTACAAGGGGGGGAGGGCAACTGTGTGACGTACCATTTTTTGTTCTATGTATTTGGTGCCATTCTTATAGATTCTTATATTTATACCAACCCTACAAACAGCAGATCCATTTCAAATAATTATCAAGTTTGACCACTCAAAAAGCAAACAAAGAAATTAATATTTTGATTCGATTACTCTATTGTACCTTTGCCGCCTATTGATTTAATTTCTTTTTTTCTGTTGGAGAAAGGGGGGAGGGTAACAGGTTTTGTGACCAACTGTGACGTGGGAGAGATGGGGGGTTCAAAGTGGCCTAAAAAAGTGTGACATAATTTATGGACGTCCCCCTATCAGAGTATCTCCAAATTCCCACATGAAGTATGGATCAAGGTGGCTTGGCGATTAGCCACGCCTATCACTAGTGGTCAATTTATTCATAAAAAAAACATTTTTCACAGAGATTTCATTTTTTTCGTGAAATCAGCTTTAACGAGAAAGGAAATGTTTTTAGAGAACCTCCTGAACAACTCTTACTGAAAATATTTGTGGCACTTTGAAGAGTTCCCCCCGCCCACTGTGGCTCCATGGTCAGGAATTGGTCGTGCCCCCCCCCCCCCCTCCATCTCTCAGAACGTTCCGACGCCCCTGCATGTAATAATAATACTGAAATGGCCTAGTCATAAGCATCTTTGATTTTCTTGAAATAATCTTGCCTCCCCCCAACTGAAGGCACGAACATAACATTTATAACTGGGTATAGGCCTAACATGCTTGGTCCTAGTGTTGTATAATTGGACCTGGCAGTTTGTGTATAACTCAGTATATACTAAAGTGTATAACTAAAGCTTTTGTTAGATTCATACTATCATGCTATTACATTCTATCCTATTATTTATATTTATGTATTATTATTATAATTTTATTTTCTAATATCTCTGACAATGTTTATACAATTTTAATATTGTTCTTTAATAAGAAACGGCAATAAATACAAATATAAATACAAATACAAAAATACAAATAATGATCAGGCCCAGTCCTAGTGATTTTTCATGTGTAAGCGAGATTTATTATAAATTTAGATATAAACCCCTGAAAAGATGGACGGTAGCAGGGATCAAACCGGATCCGAAATGCCCACTACCTCCTAGGTCACATGGAGCAAGGGCGTTAACCACTCAGCTACCTGTGCCGGTGAGTTCAATGTTCTTTTTCGTCAAACCGCTTTTTCAAAACCGCTCTATGTGAAGACAAGGATGAGGAAGAATTCTCAGCTGTTTAGTCACATCTGCAGGACTCTCTTGATTTGATGTGTATATTATATATAGATACATGTAAAAATAGCTATTGCTATAAAAACTATGAAATATAAGTGTTTTTTGAAAATATTTGTCCAATATTTCATTGCATTCGATGCTATTTGATCATGTTTCAATGCATTTGATGTTGTTTGATCATGTTTTTGAAAAGGCGACAACGCTACAAATGTCTGAATCTGCTTTGTTTCAACGTATTGGCGATATAGACGCTATATTTGGAATAGAAGCATTATAGATGCCATTTTTTACAAAATTATTTCAATTGACGTTTAAACGGGTGATGTTATAGTTAGGGAGTTTGGAAAGAAGTGCAGTTGCAAATTCAGGTGGCAGATGAGCATAGGTTAACCCCCTTGTGAAAACTATTTTTCTGAAAAAATTCAATTGGGGTGTGTCTCTTGTGTGCTATTGAACGTTATATAGAGGTTTTAACACACCATACTGTTTTTATGCTACAGAACGTTGTTGCGCTACAAAAAACGATGTTTTAAAAAAATTAGATGCACCAAAGTGCTATTTTTCAAATTCTAAATGCTATGAGAAGAAAAAAATGGAAGCTATATTTACATGTCTCTCTCTCTCTCTCTATATATATATATATATATATATATATATCAGTGTTGGGTAGGAACTTGACGAAAGGAATGCGTTCCTTTTATAAAGCAGGAACTTTACCGTAACGCAGTTCCTTTTCAGTGGTAACGTGGAACGAAATTCACGTTACTTTCAAAGTTCTTTTTGAACGAACCGTACTTCAAGTAGGCATATAACAAAAAGGAAAAGATTGTCTCATTTTCATATGATAGCAGGTAGAATGTTTGTCTATTGTCCCATATTTTTGAAAGAAACACGCATTCTTCCTCATCACTTTCGCCTATCGTCTGACCAGTGACCACTCATTATTCCAAGTTTGCATTATTCCCCATCTTTGACGTATTTCCCTATTCATTAGTAGTGCACTTATCTCATCCTACGATCTTACCGTTATATTGATGTCATCACCCGTTCTCAAGTCTCGGAGTTGATGGCTCAAACCACCTTAGCGTAAGTGTGATGTGGTTAGAGAAAACGGTCAATCGAACCGTCATCCTTCGTTAACATGCAGCTGCTTCTTCTGCGAATGAAGACATTCCGAGAAAACCTCCCTTTCTACCCAATGACATCATCAATAGCCAATAAGATGGAGATAATTTTCAAGACGCACATGGTATAGAGTTGTGTAAACACTAAAGACTTATTTCACTTCAGTATTTCGAGAGGTCATTCCTGGTGATCAGCGAGTTACTGTGTAATATTGGCTAGTGCTAGTTTATTTTACTATCAAAGTATTGTTTCAACATGGCGGGTAGTAATTTTTTACCCTGGCAAGTGGCAACACTTCAAAATCTTTTTATTCTTGGGGGAAAAAAATATTGAAGGTAGCAATTTCATGGCGAAATGTCTATTGTGCATGCCGAGGAAACTGATAGGTACAGTACATCGATGTGGACGTCGTGAAAGTTACGAAAGGATATGAAAGTAAGCAAATGAATGAATTATCAATTCATTATTAACTCTTTCAATTTCACTCAGTAGTCGTTATATTCACCTGCATCTAACTGGTATTTAGTAATTTAATGTATGATTTTTCAACCATCATGTAGGTCTATTGATTAGATAGGTGAAACATGATTATATGAGCTTAAAAAAAATCATTCCAAAAGAAACCTACATGATCTTGAAGCACAATCAATCGAAGTATGGTAATATATTTTGATACATTACATTTATAATTCTCGAAAATTGACATGAGAATATTCTCTCGCCTGGTAGGTATTTTCTGGCCTGGTGGTATGGCGAGAAAAAAATCGATAATATATTTACAATTATGAAATTATGTACAATTATGAATTATTCATAGTAAACTGACGAATATTCATATGAAAATCACTGGCGTTATCACTTTATTGACGAGAGAACAAAAATATCAATATCATTTCCACCCTCGTGAAAATACTCTCTGAATCTTACGAAAAAATTTGCTTCGGTAACTTTCAAAGGAACATCAGAGAAACTTAATTTTTTGGGAACTTTTCAGTTCCTTTTCTTCTTGAGGAACTGTAACTTCAACTAGTCCTTTTTTTGGCTGAGTAACTGTAACTTTGATCCTTTTTTTGAGAAACTTACCCAACACTGATATATATATATATATATATATATATATATATATATATATATATATATATATATATATATATATATATATATATATATATATATATATATATATATATATATATATATATATATATATTAGAGATGCCTTCGGGTAACAAATTAGGAACCGAGTACCCGCCACAATTACCCGGGTAATGTTCCTACTCTCAAATTCGTGTCTATAGAAATGAACTTGTTTCAATGATACTCTTATGAAAAACTACATGACCACAATAATATATTGAATTGAGGCTACATACATTTATGACTGGTTGTAGTTGACAACCAAGGGTGCCTCCGCATTCTCTGGCAAAATACGGATAATATTTCCACGTGAATTTTTTTTTTTTGTCAATGCCATTTTTGAAAAGTCAAGTTAAACACAGGCAACAATTCAAAGATCACAAAAATTAAATGAGAAGAATACTGACTGATATTACTATATTTTTCGAATTATATTACACAGTCAATATTTCGCAACACGTCTTGACTGAACTTTATATTGAACAGAAACTACGAATTGAAAAACTTATAAAACGTGTTCACAAATCAATAGCTTGATAATACTGTTTCGATAAATAAAAAAAAAATCGCTCAATTTGATATCCAACATTGAACACACGTCGCTACTCACGTCAAACGATAACACCACTCAAGTCACTGCAAACCAAGCAAATATGCGTACAAACTACTGTGGTAGACAAACAACAACGGAGTGAAAAGAAATATTTGGCATAGCCCGTATATCATAGAGCTCTAGATATGCTTCTCAGTTCTCAGTAAAGGGTAGTTTTCAACCAATTACAGATAGTGTATTTGGCATGACAACTGAAGAGTTGGTGACGAGAGAGGAGTGTATATATATACACTGTACGTGTGATCACAGATAAGAGAAGGTGGTGCGACTAGGGCAACTTAAGAGAGGTCTGAGAGGGGAGTTGAAAAAACTTATGAAAAATGCGGAAGGTGAATCTCTCTCGATCGTTTGAATGATTGATACAAGCTATTTTCTACATTATAGGTACTGGTCAGCACAATTACCCGTAACTCAGACGGGTATCCGGGTAACAAAATATTACCCGGGTAATACATTACCCGAACCCGACCCCGGGTACCTGGGTACCCGAAGGCATCACTAATATATATATATATATATATATATATATATATATATATATATATATATATATATATATATATATATATATATATATATATATATATATATATATATATATATATATATATATATATATATATATATATATATATATATATATATATATATATATATATATATATATATATATATATATATATATATATATATATATATATATATATATATATATATATATATATATATATATATATATATATATATATATATATATATATATATATATATATATATATATATATATATATATATATATATATATATATATATATATATATATATATATATATATATATATATATATATATATATATATATATATATATATATATATATATATATATATATATATATATATATATATATATATATATATATATATATATATATATATATATATATATATATATATATATATATATATATATATATATATATATATATATATATATATATATATATATATATATATATATATATATATATATATATATATATATATATATATATATATATATATTTATATATATATATATATATATATATATATATATATATATATATATATATATAATATATATATATATATATATATATATATATATATATATATATATATATATATATATATATATATATATATATATATATATATATATATATATATATATATATATATATATATACATAGATACATACATAGATACATACATAGATACATACATACATACATACATACATACATACATACATACATACATACATACATACATACATACATACATACATACATACATACATACATACATACATACATACATACATACATACATACATACATACATACATACATACATACATACATACATATATATATATATATATATATATATATATATATATATATATATATATATATATATATATATATATATATATATATATATATATAATATATATATAATATATATATTATATATATATTATATATATATATATATATATATATATATATATATATATATATATATATATATATATATATATATATATATATATATTGTCCATGCCAACAAGAATTACAACTAGGTATAACTTGGAAACTTGAACATCGGGATAAGGATCAAGTAAGATTTGAAATCTAGAAAACCCACTTTTATACACTCTTGTTCATCTCAATACCAGAGTCATGCTAGCCGTGTCCTGAATGCTTCAAGTAGACATATTCAAAACAACCAATCAATATATACCATAGTTTATACAGCAAATGCATGCTGTGTACAACAAAATAATACTATAATATTAATTAAATTGACCATTGTACAGTCTACCTTCAACAATAACTACAGAGAGAACGGTATTATGAACTAGGTATACTTTTGTTAGGCCTATTGCTTTTCAGTCTTCATGTAATTTCAATGAACCGTTTACTGTGTAGCGCAGGAAGACAGATATTTGGAGAACTTATCAATAATTCTTCATGACAATATATCTTCGTTACCCATTTAGGTTATACGAGTGTACGGCACAGCATGTGACATCATTGGAAAATATTATTCATCATTTTTACCATGTTCACTTGAATAAATCTAGTTTCAATTTATAAAATGAACTTACAAATGTTTCATTTCTCATAGATTATAGTTTTTGACCTTGAGAATACTACAATATTTTTCCATATTTATTATTGCTTACATTGTAATTGTATGGGTTAATTATGTGTATGATGAATACAGAATTTGATTTTTCTCAGTGATCAATTAACAATTAGATTACTTCTTGTATAAGAAATGAGATGTTTGTATTAGATATTTTTGTACATACTGTATCATTCTTTTAATTTTATATGCCTAATTTTAATACATTAATTCAATATTTGACAACTTTTTAGCAGAATTTTAAATTGTAATATTTCTTAAAACAGCCAGCATATAACAACAGATTTTCATTTTGAACATATTTTTCAGATTCTGTGTCAATATATTAATTCCCCTCAAAAATCCATGTAGTAAGAAGGCATTTTTCATCTACAGTAGATGTCAGTTCACCCCCAGAAATGATGATTGAACATTTCATTGACATCAAGTTTGTCTGTATAGCACAGAATTAAAATAAAGAAGCTAACTACAAGTAGTGTAGTTAACTGTGTAGAGATTCATTATCAGCGAGTTCCAAATATTAAAACAATGTTTGATGAATTCATTACTTGGCAATAATTAGTCTAATGAATTGCTACCATCTGATACAACACAAAAGCTCTGCAACTAATAATAATGATTTGTGAAACAAGTGTTGATACTAATCCGAACCTCATCAGCATACTCTTTGAACAATTGAAAAAGTGAAGTAAAGTATGTAGATGTATATCATAATACAGTATATAATTAAATATATCATTCATTATGTAAATACATCCCTAAACAGTTGTACTGTATGTATATCCTGAGTGTATAGGCACATCATGTTTGGTGAGCAAAAATATCCCTTTTAGAAATTATCGTACATATATGTACAAGCCGTCACATGTATCAATTGATAAGAGTCAATGTTGTTCACGGAGGTAGAACAGACACAAAACAAAGACCTACTAAGTCTAGATTTGGACAGGCAGGATATTAGAAAAACATTCTTATTCATTACACATAATAGAGAAATCTGATATAGTATCAGTTTTGATAAAATACTTGTATCCTAGAAAGAAAAAGGTTGTCTACCATCCAAAAAACACCATTATGTTTGTATAGCTGTGGTATCTACAGATTATCATGATTTTTCAGGACGAGGTTTACCCTAATGAATGTAACTTCATCTTTTGAAAGCATTGAATCACTAAAGTTGAGTTGATATCAGATAATTATATGATTAGCAAAGTTTTTACAAACACTTTATAAGTACACAACTTTCTAATATGGATACAAGT
>OZ023326.1:55350231-55355231 GCA_964007535.1 Brachyptera risi
ATTTTTCATTCTACATTTCCATACTTCTAGCTCATCTCACAACGCAAACCTCGCGTTTTCCTAGTTTAAAAAAAAATATTATTCTGATCTAGATTTAGTCTGCAGTATTATCTTGAACCATGAAGTAGCTTCCATCTTACATGACGTCAAAAAAATACCTGGCCTCATGACTTGCCTGGAATTTGGCCAAGTTATGCTGGCATGAGTTGTACTTGTCATGACTGTTACTTTATAATGTAGCAGTCATGCCTAAGAAGTAATATTCACAAACCAATGTGATACGTGGTAACTATTGATGTGATATTTTTAGATTCAGATTTCTTTGTACTATTCATTAAGCACTACAACAATGGAAATATTTTCACAATCGTCAAGAACGACATCTTTAGTTGCCCAAGATGAAATGCTGGCCATATTACTCAACCCATCATCGAGTAACCTTAGCGCGAGAGATTTAGGATATAAATTTTCGGCAGTTACTGACATTTTTGAGTTACATGAGCAAAGCGAAGACTCAATTTCACCATACCCGAAAAAAAAGTACTTGTTTTTTTGTTTGTTTTTTTGTTCGCGCTCCACAGGTCAGACGAAAATTCAAAATTAGTTGAACTTGGCACACACAAGTATCATTATCTAATTCGATACTGTATAGTTTTGAGGCGCGATCGGTTGAACCACTTCTGAGAAAACTCATTTCAAAGTTTTCAAAAATCCCATAAGAATAGCCCAGAGAATAAAATGCATGAAAAATTTATTTATTTATTTATTTATTATTAACTCTTGCAGTTGCACATAAATGTGCGGTGGCAAGTTCCCTATCAGTCCTATCCTATCGCCTCCCTAACCTTCTGACGGAATAGCTTCAACCCTATTTCATCCTCAAGTATACTTCTACTAAGCCCATTCCAATCCCTACCTGTCCTATTCAAGAAAGAGAACTTACCGACATCTAATCTAGCCCCCTTTATAACTACTGCTCTATCATGACTTCGCCTACCCCCATACCCTGACTCATATCTTTCAATCAACCTATTCAACTCTCCCCAGCCCCCTTCTCCTTCCATTACCCTGAAGAAATTACAGATCCGATCCTCCTTTCTCCGTATTTCCAAATCCCGCCATCCCAAGTCTCGGATCATCTCAGATGGACTCTCCAATATTCTCACCCTCTCCCCCCTTTCATTCTCCCCCCATTTCCACCTCCTAACCCTACCTGTAACCCTTCTAACTGCAATCCTTTGCACCCTTTCCACATCCCTTATCTCACCTAATCTATAAGGATCCCAAACTGAACTAGCATATTCCACCATGGGACGCACTAACGAGAAATAAGCCTTTTCCTTTATCTCCATACTTGTCCCCCTAAGCTGCCTCATGACAAAGTTTAGTGCATTTATACTCTTTTTTACTATTCTCTCAATCTGACTCCCCCACCCTAGATATTTCATCCGAGAGAATTCAAATTCTCAGGGAATTTTAATCTGATAATGATACACATTATTCCGAACTTCCACTCAAATCGGATCAGCCATTTTGATGTAAAAAAATATATGATGTAATTTGTATTAATCATTCAAAGCTATTAAGATACCTATTAAATCTAAGCTACAGGTGACACCACTTAATTGTAAACGATTAAAACAAAGCCTTCTTTATTATCATAGAAATTATTACTGAAAAATAAGATGGCAGTGATGTAATGGTTTGGATCTCAAGGTGTATAAATATATAATAACCAATCCAAAGATAAGTTGATATGTTCCAGCTCATCCATCAATGCGGCAACACATAACGCGTTTGCCTAGTTTAGAGAAAATTAGTTTGTTTCATGATGAGTTTGAATGATGAAATATGAGTAAACACTACTGTAGTTAAGAAATTACTTCTTTTCTCTCTCCAGTCATTATTCTTACTTTTGTCATGAATGTTACTTTTATCATTTTGCGCACTCAACTTTTGGTAAATGTACATCCAAATTGGGTTCAATAATGGCTGAACTGATCATAATAGGCAACTTTCTGTATGCTTTTCAGTAAAATATCAATTTTCAGTTAGGCCTACACATTTTTTGTCTATTCAGTTTCTAAGACATTCTATTTCAATAAAGTAACATTCATGACAAACAAACTGCTATTTGAGTAATACATTTAAAAAATGATTCAAGTTGTATGTGCCTGTGTTACCGGTACTCCGATACCTTTAGGTTGTTTCATGGGAAAAAGAGTCCAATTGCACGGTCTTGGAAAAACATTTTTGTAGCGATGAATAATGAACGGACAGAAAATATAAATAGGTGTCCAAGAGAATTGAACAAACTTTCCATAATGAAGTGTCTGACTTTTTCAAAATCATTTTTGATAGAGCTATGCTTAGATTAAATTGATAGAAATCACTATTCTAAGCGAAAACATGAAAAAATTTCGACCAAATTTTTTTTTTCGTGTGTACATCGAGAACTATATTGCCAAGGGCACCTGGTACTTGAAAAAATTCCAACTCATTCAGAACACTTCATAAATTGAATTGATTGGAAACTATTTTTAATCAGTTGGTAGCGTAATGCTGCGGACTTTTGTTGAGCTACCCTGTTATAGAGAGATAGGATAGAGAACGTCTTGTCACTCAAGTTGCAGTTCCAGGTAGACTGAATATGCAGAGGCTCGCGCCTGAGGCTAACAACAAGGGATTCTTATTTTCGAAGACAACTTCCTGTGTGTGGTGTGTTGATCCTCGATTCTCTTCTCAATTCTTGGTTCTAGCTCTCCCGTTGTTTGACTTGCTTTTTATTATTATTCAATTTTAATTGTTTTTTCAACAAAATTCAAATAGCTGAGTTCTTGTATGAAACATTTGATAAATTAAATTGAGTGTATATTGTAATCATCATTTCACATTCGTTCAAAATTCGAGCTCTTGATCTTATCAATGATGTCAATAAATATGTATTTTTTCATTTTTCAAAAATTAAATGTCATGTAATTTCAATGAGGGTTGTTAAAGATAAATTTTGGAATCAGTCGTACGATATTATAATGTATTCATTTTTTATCAGCTAAACTTGAATCCCAAAAATTTTATCATTTATAAATATCATGGTTACTATACTATTGTCATGAATGATTATTACCAACATTATTGTGTCGTATCTTTAATAATTCACATGTTTTTCGTGAGAAAATGTCATTGTTGCATTCTCGATCTCAATGCTGAACCTAGTTAATCATAAAACTCCACATGTATTCTGCCTCATGATGCCCATCCGCTTGTGATATCATTGTAGATATTATTAGTTGAGCGAAGCGGAGACTCAATTTCACCATACTCGAAAAAAATAATATGTTGGTTTTGTTCCTTTTTTCGGGCTCCACAGGTAAAACGGAATTGCAAATTAGAATGAAACTTGGCATACACAATCAAGTGTCCTCACCTAATTCGGCACTGTATAGTTTTGAGGCGCAATCGTTTGCACCACTTCTGAGAAAACCCATTCAGTGTTCTAAAAAACACGTAAGAATAATCGGAGGAGAAAATTCGGAATAAATATTTCCTTTCAATGAATTCAAATTTTCACGGAACTTTAATATGATACACATCATTCCAAAGTTTCACATAAATCGGATAAGCCGTTTGGATGTCAAAACAGTATTAAGTAATTTTTGCACAGCGATCAAACGGTCAAACGTGGTAACAAACCCATCAAATCTAACAGCAGGTGTCACTAATCAATTTGTAATGATTAAAATGAGCAATGAGTACAACAGGAAGGCAGGAACATGATTGTTTTGAACTCAAGGTGTATAGGTTTCCATTACATGGCATATAAATATGTCTATAGGCGCTCATTCGCCTATCGCTCATTCAACAACACATATGTTGCGTTTTCCTAGTTTCTAAATATGAGTAATGGCCCACCCCATGCCATACAGCTTTATTGCATTGCTATTTTTTTCTATTTGTTACTCTATATCATTATTTTGTGTGAAGCATTTTTCAATGAATAAAATATGAATAATGGAATCTGAAATCTTGACCGAGTATGATTTGTTACGTTGTGATCCTAATTCAGTCAAATATGCTCCTATTTTCATAAACAAAAAAGATTTGGTATCACATCAACAATTCCGACGCGTTTGAATTACTCAATTATGCATCAAAAGAAAATGTTCCTTCACTTTTATCGCATTTTTATTGATCTATTGTGTTCTACTGAGCAGGTAGGTCTTCGATACCTTCTGCATTGTTCGCGACAAGAGTCAATTGGGTCTGAAGATCGGGCGATAAGTCCGGTATTGTCTGGCTTGTGGACCATCCCATTTGCAGCTCTCTTTCAAGTTTTCACGTGTATATTCCTGTGTGGAGCGAAGACAAGCATGTCCTCTCTCTAGAAGGGTAGCAGCTCGAATGAGACGGACTACCCGAGAGTACTGTTATTATCAAATATGGCGGTTCTGAATACCCCTTAAAGGAAGTGATGTATGGATTACAATAGAATAAAAGGTTTTTCATATTGCAATCGATTATTGAGTGTTGGTAACATTCATGACATTTTTCTACGCATTGTTGTATGAACTACTTCATAAAATGTGAAATAATAATGTTCCAGCTCAACGCTTTTTTTTTATTGAAAGTTTAAATAATGTTCTTGGTGATTCTATTACAAAGATCGAATATTTGAACAGTTCTATATTTGAAATGTGTCTTTCCCAAATCAGCACTTTTTTTGATAATAGATTTGTTTGTTTGTCCTGAACTACCTGCACTGGTTCTTCAGTTCTTGCACTTTCGTGTTTGTTTGTAACCGTGGTGCTGCACCAAAGCTACCATGGCCGACCATGGCGGAAATCGAACCCCGTTCTCCCGAACGACGGTTCAGTGTGTTACCACTCGGCCACGCGTCTCGGTTCGGTTCTATATTCACAATTATGCATTATTTATAGTAAACTAACGAATATTTATATGAAAATCACTGGCGTTATCACTTTATTGATGAGATAACAAGA
>OZ023326.1:55360231-55382026 GCA_964007535.1 Brachyptera risi
AATTCCAGAAAATATTTCTTCAGTTCTATTTTAAGAAAAACATCCTTCATGATGTATAAGGCCTAGAATGAATCCAATAATGTCAAAATATGGAGAATTCATGATATTGAAATCTATTGTTGTAGCATAACAACCCCACCAACAGGTTATATGGGGGATTGAAATAAAATCATTTGAAATATATTCTTTAACTCATCATGTATAATTAATGATATAGTTCCAAAGGTAACTAATAATGAAACCAAATGACTAGTGACAAATATATTCATTATATGGTATGTAACCAACAGTTTCCGATCGATCCAAAACAATATGGCGCTTCCAACCCCCCCCCCCCCCCACAAACACATTTTGCAGCCATCAAAAATGGTTGGACCCCTAAGCTGCTACTACATGATGATCCTGTCATTGTCTATACAAACAGCTACTAAGGTTATTTGGGGGTACAAACAGTAAGATAACGACGACAGCCGGATATGAAGTGAAAGTCTATTGTTAAAACTGATATAGAACATGAGCAATCAAGCTGGAATATTGGCTATATATATTTATGCGTCACTTTCTAATTTATTTTCACGAGTTTTATGTAGTAAGTCATATAATATGCCTACTTTATTCTTCTTTGTGCTCTTTCGCATTAGTGATGCATTTGATTGCGATGCACAGTTTTTTGTTGATCCAACTTGCTTCACATTAATCAAGCTGGGATCATGTTGAAGTGTTTGGGTTGCAACTTCGGCCAACATATCGAGAAGAGCAGCTGTACCAAGACGCAGTGGAAGGTTATTGGCATTGCAGCGGGTTGTAATGCCAGCCGTATATGAATTATCTAGGGAAGAGAAATAATCGTTTAGTTTACAAAGTGTCTATTCTCATGACCCGACCCACGAATGTACTATTTCCACGAACTGGCGTATTACTCGCATGAACTATACCCACGTGGTCACTTCTATTCCTACGAACGAGCTCACAACATGCACTTTCCGGTAGCATTTGATTGCCTAGAGGGCACTGGACTCGGGAATGTGATATTAGTAGGCCTAGTGGAAACGATTAAAATGATATAGTTATGCTAGTTTATATGAAATACTCGATGATTAATAATATTGTATTCAATTTCACAGAAAATGTACCGTGAAACTAGCACTAAAAACAACAATAGCATTTTTTCAGATCCAATCTCAACTGATGAAATTTATAACTTGATATGTAATTTGAAAAATGATTCGGCTGGTGGTATCGATAATAATAATAATAATAATAATAATAATTTTTTTATTAATACTGTTTGATCAAGTACATGATATTGTCATCGTCAAAATAAAACTAAATACAGAGATTGACTTGAGTGTACATTTATTAAAAACAATTAACCAATATATAGCCTTGCCCTTGGCACACATCTTCAATTTAAGCTTTGAAACAGGAGTATTTCCCAGAAGATTTAAAGATCAACAAGGGCAAATAAAAAACTCTCGTAGAAAACTATAGACCAATTTCACTCCTAACCCACCTATCTAAAATATTATAAAAATGTATTAAAGTCAGGCTTATTGAATTTCTTGATAAATACAGTGTGATATCGCCAAATCGGTTTGGCTTCAGATCAGAGGTTAGTACATCCGATGCAATTTATGAATTAACTAGCAAAATATATAAATCACTTGATGACAATATCAAATCCCTAGCAGTGTTCATTGACCTAGCTAAGGCCTTCAACACTGTTGACCATCAGTTACTTTTAGAAAAACTTATATATTGGAGTGCAAAGATTACCACTGAAATTACTGAAAAGTTACTTGAATGAAAGGGAACAAATTACCAAGATAGGAAACTCAAACAGTGAGAAACAATTGATAACTTATGGCATACCACAGGGTACAGTCCTAGGGCTAATTTTATAAATTTATAATTTATATCAATAACTTATGTAATCTAAATTTCATCGGGGACGTAATAACATATGCCGATGATTCTGTGATCTTTTTTCAGGAAGCTAGTTGAGAAAAATTATTTCAAACAGCCAACGAATCAATGAGATTGGTGTACGCGTGGCTGAACGATAACATGCTGACACTTAATAAAACTAAAAAAGTCTATATACCTTTCACAATAAATTCAAAAACTCACCCAGGCCCCAATCATATATTAAAATTACATCATTCCCATTGTTTTATGAATAATCATATATGTAATTGCTACGAGATAGAACCAGCTGATACTGTAAAATATCTAGGTATAACTATTGATAGACACATGAAATGGCATGCACACATAAAAGACACGGTAACTGAATTGAGGAATGTTCTATATATATTCTATAGGCTAAGAAATATTTTAACGAAAAAATTACTAATTATGTTCTACTCGGCAATTGCTCAAAGTATTATACAAAATGGAATTATTGGATGGGGTGGTGCGAGTAAGAAAAACATTTCTTCTATTTTGGTAATGCAAAATAGCATAGTAAAGATCTTACTAAACAAAAGCTCTCGGTATTCCACCTTCCTCACATACCATAGTACTGAAGTAATGGATGCACGACAGCTCTATATAAAAACAATTTTATCATTTCCACATAAATATTCACATAGATTCAAACCACCTCTTCCTATTTCTGAAACACATAACACTAGATCTGAACACGATAGTTCCAATAATCTATTAACAATTTGTAGGAAAAAACAGAGAGGTCAACAACATTTAGACTTCATAGGTCCCAGGATATACAATTCTATACCTTCACAAATAAAGTCGATTCCACCACCGAATATAAAAAAACTTCAAATCCAGAATCAAAGAATGGATATCTGAACAAGGCCGAGATGTATGTAAGAACTATCTTTATTTTTAATTCAATTCATTTAAAATATCATGGGCATACATGAATTGTTTTTTGTTTCTACTTGCTATTGAGTTTATTATGTATTTATCTATGTACGCATATGTGTGTATGTGCATATGTATGTGTGTATGTAATTGTATATCCTCATATCCTTTTATTATTCAATTTGAAATTTTCAGAAAAATTGGCATCACAAGGTAGTTTTTGTATAAGAGAGCCAATTCTTATTTTGATTATTTGTGTTTACGAACCATCAAAAGCTTGTTTTTAGAGATAGCCCGCACACAAGAGCTTGTTATTCTTAGGTGGGCTTCTCTCTATTTATTTAAATTCTTTTTTCATTCACCTGTTTATTAATATTCTATCATGTACCATCAACTATTATCATTATGTATTATGTACTATTGGAGAGAATAAAATTTTGTTTTAATAAAAAAAAAAAAAATTGCCAGTATCCATTTCAATTAAATATAAAGCAATTGATCTGAGATTGTTTATGCCGTGAAATAATACTGTACTTAAGTTGAAATAACTAGAAAAAATTGCAGCTTCACAGTTAATATACTGGCCTGTTGTTCTCAGGGTCAAGGGTTCGATCCTTACTTATCGGGAATATTTTTGAAAAATGGAGATATTATCAAATAAGGAGTGGCTATTCATACTCCTACCTCAAACAGTTGAATGGTACAACTGTTGACTTTAGGTTAAGTTGATTAGGTTAGGTTGGTCAGGTTAGATTGGCAAGTTTAGGGTGTTTCAGCTAACAACGTCACTGACGGCTATTTCTCCGTAGGTCAGCATAGTGTAGTTGAAACAGAATTACTCCAAAGACATATGAATCATTGCTACAGTAAATTCAACACTCAAAGTAACAAGAGATCGCGCTAGTGTCGTCGACAAAATTCCATTATGGCCGCTGAAACGAGGATACATGGTTGATTAGCACTATTGGTTCCATATACAATGGCAGGCGCACCGATGTCAAATAAGGGATTTCTCGTTAATATGTGGGCTTACACGATACTTCAATATTTAGATTTAATGGACAATTAAAAAAAAACATTCACTTTGGCAAAATTCAACCCCAAACTTTGTGTATTATATTCTCAACTTCATTTGATCTCTTTGATTTGATGGAAGTAATAATTGAAGTTGAAATTCCTTTTATTTTACAGTCTAGTTCATACATCAAGTGTGTTCACAAAAAACCCACAAAGCTTGATTATAATAATAATAATATGATGATAATAATTCTTTTATTCAAATATAACAAAGTACATTGTTGTAGAACAAGTCAAGATAAGTTGTATTTCACTAAAACATAGTATATGTATTTAAAACATCATTAAAACAGAGAAAATTAATTAATCTCTAGGAACCTCACTTGGGTTGTTGAAATTCAAAAGCTGCTTACATATTCCCCTACGTCATAAAGCGGGTTTGAGACTAAAAGTTCTTTCACCTTTCGTTTGAAGGTTATGTCTTTTCTCTAAATCCTAATCTCTTGTGAGAGTTTATTATAGAGAATGGCACCCGCATTCAAAGTGCTCCTACTGAACAGTGTCAGATCATGTGTTTGAGTGAAAATATCACTCCTGTGACGGGTGTGGTGGTCGTGTATCTGGTCTTTCGTTACATGGGCTGATAAGTTTGTTCTGACAAACATGATTGAGCTGAATATGGATAGACAGGGAGCTGTTGATATTTCTAGCTGCTTAAAGAAGGGTTTACATGACGTTCGGCTTGATACTCCAACCATGTATCTAATAGCCCTTTTCTGGATGACAAGTAGGCTTCTCATGTGCGGTGACCTGCCCCAGAAACAAATTCCGTAGGAGAGGTGTGACTGGAAGAGGGCGAAGTATGCCACTTTCAAGATTTTCATACTGGTAGCCATCTGGAGGTTGCGTAACAGGAAGGCAGAGGTTGCAAGTTTCCTAGCAACAGTTCCAATGTGTGTCAACCAGTTGAGTGTGTTATTAATAGTGATTCCTAGGAACTTTGTTTCGTTGCTCTCCCTTAAACTAACCCCCATGAGTTTGATCAAGGGACTTGAGTCGAGTTGTCTTTGACGCATATGGAATTGTAGGAAACTTGTTATGCTACTATTTATCATGAGTTTTGCTGAGCTGCACCACTTCATCATGCTTGATGCCGCTGCGTTTGCTACGTGCACCATCTTTTCTTTCAGGTCAGATGTAACTAGGTGACTCGTGTCGTCCGCGAACAGGGCTATGGTCCCAGGGCCCAAAGACTCTGGCAGGTGGTTAACATATAAGATGTAGAGCAGCAGGCCTAATACTGTGCCCTGAGGAACTCCAATGCGTGTATCTTTGGGACCCGATTGAGCAGCCCCTTCCGATAACGAAACAATTTGTCTTCCATCTGAGAGAAAAGAGCTGATCCATTTTAAGGGTATACCTCTAAAGCCCAGATTTGTTAAGGTGTTGGCAAGTAGCTGATGGTCTATACTGTCAAAAGCCTTTGACATGTCATAAAACAAACCCAAGGCTTGGGATCTTGTGTCTAAAGCTCTGTAAATTGATTCCAGGAAGCTGTTTATGGCAAGCAAACTTGATTTCCCCTTTCGGAAGCCAAACTGGTTGCGGGAAAGAAGATCATTTTTCTCTAAGAAACTCATGATTCTAGAGTGCACCACCAGTTCAAAAACTTTTGAAAACGACGACAGTAGTGTCATCGGCCTATAATTCTCAGGGAGAGACTTGCACCCTTTCTAGTGAATTGGTATGATCTTAGCTGTTTTCAATTTCGCTGGAAACGCTCCTGTAGATAGGGAGCAGTTATAACATCTACAGAGGGCTCACAAATGTGTCGTGCACAAACTCTTAGTAGATTACTAGGAACCTCATCCAACCCAGCTGAGTGCTTTGTGCATTTGGTGTTAATGATGCGTATAATCTCCTGGTTACTGACCGGCGTAAAGAATATTTGGCATGTTGGGCTTTTCGGTAGTTTGAGGTGGATATCAGAATTGCTACTTTCGCACCTGTTGAGTGTAGGAATTTTACTCTGCAGTTTGTACACAGAGTTGCAGAAGTAATTGTTTAATATGTTTGCGCAATCCCGGGGGTCCGTGACTACTTTGTTCATTGTGGTAAGTTGAATTTTTGGCCTAGTCGAAGAGGGTATCTCAAGTTTACCTTGGATAATTTGCCAAGCAGCAGAGCATTTTGTTCCCTGAATTAGCTATGTGCATGTCATTGAAAGCTTGCTTTGCCTGTTTAATAGCCTGCATGTGCGATCTATTTTGTTCCCTGAATTAGCTATGTGCATGTCGTTGAAAGCTTGCTTTGCCTGTTTAATAGCCTGCATGTGCGATCTCCTGAAGGCACTGTGCTCCTGCTTCAAGTAATCGTTGTCGCTATACTTCATAAGAACGTACATATGTCTTAGTTTCTCGGTCGACTCGCGTTTTTATTATTATATCGCGTAAAGATATAATTGATTGGGTTCAAGTGTGATTTCTAAGGAAACATTATCAAGAAGATTTCTATAGTAGATCGAAATATTTAAAATCGACTTGGATAAAAATTATTGCATTCTATAAAATTAATCTTTTGAACTATGATTCATTCTATCTAGCTAAGCACAACAAAAACTGTTGTCATTTTCATTTCTTTTAACAAAAATGAGACATATTTGTAGGCCTACTCAACATCCTATTATTCATTATATGAAATTATATTGTTCTTGATTCGTCTTTACTGTACAATTCCCAATTTCAGCAATAAAAATTTGCCACAATAATAAAAATTACCGACCACATTTTCTCCTCTAGGCCCCTTAGTGCAAAGCTAAGATATTTTGTGGGCAGGATATATTATCGGCCTATTATTCAACAAAATTATCATACAGACTGGAAGTAGACCCGGATTAGAATGCTTTTCTTATTATTAAACACTGCCGCCACAAAATGACCTCGCTGTCAACATGCCTCTAAGCCCAACATTCACTCAAAAGTAAATTTGAAAATTACGCACTTGCTAGATAATACAACATACCGGTATTGCTGATATTATTATACCAACGAGACGGGTGAACCAGTAGCTAAAACGCTGAATTTCATTGTTGATCTTATAGTGATCATACAATACCATATAAATAATAAAATGCCTGAATAATTGACTAAACTTAACTCATCATCACCGAGTTTGGTGATGAAAGATTAGCTTTATTCCAAAAAAAAAAAAAATCAAACTGGCATCAGCAATGTCAAGCACTTTCCAGTCAATCCTCTCACTGGCTGTAAGGGGCTTTTCCCAATCAATTACGTCGATTTTGACATTACATTTTTGTAGAAATAGTATAGCCATTTCATGTGTTATTCAAGTGCACGTGCGTAACCTATCCTCGTTTCAACAGTTCACACTTTCACCGCCGCGCGCGTATCTGCAACTTTTAGTGTCGAATAGTAGTAAGAGATGGTGGTAACGGTCCATCATTATGTATGTCCGTCAATATTCACGAATTGAGTGTATAGGCCTACATATTTTTCAGATTAGGTCCAACTTTCAAAAAAAATAATATTTAGTGGTTACAAAATTATAAACATAATAATTGAAATGAAATTCCCAAACATTTTAGCCTTCTATTAAGAAGCCAGTCAGACACAAAATCTAGTGCTGAAAAGAGGACATGTCCGGGTCAACCGTATGTGATATACCGGTAATTGTAATGAGATGAATGAGTATACAATAATATTGTTCATAATTCAATGTTTATTAATAATACGTTAACAATCGTAAACACAAATATCCTAGGTAAAGGCCCATGACGAACTGACTTGTCCGTGCTTGCTGGCACAGTTGTCTGTATATATACTTGAATAGAATAGAATAGAATAGAATAGAATGTCTTTATTTATCATGTACATACAAACGTCATACAATCAAAAAGGGCGAGGTTCGATCACATGACCGTTCTTCCACCTAACCTTTATAATTATTTAATAATACGAAAGACAAGAAAATAAATAATTATTCATTAACGTATTAGTGTAAAAAATTATCGTAAACTACATGCTAAGATAGAAATAGCTTATAGAGATTGAATTGGGACAATTAAGTTAGTATATAGAATCTATTTTCAATATCTAATCTATTATTTACTTGTATATCCGATTATATATATTATATATCACTGGCAGGTGGCGCTCCTCATATGCGACTTGCCATGATTATGGAGTAAATGATTCGCCTCCCCCCCCCCCCTCCCCCTAGGCACAACAACTGAGATTGTAAGTATTAAATTGAGTGCATGTTAGTTGTGTAATTATCGATATATTATCGATATAACATGGGAATATGTACCCATTAACCCAGGTCGGAATAAGTGACATCTCCATCTCTTCCGTCAATGTGCGTACTCATCAAGATGCATTGAGGGTTGCGTTGCTTTGCCGGTTGGAGATGGTGTCTTCACTTCCTATCCCTCTCATGTTGAAAATATGTTCTAATTCACGATCCACGTTTAAAGAACTATTGACCGTGCGTAGATAAGTGGTGATAAAAGGAACTAACTTTACTCAATAATGTTAGCTTAGCTAATTACAGCTGTCATCAAGTTTGTCAGCCTTACAGCCGATTCTACAAAATAACACTATAGATAGCTAGCAGCGATCGATATTTCTCAGGAAAGTAGGCCTACTCAGGAAATGGAACGTGTTTTCGAATCAGTGAAATCACCATCTCTAACCCACAAACCAATGCAACCCTCAATGCATCTTGAGAAAGCTCCCCCCTCCCCCTCCTCTACTTTTTCCTCCTGGCCCCTCAACCACCGCCTTCCCACTCTCACTGCCTCTTTCTCTCTCTCTCCCTCTCAAACACACACGCACAGTTTATCCTTTTGCAAGATGTTTCTCTCTTAATTATAGGATGCATTATAGGTCAAAGTGGCTATAACCAAACGCGTACTCTGAAATGTATGCGTGATATTACGTTGTTGTACTGTGATGCCAGCTCATTAACACGGTGTCTTTTTAAGTGTAGTGATTCTCTTTACGCTGATACCAGAATAAAACTGTTGACGATTACGCACGCGCAGCGCCAAGCGAGGATATTTCATATTTCCAATACTATCAAATTTTTAGCTTGTTATACGACCGAAGCCACAAACTTTATTTGAAGAGATAGAGCTTGAAGCCCGCAGGGCTATACCTGCTGTCTGTTGATATTTATATTGTGCAACCTGTTGCATACTTATAATGCGACCACTTGCAGCAACTTTTGATCCAAATATTCAATAAAATATATGGTATACTAGTAATGTGTTTTCTTCGTTATTTCTCATCCGATTGTTGTAAAAATCATTGAAAATGTGTATAGTGGTTTTTTCGTATTCAGTAAAATTTTTGGAGCTTTTGAAGAATTTTTGTTTTTCAAGTATTTTCCTCCAGGCTGTTCCAAAGGGGATTCGCCAAACTTTCCAAATTTTTTCCGTATTTTAATCGTTGAACCGATTTTTCTGAAAAAACAATCCCACCTTATTCTGGTGTGATACCAATACAGAGAAAAAGTTTCTCAAGCCCATTTCTTCAAGTAAATGGAATGAAAGTCTCTACACTCATCTAATTATGATAATGATGACAACAATGCTAATGATAATAATAATAATGATCATAATACTAATAGCAAAAGTAACAATGACTAATAGGTACAATAGAATAGTATATAGGACCAGGCTAGTTCAATTTGACAGTTCTGGCATCCACATGTGGATGGCACTTGCTACAAGTTGTCAATAATGAATGGCATGCTGATGAGAGGAACCTCTCTTCAACGTGAATAAATCTAATTATGTTATAACAATACAATTTATAATCTATTAAAATCCTATTGATAATAATCAAACTTTATTGATAATTAATTACTGATTGGCGCGAGCGTCCATTCTCACAGACGCGTAGTAGGCCTACTAGGCCTATACGAATACTTGTAAAATCTTCCAGTATAAAAATCAACAAATTCAAAAAAATAGCAACAGACAACTCTTATGATAAAATTCACTCGTAGCCTGTATAATTTGAGATCTACTTACTACTGGTTTGGCTACATTCATTGGTGGAATGTAACCCTTTTTCCATATTTGTCTATTTATCTTTGTTCTCTACTGTCACAAATAATACAGCAGACAGCTACAGGTTTATTTGGTAAACATCGACTGATCGACAGCCATCTTGCAGTACATTTTCTAAAATGCACATGAGCTGGGTGAAATTTGCGCACGCGGCTTGGCGGGTGACTTGAAGTCAGTGCTTGAAGCACTAGCTGTCAATGGAAACATTATTTTCATATTATCGTAATTTCAGCAGGTATTCACCAAATCATTGAATTTGTAGTGTTTCCAATGACCAAAGGTATTCGCAATCCTCGCAGCCAAGACCTAGTCTGGACCTACATATGATGAACATGTGAAAAAGGCCTAGGTAATTCAAGTCGATATAGGCCTAGGCTTATGTGACACTGAACATGTGGAGGATTTTTGACATTCTTCTTATAAATTTCAAGGTTATGTCGATCGTGAATATTACGTAATGAAAACTTATCTTGTAATAGGCCAACCGTATTGGCTATAGCCCAACATTGGAATATTTTACCTATCACTGAAGATCAATATTCTATGAGTAAGCTTACAATCAAGTGGATATTCTTCCTGCAGAACCAGACTTTAAATATACGTGTTAATAACCTTTTTGTATACATGCATCCCAAGGCCTGCCTACGCTAGGGCGGAGGCCTACAATTTGGGGATGTCCAGCAACCAAAAAGTGTATATAAAACTTCTTTTCTTTGCCAAAGCAAGAGAATTATCAGGCATTAAAGAATGTGAATTTGAAACTGAGTCTTCTACAACATATACACACTTATTGGATAGTGTCGTACAAAAGTTCTCGTTGGAATCCATTCGTAGCCACTTGATTCTTGCTGTTAATGAAGAATACTCATCTGTAGGCACTTCACTCTTATTGAAAGGAGGAGACGAAATTGCGGTTATACCACCTCTCAGTGGAGGTAAGTAACCTATACCAAGAATTTAGGATGAGGTTGTTGATTTAATTCATTACAAAGATGCAATTTTATTCATCATGAAAAATATGTAGACCTACATCATATCAGGCGCGGCTCGAGAACGTTTCAACAACTGAGGCCCAAAATTTTAAAAAGCATATAAAACCCACAATCACAAGGGGGCCTAGAAGTTTGGTTAGTTACCATAGTTCCGTTGGTCATTTTGCAACAATACGTAACATCAGCGTCAGCCTGGAGGCTCAGATACTACCCGGATAAAGGAAATCAGAGCCTAATGCTTTGAAAGGCCTATTTAGGCATGATGAAAGTGAAACGGCGCGTACAGCCGCCATGCAGCCGCTCAGAGTCACGAGGGTAAAATGTGTGTAAAGGCCCACGTTGGATTCTCACTAGAAGGATGCAGACTCTATAATGCGTTGTGAGATGAGTGTAATATATACTATCGTGTATTCACGAAAGAAGAAAGTGGTCTACCAAGAAAATGTTACACTAATATCTCCATTGTATTTGTACAGGCTGGCTGTGGTATTTTTTGAGCGTCACATTTTTTCATGACGAAGCTTGCGATAAGAAATGCAACTGCATCTTTCAAAAGCGTTGAATCGAGAGATGCGAGAAATGTATTTTTTTATTATATTGGGTTTAAACGACGTACTATACTGATGGCTACAATTTATTGGCGTCGGTGGATGATGAATGAGATGATGGGATGATGAGATGAAAAGTTATTTTATTAGGTGTTTTGGATGGTGGGAAGGAGTCGGTCGTGACCAAGGAACCATCCTAGTATCAACTTGAACGACAGAGGGAAACCATGAAAAACTCCTGTCAGGATGGTCTACCATGGCGGGAATCGAATCCCGGTCCCCCGAATGATGGTTCAGTGTGTTACCACACGGCCACTCGTCTCGGTACCCAGCTGTCGATCAATTTGCTGAGCAGTTTTTGAGAAATGTAATTACCAGAGCTCTTACAGTTATTATGTTGGTAGGGACCTACGTTCGTATCGGTATATTCATATGAAATATATTTAGAAGCTTCATTCACATCTTCATTCTGAAACTATCAAGTCTTGTCATTGCGATATTATACAACCTACCTACTGGTCATCCCTAGACCCTAATGAAAGAAATAATCAATAGTTCCAATATAAAGCATTCACATTCCATAAACGACTACCGGTAGATCAAATTCCTCTATACTTCGTGATTGTTGTGGAAAAATATAACTGTCTGTGAAAATTGCATTATAGTCACATTGAATTCAAACATCAACATTTTACTTCATGCTATGTTTACGGGGATTCACCAATCTTTCAACCTTATTTAAATTCCCAAAAAGTGTGGGATTGATTTTCGTAAAAACAACAACAATATGGCCAGGGATTTATTCTGGTATGACACCAATATCTAGGAAAACTGTCAATACGATTGGTTACTTTGTGTGACTTCTATCCTGGGATTGATACAAATAAATTATGAGAAACAAACCCCGATTTTGTGAAGTATCAAGTGAAATGGAAGTCTTTGCACGCATAGATTCCCTTACATACAAGAATATATTCCAATGTAAGAACTTTTTAATGGAATATTTATTTTTATCTATCAAGTCTTTCTCTAGTTGGTGTTGCCCGTATTCTCGGTATCCTTGTGAGTCAGTCGGTCGTCGGACCCTGCATCTAATTAAATTAAATAACGCGAAGTGACAAATGGCTAACAGTCGTGCGTATTACGTAAAGCCGACAATAATATTAATCACCGCGGCATAATGCATTTTTGTTGAAGTTCTGCAAATACAGACAAATATGTTTGTTAATTAATAGCCCTACTCATAAATATTGGAATCAGATGATAACTTCAGATTAATAAGACGTTGAATTGCATTGTATCTGTAATCGTAACAATGTGTTTTGTGAGATATAGGCCTACACCTGGGCCCAGATTCACAAAGAATTTTATCTTGAAATATTTTAGCGCTTGGCCCGTTCTAAGTTAAAACAGGGATATCACGTTCTAACTTTATAACGGTTTTATCCTTATTGCCTATTCACAAAGAATTTTGAGATAATTTTACCGTGATGTTAACTTTCGCCCCAACTGTCCGTGCCGTTGCCGTGTGACGTCATTATTTTCGACTGTCAACCAATGTGAGCAAAGAGCGGTATGTCAATTAGTTTGTAATAACGCGATATAAACATAAAATACTTGTTCCCTACAGCTAGATAATATTTAAAATCATAATGAATGCATAAAATGTTGTATACTTTCAAGTTTGTTGTTTTCTAATTGTTGTGAATCTTCTTGTTGTTGAGCATAAGGCTTTGCATTTTGTTTTCCGCTAATTCTATCAGCTGTCATCCGAGATTCCCAAATGTGAGGTTAAGATTGAATATTAAGTATGATGATCGACAATCGTAATTCGGATCGTTTCTTTGCTCCCAACCTCTCTAGATTTTCATTTTCAATCTTCTAAATATGAAAGACGTGTCAGAAATAAAATTTCTCGGAATAACTCTGAACAATACTTTAAACTGAGCCAGCCATATTCAAGCCGTCTGCCCGAAAATAGCATCAGGATGCTTCCTCATCAGGAGACTTTTAGATTTTGTAAATATTGATACAGTTAAAATGATATATTTTGCGTACATTCAATCTCGCCTCCAATACGGCATCATCCTCTGGGGCAACTCACCGCACACCTCAAGACTATTCTCACTACAGAAGTCAGCAGTAAAATACATGGCAGGCGCGAGTCTCAATCCTTGCACTGATACATTTTATAAAGACTCTTGTAGACCCCTTTTTAAAAAACTAGGAATTCTTCCACTGCCATGTCTTTATATATATAACTGTATTATCTTTTTCAATGAAAACAGTCATCTAGTAAATGTTAATAAATGTAGACACAACTATGAAACGAGGCGTAAAGAGAATTTTAATATGGTTCAACACAATCTTACTGTCTTTGCTAAGGGCCCTATATGCTGGCTGTAAACTTTTGAATGCTCTTCCTACTAATGTTGAGATTTTAACAACCAAACCAAATGTTTTCAAACCTAAACTCGAAGAATTTTTATTGACAAATTGTTTTTATTCTGTAAAAGAGTTTTATGATTATAACTGCTAATTATATAGGTACATGTAACCTCGTCTACTAGGAATGTAACCTATTCCACCGAATATATAATAGTCCACTACGTATATCTCTGTAAGACCTGTCAAATATCATGTCCATGATCAATCTAATGACCAGTAAATGATTATTATTATTATTATTACTAATTGAATTTGAGTGAGCCAAATCTCCAAAATCATTGAAATCAATTGCGAGGTGAGTGTTTTATCTTCACTAAAACCACTCGGGGCCGGTGATAACTTTATCACCAACTATTCTTAAAACTTTTGCTTAAACTTTTTCGTGAATACGAGTTATAACCAAGTCTGGTGATAACTCCCAAAACTATTTAAACTTGAAACGGGTTAAGAGATAAAATTCCTTGTGAATTTGGGCCGCTCAGTACGCAAAAATAACTCGGGTGGCTGGTTCGTCATTAATCGGAAAAGTTTTTTGTTGGCCATGTCTCTTTTTGGAACCGATAATTCTATCTGGCAAACAGAAGGTTACGGTAAGGTTTTCGACACTTGAAACCAACCATGAAACATTTGATAAACAGAAAATTCCCTCCAGGTGGTAAAGTGATTGACTGCCGCCCCCAGACCCCTTCTCCAGTATTGCGTAACGCCACCATTGCGACTTCAATTTTGTCTGTAGCATACCCCCTGTAATCTACCGCACGCCACTGGTAGTTAGTAGTTGATCCTCATATCTTCCTTTTTCAATAAAATTCCACTCAGCAGAATACTTCTGATAGAACTAGAAGCATTTCTGTTTCGGCATTGTAACACAACACACAAGTAAACTGTTGCTCAGACCCCACTACAAACTAAGCCAGACAAACTAACTGTGCACAGTACCACGTGTAAACAGTAGGCAGTAAAAGGTCATCACATGACAGTAGGAAGGGGGTGAGGAATTATTGTATCCCTCCGAGCACGTGGTAATTTTCTAAAGAGAACGGCACTTGCACTCGAAGAAACAAATTCTTCACGGGGTCGTAAATACTGAAAACACATTTATTGTCGCCATAAATAGAACATTTTTACTCTTGCGACGAAACCGGGACAATCCCCGTTTTTGGGGCGGATGGTCACCTTAAGCCTGTTCATATGACCTTTCTATACATATTGGGTTTTAACGGCGCACTATACTGATAGCTACGATATATTGGCGTCGGTGGATGATGAATGAGATGATGGAATGATGAGATAAAAGGGTATTTTATCAGGTGTTTTGGATGGTGGGAAGGAGTCGGTCGTGGCCTGTTGTTAAGGAACCATCCCAGTATCAACCTCTTTTTTTCTAAAAAGAGATGTTCCAATATTGTTAAGTCCGGAATGAGAAAGTTTAGCCAAGAGCAGATCATGATCAATAGTATCAAATGCCTTTGAATAGTCTAATAGAACCATCGACGTTATAAGGCCTTTGTCATTATCTCTGAGAATGTCGTCGGTTATCTTGGTTAGGGCAGTTGTGGTGCTGTGCTTTTTCCTAAAACCAGATTGAAAATTAGGTATGATGTTTTTATTGAAACAGTGATCTTTGAGCTGTGTATATAACTTTTTCTGCTATTTTAGAGATTACAGGTAATATGCTTATTGATCTAAGATCTTTAAATTCAGAAGGGAAATTTATTTTTGGGATTGGTTTCACAATAGCCATTTTCCAAACATTTGGAAAGTAACCTGATGTTGAGCACGAATTAATTATGTGTGTTAATCGAAAAATACAGAAAGGTAAGCATATGCTTAACATACGTAACGATATTCCATCTGATCCTACTGCTTTGGATTTGATTGTTTTGAAGACTGAGTATATATCAGCAATAGTAATTTCTCTGAAGCTGAATTCATTTGGAGTTTTCAACGACTAAGTGGTGTCATAGAGGTTTATCAGAGTTTGATCTGCAGTGTTTAGGTTAACCGAATCGAGATAATAATCATTTAGGGCATTTACGTTTTTTAATGAGGCTGGTATTTCTATTTTTATATTCTTATTATGTACCGGTATGTTCAATTCTTTAAATTTATTCCATATATCCTTAGCTTGACTAGCATCCATTTTATATTGTAGGTACGCTTTTTTCTCTTTACGAACTGCAGCTGTCATCAAGTTACGTAATGAACAAAAATATTCCCATTTTACTGGTGTTCTACATTGTTTCCAGGCAGTATAAGCTTTGTCTCGAGTTTTTGTCAGTTCCTTCAGATTGTAAGTTAACCATGGTGCTTTCGGTTTTGAAATCCAAAGTGTTTTGGTGGTAGTGAATCATTCTGAGATGAGCTGCATGAAACAAATGAGTGAGGTGGATAATTTAGTGTGGAACGTTAAATTTATGTGTTTAATTCATGTCTCAAATTTCTTATGATTATTTTCTTCAATGAAATACTTGAGATGCCTCAAATACAAATCTATCAAGCGATAGAGGTCAATGACTAACTAAAAAAATACGAATTGACAATATGATTGTTGTGATATGAAAGAGCAGGCAAAGTATCACATGAAGATGTAAAACCTTGCAATTAAAAGTTTATATGAGATTCATGTGTCTAAAATTCTAAATTATTTTCGATGAAGTCATTTAAACTGAAAACTAAACGAGAGATGGATTTCAAACATGAATAGTTACCGTATTTAAAACATTTGTTTCATGAAGTTAGTGTATTCGAAGTGAAACACAATTCATTCTGCTATAGTTCAGAACTCAAAACTATCAATAAAATTAAACATGATCAATAATGAAAATGATCAATTATGGAATCGAAACTCAGAATGTATATATTCATCCGACGCCAATAGATCAAGGCTTATTATTGGATGAGCGAAGCGAAGACTCAATTTCACTATACCGAAAAAAAAGTGCCTGTTTTTTTTTTTTTTTTTTTTTGTTCGCGCTCCACAGGTCAGACGAAAATTCAAAATCAGTTGAAACTTGGCACACACATGAACCCCTATCTGACTTGATGCTGTATAGTTTTGAGGCGCGATCGGTTGAACCACTTCTGAGAAAACTCATTCCAAAGTTTTCAAAAATCCCACTAGAATAACCCAGAGGAAAACATTTGTGAAAAATATTCCATCTGAGAGGATTCAAATTCTCAGGGAATTTCAATCTGATAATGATACACATTATTCCGAACTTTCACTCAAATCGGATCAGCCGTTTCGATGTAAAAAAATATATAATGTTATTTGTGTTAATTATTCAAAGCTATTAAGATACCTATTAAATCAAAGCAACAAGTGTCACCACTTGAATGTAAACGATTAAAACAAAGCCTAAATCAAAGTTTGATTGAAAGACTATTTATTAGCTCATATATTGAAAAACTAGAGGTAGTAGGCCGTGGAAGACCAGGTCCTGTCATAGGAACACATACACAGTAAGTCCTACATGAATTTAAGACAAACGTGCAAGTGTGTATCCTTCACTCCCATGTCTCGCAGTAGGACTATGCGCACAAGTGCTCGTGAAATCATTTGTCTTTCATATATTTGAATGGGCCTACATTTGGAAATGTTCAAACTAGATCTTCAAATTCATGAACAGTAGAGATCACAATGTTCGTGTCTCACAGTAGCTGCCTTCATGCCTTTGATACCAAGCTCCACTGCAACAGTGAAGATAACACAAGATCCACATAGGAGCAAGATCCGCTAATGAGTAATGACCAGCCCTGCTTTCAATAGTAAGGGAAGTGTTATTGCGTGGCAATTTATTTTATTCATATTAGGTTTAACGATGCACTGTACTGATGATTGAGATCTATTGGTGCCAGTGGATGATTCGTATTTGAATAAATATATCATTTTTTAATATACGTACACTGGCGTCGGAACCGCGGGAAGGGGGGGGGGGGGGGGGGGGGGGGGCAGGAGGGGCATTGCCCTCCCCCAACTTTTGGCCAAGGGGGGCAATAAAAAGGTCATGCAAGACTCAATTTGTCTCGTTGTTTCTGTGGAAACGCACTTTATTAAAATAAGCTGTCATTTATTTTATTTTTTGTGATTTTGCAATTTATTTTTTGTGGATATTCGAGGAAGGCCGTGATTTTGCTGTAGACCCTACACTTACGAAATAGCTTTCGATTTCATTTATGACACTCTCAGAGAGATTGATTTGTTGTAAATTATTGAAAATTACGAGAATTGTTATTGCTCTCGTGCATTTTCCGTCTGGCTGTAGGCCACAGCTTGATTCCCCCTCACTCCTTCTGTCCTTATGTTGCTGATTAGTCCCGATTAGCTCTGTGATCTAGCCAAGTACCAGTAGTGTACAAATTGCCAATATTTTGATCGGAATTTTAAGGGGCGCTTCTACTCCTTTTCCATTTCTCAGGGACTCGGCTGTAGCATCTTCTCTTTGCTCCCATGTTATCGCACAATATGAAAAAATCATGCGGGTAACAAAACACACCGTTTATGGTCAATCGACGAAGACGCTACTGAAATGTGAAATCGCGGTATTCTCATAATTGCGGGAAAATATACTTACCAACCACGAACACAAAATTTCAGCCCGTTTCATTCAAAAATGTTTGGAAAAAATCAGGAAGTATAAGTAATACTTGCTTTTTGTAAGGTTGTACGATGTTACATTCAAAAGAGCACACAACAAGTATTCAAAACGCCTCAAAGTATACAATACCAAATTGAATTATATGCGGCGTCTCATCGAAATCTTTGCTTCTGTTTGAGGTGGGGGTGCGAACCAAAAAAAACGTTTCTGTTTAAACAGGTACGGTAGAATAACCTGTTCGATTGCGCTCATTCAATTATTTTTTCTCGAATTTATTCATAAAAAGCATTACAGGAACGTGGTTATAGGGGGCCCAAGGGAGGGCGCGCGCCTCACCAATCGACATTTGCGTCTCCCAATAATCTATCCTCATTAAAAAAATATAATGTGACCTACGAATAAACACGCAATGAAATATTAGCACTTATTATTATGAATTGTATCAGTATACACTCTACTACTTTACACTCCATTTTTTTCGATAATGATTCAATTATCAGATTTCAAAACTGCTCGTGAATCGCAAAAATGATTTCAAAAATGACCACATTCCAGAAAAATCACTGCTGGGAATGTTGCCAGGAGAAATCGTGAAAATAACTTCAAAAATGTCCATAAAGATTATACAATTGAAAAAGCTTTGGTGATGTTCATAGTGATTCAGTCATTGGACTCCAGAACTGCTTGTAAATATCAAAATTTACTTGAAAAATGACATGGGCTCATTTCGAAAAATTCCCTACGGGGCTTTGCTGGGAGAAATCGCAGAAGTAAAACTTCGAAAATGTGCATGATGATTCAATTTAAGACTCCGAACATTTGTGAATCGCAAAAATCACTTGAAAAAATGTCCATATTTTCAAAAATTCGCTGCGGGGCTCTGATGGGAGACCCCCTTTTCACGCGCGGCAGGTGCCCACTGAGCAGTCATTTTATTTATGTAACCTCTGCGCCCCCGGAAACACAAATTCCAGTGACATCACTGAAAAAAAACTGGGAAACCCCTTGAACAACTTATACTGAAAAATATTTGTGGTGCTTTGAAGAGTACCCCCCCCCCCCCCCCCCCCCCCGCTCACCGTGACCCCATCGTCAGGAATTGGTCTTGCCCCCCCCCCATCTTTCAAAACGTTCCGACGCCCCTGTATACGTATATTGCTGATTTTCTGATAAGAACTGCGGAATATATCAATATCGCTCTCAGCTCTGGGAACGAACAGTAAAATATCGAAAATTGAAAAAATTCTCCGGGAGTAAACTGGGAGCCTCCAGACACGCTCTCCGGTGTTGTGTAACGCCGCCATCTCGACTTCAATATTTTCTGTAATCCATCGCACGCCACTGAATCTACATATTATATTTCTCTCTTTTTCTTTCTTTTCTTTTATTAACACTGTTTTTTTTCTGTTCACATTGCAATTTATTCATATTCATTCAACTTGAAACATTTGACATGAAAATAATTTAAATGATTACTATTAGATTTGTTTCTACATACTTATGTCTCTTTTTTATACTCATTTGAGTCATTCTATAGCACAGTTGTACATTTTTTTTCTTCACTTGTACAACACTACATGCTCAATTGAATAAAGATGATTATTATCATCTTATCATTATTATTATTATTATATTGTATATATATATATATATATATATATATATATATATATATATATATATATATATATATATATATATATATATATATCTATATCTATATCTATATCTATATCTATATATATATCTATATATATATATATATATATATATATATATATATATATATATATATATATATATATATATATATATATATATATATATATATACCGGTATATATATATATATATATATATATATATATATATATATATATATATATATATATATATATATACATATATATATATATATATATATATATATATATATATATATATATATATATATATATATATATATATATATATATATATATATATATATATATATATATATATATAGTTGTGTTCGTCTGTCATGAACTGAAAAGAACTAGAGTACACTTTAAGGGGGTGGAGCAACTTGAGTTCAACTCCGTGCAGGATGCGCCGTTGTTCAGTTCAACTTGGTGTACGTGAACTAACAATTACAGACGAACAGCCACCACCCACCGCGTACCACAAACTACTTGCCGCGAATTCAAAATATGTTTCAACTTTCAATTAATTTCTACGCTCATGATAAATTTCCTTATAAAGAAAAATGACAATATTACATTCTAGATATAAAGGCATGGGCCTAGATTTTCTAGAATTTAGAAATATGTTAAGTTTAGTGTTTCATTGAATGTAAAGTGAAATTGAATATGTCAATAGCAACATGCTAATAAAGTTTACTACTACTACTACTACTACTAATGATATTGGTCGAGACAAAAATATTCATGACCAATAACCCTTGGCCAAAAGCATTCATATAATATTTAAAAGATGATAGAAAAGTAGCAAGACGAGAGAATCGCCAGTAAGCTACTTGACACCCGGAATATTCAAACAATATTGTTTTGAGAGCACTGTTAATGAACTAAATAAAAGTATCCTCCTAAAACTAATGAGCTAAACTGATATAATAATTAACAGATATCTCATGGATGATTGATTAACTGATAAAACTAACATTTAGAGCTAAACAATATCCCGTTTTCATCAGTCCGTACGTAAAACGTGAATAGCATCCACAGATACATCCATGTTGCGCGCGTAAAATCTGCTTACACTACTTTACACCACCTGTACGTACAGGGGTAACTTTTCTTACACTTTTTCACACCAACTTACTCTAGTTCACCGTGCGTCGACAAACGAACAGCCGAGTGCAAACTGCACTATTCTGCCCCGAGTCAGACGAACGGCCACCGACCGATCGGTGTAAGTTGGTGCAAGTTCGTGCAAGATAGTGCAGACAGACGAACACTACTATATAAGTATATATATATATATATATATATATATATATATATATATATATATATATATATATATATATATATATATATATATATATATATATATATATATATATATATATATATATATATATATATATATATATATATATATATATATATATATATATATATATATATATATATATATATATATATATATATATATATATATATATATATATATATATATATATATATATATATATATATATATATATATATATATATATATATATATATATATATATATATATATATATATATATATATA